>JAFBJU010000470.1:0-174937 GCA_016785305.1 Colistium nudipinnis
TTAGATTTTTGACGATTTTGACTTTTTTGGACGACATACTATACTATGAAATTTTTGGTCAAATATTTGATAAACTTTTTTTTTTTTTTCCTTCACTTTTTTCACTGTTTTTCACCATAGTCATATATTTAAGTGTTTTTCATGTTTCTATGCATGTTTTGCCATTTTTTTCATTTTTGACCATTTTGACTTTTTTGGACGACATACTATACTATGACGATTTTGGTCAAATTTTCGATAAACTTTTTTTTTTTTTTTCACTTTTTTCACTCTTCTTCACCTCAGTCATATATTTAAGTGTTTTTCATGTTTTTATGCATGTTTTGCCATTTTTTTCATTTTTGACCATTTTGACTTTTTATGACGACATACTATACTATGAAATTTTTGGTCAAATATTTGATGACCCTCAAAATTTATTTTTTTTCACTTTTTTCACTCTTGTTCACCTCAGTCATATATTTAAGTGTTTTGCAAGTTTTAATGCATGTTTTGACATTTTTTTCATTTTTGACCATTTTGACTTTTTTGGACGACATACTATACTATGACGTTTTTGGTCAAATATTTGACGACCCTCAAAAAAAAATTCTTTCACTTTTTTCACTCTTCACCTCAGTCATATATTTAAGCGTTTTGCATGTTTTTATGCAGGTTTTGATTTTAGATTTTTTTTTCATTTTTGACCATTTTGACATTTTTAGACAACATACTATACTGTGATGTTCTCAAATTTTTAACAACATACTATATTATGACATTTTTCACTTTTTTTTCCCCCACCATTTTTTCTTTTGCATTTCACAAATGTGAAAAAAGTTAAAGATTTAGAAAAGCATCTAAAATATGAATAAATAAGAGCTTGGAATTTCCTACGAAATGTAAAATGTGAAAAAAGATATGAAAAGCAGTCAAAATGTATAAAAACGTCAGAAATGTGGAAACGTATCAAAAAGTCAAAATGTCAAAATGTCAAAATAACTTTCCTAAATGTCAAAAATGCACAGAAACAACTTCTTTGTAAATTTTGTCGAACATTTTAGTAAAAATGTTATAGTACAATGTCGCTCGAAAATGTCAAAAAACGAACGAATTTCAACAAAAATATGAAATTCGAAAACGTCATAGTATACTACGTCAACCAAAAATTCTCCAAAACTTTATACGATAGTATGCTGTCCACGTTTGACCAAAAACTTAATTGTATAGAATGTCTTGACCAAAAGGGTCACAGTATAGAATGTTGTCCAAAACTTGGTGATTGGGTGTCATCACTGATTATTAAGGAGCAGGTACAATTCAAAAAGCAGTCTTTAAAGGATATCATGCCTACTCCAATTATTCCAATTAGGGACATATTCAAGAAAAAAAGTTGAATATTTCTAAAAGTATCAATAGCTAAAAAAAAAAGAGAGAAAAGTAAAAAGCATAAATGCCCAGAATAAGCTCAACGTTTTGATTGTTTAATGAGAAAAGGCGGAAGTAAAACGTGATATATTTGAAATAAAGAAAATGGGAAATGTTGCAGCATTAACAATGACAACAATGACATTTGTTTAGTAAATGTCCCACTTTTCTTTGCTTCCACTAAATATCTGGAGTAGGAGTCATTTATGAGTCATGTGGAGGGAGATTGAATTTCATTTCAAAGCAGAGTTCAGCGATTTCTGTCAAAAAAAAAAAAAAAAATCCACTTAGTCAACTCGAGAGAAACATAGTTTCAATAGGATTTATTCATATGAAAATAATTGGGAACATCAGCCATATGTTAACTGCACTAAGAAGGACTTTGTTCAGCGTAATGCCATGGGTTGTCCCTGAATAAAAAAAACATTTCATTTCATCAGATACAGGATTGGTGCTCTCTGAATCACAGATTTGTTTAACTAATTATTGTCATAAGGGAAATCTGCAAATTAATACAGTCATGCAAAAAGTGGTTGTAGAATTGTATTTCGTACACAGCTGTGTACGCGTTGATGCTTTTCCTGATAACTCTCTCGGAAAAAGCTCCTCACACTGAAAAAAAAAAAAAAAAAGAAACGAGAAGACTCAGCCCAGCTTCATTTAACTAACCGACTAATCTCGGGCTGTCTTACTAATTTTATGTTTGAGTGTATAACATGTCCATCACAACATCAAAAACACCAACATCCTATTCCATACCTACAGCAATCTTCGTTTAAAGGTGCATCACGTGAATTTTCCTGCCCATTTTCCTGCACCATAGCACAAAACAACTGTGACATAAAGTCTAAACTAGTCTGAACAACTTTCCCAAAATGCCACCAAGCCCGAGGAGCCACTATCAAAGCAGTTTTTTTGAAATGATTTTAGAAGTATACATGTATAGATTGGATATAATCCCCTCACCGCTGTGGGGTTTTACTAGTCTCCGCTGTGACAGCATGACTCCTGCTGGTGATACTGGAGCTGTGCCAGAGACGCGTCCATGCTATTCAATTTCTTGGCCGCTAATAGAGGTCAATACGAGTCGGGTTTTTTCCTAACGCTTCATTTCACCTTGAACAGCACTGCAGTTCAGGTCCGGTTGACGGGAAAACATATGGTCAGGACAAGTGGTGTTTTGGTCACCGAGTATCCTTGGTCCTCCCTGACCGGTACATTAGAGGAATGTGCTTCTGTGTAATCCTTGATTGTCGAACACTGTCGTACCTAACTACTCCTCGTGTGGGTGTCATTAAGGTGCAGACACAAAGTGTGAGCCGGCAATTGATTTCTTTTAATTACCGGGATAAATAGTCTTCACAGGAGCTTGAAGCTTAGTCATTAACAGGTTAAAAGCCTGATGTGCGTTAGGCCCATTAGAGGTAGTTGGCCTTTGGTTATTATGTTGAAGTGTCAGAATTACTTGTGTGTGTGTGTGTGTGTGTGGGTGAAGCCACTGCCCAGAGAACAGGAAATGGCACGCTTATCAGAACAAAGTCGGGCTGCCAGAACACTTACCTAACGGCTTCTATTCTTTAGGGAACACACTCCTACCTCCTCCGCGCGCACATAATCTCCACATAAGCTCCAGTAACCTATATCTAAACAGAAATGTCCGTTTCTCTACTTGGCTCTGAAGGAATCTGCCCCTACCATAGGTTCTGTTGTACTTCCAGATTTACTCACCGTATAAAAAGCCATGCACATCGGCCTATTTAGGCCAGAGTGCATGTGCTTGATATGCTTGTGCTCTATATGCTCTGCGATACTGTAATGAGTTCTAAAAATTCACTCCATGCAGGGGATGTGGACAGAGCCGAGGCCCAGTGAGAGCGCAGACGTACAGTCCGCCTGCAAATTCAAATTTTTCAAAAAGCGGCACAGCCCTGCCGAGCGTTGTCTTCCACGTAAAAAGGAATCCTTGAGCCTTCTTCTCATCATCTCACCATGATTCTGGACTGTAAGTCACCGCCTCTGCAGGTGTCCATGTCTCTGGTATGACAGCCGTCACACAGTTGTTTCAATCTTCTCAATGATCTCTATCATAGACTTGGAAGGAGAAAGAACAGAGCAGTCGTCTTGATCCCAGAGGCTGCCGGGGCTGGAGTTTCCATCCGAGCTCAACTGGTCCTCTTCCTCTCCCTCGCTCTCCTCCTCGCAGGACTCCAGGAAGTGAAGGCCCAGCGCATTGATGCCAGAATCCTCAGAGCTGGACGGGGAGGAGCAGTGGTCCATTTTGGGGCCTTTTATCTTATCCACAGGGGAGGGGTGTTTGTGTTCACTGTACACCTGCTGGACGGGCTGCGCAGCAGGCGCCGGTGCAGTCGTGTGTCGTCGTGGCGGCGGCGTGGGGTTTACCGCGTGACGAGGCTGTGCCGGGTTTCGGGGCATCCGAGAGTTGGCTGGGGCGGGTGGGGTGGCAGGGCGCGGCGGCTCCGGTATGGGCGGCGGGGGTCGCTGCACATAGCACATCTTCCCGCTGATGCGTTTGACGATGTAGTCGTCCACAAACAGGTCCGCGATGACGCAGTATTTAGGAGATTCCAAGTGGGGCGGGGACTGGAAGCAGGGGGCGAGCTTCAGGAAGCGCTCGGCCAGAGAGACGGAGAGGTCGACGGTGTCCCTCTCCTCCGAGCCTGTGGGCGGCACGGCTGTGCTCGGGAGGAGGCACACGTTGGTCATGGGTTGGTACACATATTTACCTGGGGGGGGCGGGAAAGAGAAAACAAAGAAATCAGTGCAATTGTTGTGTTGTTACTTCCTGACAAAATACAAGTCTGCAGCAGGGATTCACACACCATATTTTATGGATGCTATACGGAAAACCGTTATACTAACAATGGATCAAATGTCTGCAGGCAGGTGAAAGCTGTGTCCCATGGTATGGTGAGCTGGTTAACATGCGGAAAATATCCCCGACTCTGCACTTCTCTTTCCTACAGCACTAAAGAGCATTTGAGAATCTTTCAGTGTATCGATTTGGTTTCCTTGCCCTAACTTCAGCAGGCAGATTTTTTAAAAGGGAAAAAGAAAAGCTTAAAATACTCTGCAGACAACCTGCTCTGAGCCAAAACAGTACACGGGGAAACTCAGGAACATTTAGAAGCTTAAAGATCTACTTTCTCTCTTGGGATCTTGTAAAGACCAACACAAAGGGTTAGAAGGAGAGAAAAAATGAGCCTGGTTTCTTTCATCGGGTAGACAGAATATATAATATCTTCAAGACACTCGATACACCTCGAGAACTTCTCCTTGGTTTAATACGATACTATCTGTACATACCAAATATAGAGGTACATCCTCAAAAGTATTTATGACCATTTCCCTTTCAAAATCGTTCTCCTTTACGTTCATTTAAAGCAAAAAAGTGGATTTGATGACACTGTTGGGGCATGTGCATTAATAATATGTATATGATGCAACATAGCAGCAGCAGCAAGGTGTGCGTAGCAGAGTGCACCGTGCCCATCATCAGGCCATCTGAGAAGAACTTGACGTAAGGGTACGAGTTTAAATTGCAGGACATGCAGAGGGGTGCGACGATCGTTTCTTAGAATTGCTGCAGGAGTCATTTGAAACATGATGAATATAATAAAGAATAAGAATGAATGCCAGACGCTAACCTCCACATGCAAGACATAACGACGTGGCGCACACGCCAGGAAATACAATTGTTCTGCAGAATTCCCATATTCATGGGAAATGAACACGTCTGCCACTTAAAGCGCAAATTGCGATGCCCGACTTTGGCAGCTCACCACTGGTGGTGAACAGAATGACTGCTGCCATATTATAGTTGGAGGATGACTGCCTCCAAGTCTGTGCTGCCTGAATGGTGCAGCTCAGATGCGTGTTTAACTGGCTCCCAGGAGAGAAGGGGAAACTACATACGATGACAGGCCTACGCATCACTTCCTCTCACTCCGCGTCTCACTGGCTGTTTCAAACCCCTTTCCACACAACACGGGCGGAACGATGAGAATTTGCAATGCCGACGTGAACATTTTTTTCCCATCGCGAAAAAACCCCAAAACACAGATCGTTTGAAATAAATCAGCCAAAACAATCGCGCGTCCCCCTCCTTCTTCGAGCCACAAAACATATTGCCCGCCCATGTGAAAAGATTAAACGGCTGCTGTGACCTAGGTTTGATATCCGCACACGTAAGCGCTGTTAACACAAAACACAGGAGCTAATGTAAAAGCGGAAACCGTCCTCCGTTTTAATGAGAGAAACTCAATGGTCCATGTTCAGACGGAGACGAGCCCATTCAGGCAGACAAGATAGAGGCAACAAATGAGCACTAAAGCTTTAAAGGGCAATGTGTCGACATTTATTTTCTCGCATTTTACATCTAATTGCGTTCATCCATCTGGAGTTTCAAATATAAAAGGCCGATGCTCTGGGACAGACGGATGCTCAGGCAGACCGTAAAAACAGAAAAACCGGCGTACGGAACTAACACCACACGGACACTGGTCGTCCTGGCTGGCCTTCTAGAAGCATAACAGGCTGTCTTTGGATTGAAAGGGTGCCCTGAAGAATGCAGTATTAGTCCGCATTTCATTTGAAACATCACTGTCTCGCTGGATCCCCAGAGGATTATGTGCCATGTGGGAGTTTAATCTCGGTTATACCCAAAAGGCCGAAAAAAGGTTTTCCTCATACAGGATGTGGGCTATTATTGCATACTATGTCATTAAAAATGTTATTAGTACACTGCAGTCGTGTGATTTCTATATGGCTATGCTGTTCACTGTGAATTGAGACGGTCACCGACAGCCGGGGAAGACTTTGTGTGCGCAGCAATATTGATATTCAGTTGTTACTCCCGTGTGTTCCCCAGTGCTGAAGTCGTCACATGACAATGTCAGCCGTGAGGCGGCCTCTGCTCTTTGCGTCTTTGCATTTCCATGCCAAAAAGGCCCAGATGTCCGAACAAAGAAGGAAAATTAGCAATATTCGTCGTACTAAGCACATTAAGCCAGATTTTTAGTTCAACATTTTCAATTGTGGAATTTTGATGAAATGACAAGGTATTCCAGAAAATTCAAGATTTCCAGTTGAGCAAACAGGTCACCATTACAAATAAATAAATGGATAAAAAGAAATTCCACAAAACCTCATGAAGCTCCTTCACTACAATGCCTCCTCTGACCAGTAAAGTTCCTGAAAATATGGTCACAATCTCCGTTCCTGTTTGTGTTACAAGAGTTGATTAACGGTCAGAAGTGCAGAACATTAACATGCCAGAAACAATCTAAAATGTGACCACAATAATGAGTTGAAAGTTGTATTTAGCTTGTTAATATCTATGTGTGCCTGGTCTGCAACAGGCTTTGTGGCGAGATGTCATCAAAATCTACTTGTGCCAAATTTGACGGAATTTCCCCGAGGCATTCCTAAGATATGGCATTCAGGAGAATGAGGTCGCTAGAGTGATGGATGGACAGACAAGCTGAAAAATATTCTGCCTCCGGCCACGACTGTCACCGTTGCAGTGACATACACAGCCGAATACTCTTGTTTTCAACAAAACAAGACGCGAGAAAGGACCGAATACTATGTTTTGTTTGGCAACCAATTTCAGCAGTGGATTAATACAAATATAGCATCTACGGCACTATATAGTATTAAAGCAGTGTGTATGATCACGTGCAAAAAAAAAACAACAACACATGAGCATCCAAACAGTGAGGCTCATTGCTGTGTGTAACAGTTACTGGACAACTCTAAATTCCAGAATAATTATCTTATAAAGGCTTTGTCCACACCTATTAGAAGGATTAGCCCCCTGTTGGTTTTGCTATTTTTGTCGGATTTGTTAACAATAAAAAGAAAATTGAACATCACCGGATTATCCCTCGGAAAACAAATCCAGCATAAAATGGGCAAGAAAGCAATTCCGATGATGTGTCTGACATTTCTCATCCTTTTGTATTTCTTTCTACCGCCAGATAAACGGCCAAACACAGACGGCATGCGGTCCCAAAATGGCGATAATTGAAATCGTTTAAAAAGAACAAAGGAGGAATCTGGAGCATCGACAGTAAATGTCAGCATTTTGACTCAATCAAACATTGGGAGCTCAGCTTTACACCTGCAATCATACCGAGGCAAATCCATAGCAGAGTATACACAATGCTCCTCACAGTCTGCAGCAGAAATTGATCGGAATAATTAAAATCATTTTTAGATCACGGGAAAGGCATTTTGTTTTGTTTTTTTCTTACATTAAAGTTAAATACCACTAAAGGTTCACTGAGGATATGTAGGAAATCACTTAATAAAGATAATGAAAATTGGACACATTAAAAACCGAAAATAACAGCTCTTTACTACAAAGGTGTAATTAAGAAACCATGATTTCTGCAGTTATAAGCCACTCCAATGCATCACAGTTAGGAAACAAACTTTGCAACAAAGTAGCTTTTTTACATTTTAGGGAAACTTGGGATTCATTATTTTAGTTAGTGTGAGCATAATGTGGCTTCATTAAAAGAAAACGAAAATGGGGAGGGAGAGAGAAAATGTGATATAAAGGCAAACATACGATTTTGAAAGAGGATTTGTGGTGAAAATAATCAAAAAGGCCAAGAGGTTAACGAGAAAGTTGCGAAACAGACAGCCCACTCCTGGGGAAGCTGCAGATTGCTCTCCAGGGAAAGCGGAACAGCGGAGGAGGAACGAGAAGCTCCAGCTCCACCGCTTCCACACCTCCCCATCTCGCAAGCCTCCTCTGTTCTCTCCTGGGCCCCGAGGCTGGCCGACAACTCCGCAGTCTGGTTTAATACTGTAGATCGTAGTCTCTGTGAATAATGCAGCTCGCAGCTCGCGGCTCGCGGCCCGTCGGCGTCTCACTGTCCTCAGCGTCATTCTGTCCAAATCACAGCTCCACACCGAGCCCCAGAGTGAAAATACTTCACTACTACTTTCACCGATTATACAACCTAATATTATCATAGACTTACTACTACTATACTGCTTAAAAAACACACAATTCCCGTTGAAATAAGCATGGATGGCAAACTGGGTGAGCGAAAACTAATAATCTTAGCAGATCGTCATCATCGTTCTTCACAACAGCTGCTGCTGCAGCCCTTTGGCTGCTGGATACACATCCGCTGGCCTTTGTGTTTAAATCTGTCCGACAAAGGGGGGGGGGCCCTCGCAGCTGGGCCAACAACATACCGCAAGTCTCGGGTTTCAGCGAAGGGGACGGCCTGACCTAGCGTGAAACTGCTTTTCCTGCTTGCTGTTTCATGGCTCCAGAGCTAGAGGCCGCTCCTGAATTCCAGCCGGTGTGGAACTCTCGTCACCATAGTGGAAAACAAAAAAAAACGAGCCGCAGCAAACATAGCGGTTCAACTACCGCAAAGGTTCAGAGTCCCTCAAGTCCATCGCAACACATTGAGAACATTGCCAAGTGTACTTTTTTTTTTTTTTTTTTTTTTTTTTAAGAGTTACTCGTGTAATACAGACTATGATTTGACCCTTTCGTTGTATAAAAAGCACACGTGACTCTGAGGGCTCTGCTCAAGTGTTTCCAGGAAGCCCCGAGGACGAATGAGCACGAAGAAAAGCAGAACACCTTACAATGATTCAACATTTTATATTTTCCAGCAGTGATAAGTGTGAAAATGCCTGCTTATGTCTGCTGAATTGCTGTGAAGCGCACTCTTTTGTCAATGCAGGACGGAAAAAGCCAGCCAGCCGCACTGAAAGTATAATTATGAGAACAAAAGCATCCGAGAAGTAGCATTTAGCATTCAACACCACCAATGGGCTAAAAGGTGAGGCCACCTTATCAACACAGCCAAAAAAAACTAAAAGTCACCCATTAGCTTTGCCACGAGTGACTGAAACAACAATTAGAACATATACTGTAGGTTCAATTCAAACTACCGGTAATTACATAACGGCTGTTAACTAATCTTGTTCCATAAATATATACCTGATAAATACAAGCCATTATTCAAACGTCCTTGCTGAGCTGCTCTCAGGGGACAGTGACACAACCGGGAAATGTGGCATTGCACAAAGAAGAAATCGGAAAATACCCTTTCAAACAAGAAAAAAAGAAAACTGTCAAACTTTCGTTTTTTGCGCGGCTCTGCTTCCGCCGCGAAGCAGCTTGAACAGGCCGACGCATTTTGCCTTCCAAAGGCGAACAAAGCGATCGGGGCAACGCCCCCCTCGGGCCTTCGCAGACAATATATCGATCCTTCAATAACAGGCGAAGTCATTTATGATCCAGCACTGCGGTAAATTTGGATTTGGTCGCCCCAAAATCAATCAATTACGGCCAGCCTCCATCCGTCCATTCCGGACGAGGAGGACCTGCAAGCTCCGGGCAGCGCGGCGTGACAGGCGAGAGCACAGAGGAAGTCTGACGGACCCGACTCTCTGGTGTATACGCGGGAGAAGTACGAGCCCTTACGAAACAGAATTAGAGCTGACAGATTACCAACAGACTGACGGGACCGTTCAGGAGTCTCTAGACTTTGCTAGATTTCTCCTTAATGAGTGATTCCTTGCTGTGCCTGGTAATTGTGATCAGTTAGCGGAGGATAAAGAGACGGCGGACAGAAAAGCGCTCAAACCAGGTGGTGCCAGTGCTGCTGTGAGCAAAATCTCTCATCGGACGTGACATATTGGCGGTGACACTAAACACAGCTAATTACCACTAATGAGAGGCTTGGACTGATGTTGTCACCAGCTGGGCACTCCGCCTACGTCCAATTCCAGCTCCCCCCCCCCGCCCTCCCGCCCTCCCTGCCAGAGGTTTCACCAAAGTAGAAGCCACAGGAAGCCCATCTTTGGCCTGCAACGGCGCATTCTGAAGAAGGCTACGGCGTGCAGGAAACACAAGACGCCAGGAACTAGGTCACGGGTCATTACCTCGCGCTGCACTGAAGGTAAGAAAACAGAAATCACTTCCGTATGATAATTTGAACGCCGAGCCGAGTGACCTTTTTGTGATGCGTTTCCCTGGAAACCTATTAGAAAACGTAATTAAAACGGCGCTCCCTCAAGGCTCCCTGCGGTGAATGCACAATTGTCAGCTTCAGAACACGTCCGTAATCCAGGCAATAGTCACAGGTACATTTTAAAATGGAAACGGTGAAACACGCCTCTACATTTTTCTCACCGGGTGTCCTGGACCTGATTCAGCAGAATGTACTGGTTTACGATTACTGTGGCGCATGCAAGGTGAGCCTCGGAGGTGAAGGTGAGAGGCGGCATTGTGATGTGGCCGGCTCCCTCTTCAACAGCCCGCCTGAATGATATGAAGGCTACAAAGGGCTGCGTCTTTATTGCGCGGCGCCTTTTGAGTCAGACATGAATATTTCAAAGCAGAAACGGGGGGGGGGGCACGTCCAAATGTTTACAAATGACTCGACACTGAACGCGCTTGGACAAAGCCCAGAGCAGGGCTCATAATACACACTGGACAGCCTTCCTCATTTTTCTGCCACATCAGATATTTCAAATCACTTGGCACATTCTGAACGGAGGCAGGCATCTAATCCAATGATTACATGGCAAAGATTACAATGTGACCAGTGCAGTTGAACGCTGTAAGCCCCCGACCGATGGCCGCAGAGTGGATAGTGATTGTGTTTTACACTGATCTGAGGGGTTTTCAGGGCAGTCGGCGATGGGGATGGCACACGTACGGTATAGCTGTGGTGACGTCAGATGCCACGTGGTTTAAATAAAGAGGAAAAGCCCAGAGATACGAGGGTGTCAAAATATTACTGTCCATCCAACGGAAGAGATAATTGTCCAAAGTCAAGAGTGTCCGCATCCCTGCGTGCCATGGTCAATGGAAGAGTCAATATGATCCTACAATAGAGTTGAGCAAACACCAAATGTGGTCGGTGGCAAAAGAATGGAAACTGATTTTGTCTAAACACAGGACATAGTGTAAGCCAAGGGACATCGTTTTGGTCAACTGGTAAGGTATATATACTGGAAACCTAACGGTGAGATTAAGGGACATTATTTTAGTACAAACAAATCACATCCAAAGCCCAACACAAAAAAACATATAAAGTGCAATTATGTCTCTTATCAATATCATGACACTGTCCAAAAGTCAGTGAAAGGTCCATTCCTTCCTCCTGGGGATGTTAATGTTTTTCGGTCACATATACAAAATTTCATTTCAAACGACGGGGCTCTGCAGATTTGTGAAATGATGCGACACGCATGGAAATATTTCATAAAGAGCGTGTTAGGTCAACATGTAACATTTCCAGTAACAGGGAAGTAATGGAAGGTCATGTGAGCGAAGGTTGATGGAAAATATACATGGCTGCTGTCATAATAAAGGAAGCAAGGATGAGTGCAGATTTGCTTTTAAAGGAAGTGGCCTGGATAAGATCGAATAAATAATTATAGCCAGGAAATGGGCTAAACCCCTCTCTAGGAGTTCTATACAACGGGAATTGAAAGGATATGCTGGATATAAAAAATAATATGAATGAAATTCTCGTGCTATTCACTCCTGGGGAGGAGTAGGAATGGCAGTCAGCAAAACGTGTAAAAACTAACCAAAGCCAGAAACAAAGTACTGAAAACACACTAAACCATGAGGTGAACGATTAAATTCAATCGAATAGAATAGAAGCAGGAGAATAAAGGGGAATCTGAAGTTTTGGTTGGGAATAAAATCAAAACACCCTCTGAGGGCGTCTGAGTCAGATGAGGAGACGGCAACCTTTACATAACCTCTCTTAATGACTCACATTTTGCCTTTAGTGGTGTAAACACAAAATCAGCTATATTTTGCTGTTTGTGTTTAAGTCCACACACGAGCGTTGACATATAATTATCTAATCGTCCTGCTTTCCTAACATGGCGGTGTGTGCGTGCGTGCGTGCGTGACCGTGAGGTTGGTTTTGTGGCGCGATGAGGAAATAAAGTAAGACAAACTTACAGTGACACCAGCCCAAGTGGCAGCACCAGTGCAGCTTGAAGCACTTCCCGTGGCTGTGCGTGGCGCAGATGGAGAGTCCATCGCACGGCAGGAAGTCCGGTCTCCCAGCGCAGCTCTTGGCCAAAGCCTGCGCCTCGTCCAACTTCTCACTCTTCGGACACTTCTGTGCTCGAGAGGAGGCCATGCCAACATGTCCCGGATCGAGACACACAAACGCACCACAAACGCAGAAAAATACGCACAAACGCCTCCTCCCGAGTACACAACTACAGCATCACCGCGAGCGGAAGGCGCCCGAGCTTCCCCGTGTCCGCGCAGCCTTCCCTGCCGCTGGACGATCCGAATCCAGAGCAGCTGGCTCACTGCCCGCGCGAAGAAAGAGCAGCGTACCCAGCCCAAACGTTGGATGGTGTCATATGCTCATGGTCGTGTGCGTGCGCCTGTGTTCAGATCCACCTCCTGCGGTCGTGATCCACCCATCTCTCCGTCCTCCCCTACGCGTCGGGAAGCTCCCTCTGCGCGCTGGTGACGCGCGTACGGAACAACGGTGCGCATCTGAACTTCATCACACAACGGGAGGAGCCCACACAAAACCAGCTGCTCTGCGTACTTCAAACACACTCCAAAGCTTCCACCAACCCACAGAAAACAACTTCCAAACAGCAGGACGTGGATCCGACGCGAATTCATCCTCCAGCTGAATTGAATCCACCCTTGTATGCAAACAATATAATCTTAGTGTTAACTTAGTCTTATAAATCCCCACATCTTATTTTTGACAGATTCATTACGGTAGTTGCAGGCAGAATTAAAGATGACGTGAGGAGTGTGATCCAGCTGCTTACTCTGTAGCACTGCTCGGCCGCTAGGCGGCAGCGCTAACATCTGCTCAGTGCTGGAGCTGAGATTTACACGGGATGGAGTCATTGATTCGCATAAAAGCAGCTCAGAGTCCGTCTCAGCTCTCCTGTCACCGCTGCAGCTGAGTCAGCAGATAAAAGAAAGATCAAGGACACACACACATATATATATATATACACACACACACACACACACACACGCACGCATAGACACACGCACGCAAACACATTTCCACTTTTCTCCTCCACAAATAAATGTCCCAGCCAGTTACCATCAAAACAACAGGCACAAGCCACTAGATTTCACACCACACTATAATGCCGTACTATAGTATTTATTTAAAAAGGCACCAGGTTATAGATGTAGGTATTGAAAATGCAGGGGAAAAAAACGCACCAATTATAGACAAAAATAAGCCCAAAACAGGAACTTTAGTGCAATCATCACCTTGGTCTGCATATTCTGAATGTGATTTAAGATTATAATCCAATATGCATATTTATACAGATCCGGTTATTGAAGTCATTGTATCTCAGTTGATGTCTTTAGAAATGCTACAGTTTACTTGACAAATCTGTAAATTCATAATATTGAATTTTAAAACCTCCGATCAGTTCTTTTCAATTATTTGGAAAGCTATTTTTAGTATAGAAGCATTCATCAACTTGAGGCAGATCATAATCAACAATCACCATAACTTAGGGAACGTTTATCAGCAATATAATGGAAGAAAAAAAAATGCAGTTGATTGAGGTATTTCATAGTGTAAAATCATAATTACCTAGAATAAAGCTGAGATGCTTGACATTTAAAGCTGGCTGTGGGTCTTGTTGATGACTGCCCTCCACTTGTGGACAGGTGGGCTGCCACTGGCCACCAGCCTCCTCAGCAGGCCGGAGGGCTGCAGGAGGGGCACGTCGGGGTGAACGCTGTGGTAGTGCTCCAGCCTCTCCAACACTTTCTCCAGCCCCACCATGCTGGCGTAGAACATGGGGCCTCCGCGGTGCCTCGGCCAGCCGTAGCCAAACACATAGATGATATCTATGTCTTCCGGTCCAGCGGCGAATCCTTCCTCCAGGATGCGGAAGCCCTCGTTGATGAGGACATAGAGGCAGCGCTCCAGCACCTCTGCGCGGTCTATGCGGCGTGCCACCAGGCCTTGCCGGGCTCGGTACTCTTCCAGAAAGCCGCGAAGCCATGGATCGGACCTGGCTACGCGACTGCCCGGTTTGTCGTATCGGTACCATCCCTGGCCCGTTTTCTGACCAAACCGTCCCTGCTCACAGAGCAGATCTCCCAGGGGGCTGTACCGGCGGCCTTGCCGTACTCTCGCTGGCTGTCCTCCGCCAGGCTTCGCGAGGCCGTCCGACTTCCGGATCCTCCAGCCCACGTCCAGTCCAGAGAGGTCAGACATTCTGAAGACACCCATGGGAAACCCAAACTCCTCCAGTGCTCCATCCACCAACTCGGGCGTGGCTCCCTCTTCCAGCAGGAAGAACGCTTGCTCCATGTACGGCTTCAGCATGCGGTTCCCCACAAAGCCCCGGCAGTTTCCAACTGCCACGCTGACTTTGCCCATTTTCTTTCCTAGCTGCATGGCGGTGGCCACAGCTTGAGGAGAGGACTTTGGACCATACACCATCTCCAACAGCTTCATGACATGGGCCGGGGCGAAGAAGTGCATCCCGACCACCAGCTCGGGGTTGCGGGTTAGCGAGGCCAGGTGGTCCACGTCCAGGGAGGAAGTGTTGGTGCACAGGACGGTGCCTGGCTTACAAACAGCGGACAGCTTTTGGAAGATTTTCTCCTTCAGAGCCATGTCCTCAAACACAGCCTCGATGACCAGGTCGACGTCTGCCACAGCCTGGATGTCGGGGCTGTAACTGATTTTATCAAGCGGCGGGGTCACACCCAGTCTCTTACCTCCTCTCTCCAACATGCCCGTTATTACTTGCTTTGCCTCAATTAACTGCCTTTCCTGGGTCTCCACGGCAACCACAGACAATCCCGCTTGAGCCAGGGCCACTGCTATGCCTCTCCCCATGGTGCCAAGACCTTAGAGGACAAAAATCACACAGTTAATAGAGAAATATTTACAATGCTACCCTGCATTAAGTTTTTTCAAAGCTTGCTATTTTAATGCACAAGCTGTTGAGCGTTCTCCATCCAGATTGTCATACATCCAATCCTCCCTGCAGGGGAGGAGAGGTTTCATCCATTCAAACTCGTCGATGAGGGCTTAGTTTCCATAGGCAACATGAATTTGAAGATTTCATACAGATAGCTGGATGAGTCAATGTACTTGCACATATTGGAAGCTCAGACGTCGGGGAATTAAAAGGCCAAAGCGCTCACCAATGACAGCTGCCTTGTGTACGGGTCCGGGCTTGCTCGTGTCCCAGCGAGCTCCACTGGGCGTGCTCCACCTGCCGACGGCCCTCTGCGCAAAGAAACTGTACTGCAGGGCCCGGGCCTGGCCCGAGTTGAAGAGGGTGGCCATCAGCTCCCTCTCCCGCTCCATGCCCTGATCGTAGGGCAGGGTGGCGGCTGCCCGCACCGCCTGCACACAGGCAATAGGTGCGATGGCGCCGCGGGCACTTTGTCGCACCTGCTGCATCGCCCCCTCAAACACAGCGTCCAAAACAGCCAGGCGTGGAGATGGGATGGTGCTTATACGGCGGGCACCCAGTGGTTTTCCTATAACAGAAACACAGAAGAAAATAGACTTCAGCAGGCTTGAAATTTCAGTTTGTGCTTCTTTGACCTCTGTTGCCAGGTAAAAGTTTCAAGGCAACATTAATTTTATTTTCTAAACTTCAAAACGCCTCAAAGTTTTTCTTTGGCACGTTTCCCCCCCACCACCACTTTTCCCCAATTTGTCAGGACGCACTCAGTCTGAGTATAATTACCGTTTCAGGCACACTCATCCACTCAATCACTAGAAATCCCAGTACCCTCTTAAAGCTAGAGTTATTTGAAAGACCATTTCCAAGATAATCAGAGAAAGTCTGTCGGGGCGCTGTTAAAATTCACCTTGAAAAAGACTGATCTGAAATGAATATTAAAAAAAAAAAAAAAAAAACACAATTTGGCTTTGGGCAAAATAGTTGGTTAATTTCCAGCTCTGAAAGCAGAGAAATTGAATTTGTCTTATTCTCTGGCCTGTGCAATACCAGAGCAATTTCCCAGGTGAAACTACATGAGAAGATTTGACATTAGAGTCGAGAAATGCTGCAACACCTAAGACTTCCTGTCTGCAGCGATTAACAATAAGAGCGGAGAGTGAAGAAGAAGAAGACCACTCTGCCGAAACCTTGTTTAAAGCATCTTAATTCTCATTCCTGTCTCCTCTGACAGGATTACATGAGACATTATTCGGAGTCCTTCACAGCTCCACAGAATTACACTCAGCTGTAGGTCTGGGTCCCGAAACTGGGTCACCGTGGAAAAGCTTAAAGAGACAGCAGCTGCATCTGATTTCTGGTTCCACCTTGTCTGACAGCAAATCAGTCCGTGCAAAACAGTTTGTCTGGATCGATGCGTTGGCAATTGGACGAGTGGGGGGTGAAGGTCATATTAGGCCGGTGAGACATACTCCCTTTCCACGGTTGAAATGCAAACAGGATGCTGTGTGTCGGTGCAAAGTGAATCCGGTCTACTTTGGGAGGGCATTATTGCGGCAGATAATCTGAAAATGGTCGAGCTGTGGATTTGTTGTGCTGCGAGTGGGAAGCCCGGTCGCTCCCGACAGCTGTAGCGGGCAGATGTGGCAGCTGCCAGGGTAAAAAAAAAAAAAAAAAGTTAATCTCGTCACCAGCGAGACTTGGATCCGTGCATGTGTGCAACGTGCGCGCGTTAGTGTTTAAAACCACATGTACGTTGATGTTTGTGCACAAACTGCCTTTTGCATCAATACATATGTGCCAACTTTGCCTCACTGTAGGTCTTGTGTTCTTTTAGTTTTTTTTTTTAGGTATGGAGCTGTCAGACTAATCCAAGTCTGGGCTGGTTATATCAGCAGCCGTCGCATCTCCACGGAAACACATGCATATATAGTTTGTAAAATTTGAATACACGTTTCCTGTACTCATTTTGAACGCCGGCCAATCAACTCAAGATTAGCGCACCCTTCGAAATCTCACCGATGTTGGTGCTATCTCACGTGCTGCGGGCATTTCTGTCTCACTCGGTTTAAGCCTCTGCCTAACTAACAACACGCACTTTCTCACCCACTCAAAGTCGTTTTGGCAAAGACTAAACTGTGTTTTTCTTAAATGCAATCCTAGAGACTCGCGGTTTGCACAGATGTGGTTTGCTGAAGGCACAACCGAATGGGATTCATATTTTTGGAAATGGAACATCTAAGTCAGAGCATCTCCTTATCATTTCGTTCGGAAATCAAAGGCTTGTGTCGATCCAAACGAAACACAGTCCTGCTCTTATGTACAAACACCCAACCCCATAAAGCACACACAACAGAGTGGGTGTTTTGTATGCTGGATCACAATTCTAATGATAATATCAGTGTCTCTTCTCAACGTCTCATCTCACTCTTAGAAAGGAAGGAAGCACAGCATAAATTTAACATGACTGCTTTTAAAATATTTATTCTTTCCCAATAGCACTATAAAATCAGTCTCAATTTTGTTTTATTTGTCATTTATTTTTTAAGTTGAGGCTACTATTACTGTAGTCTGTCAATATTATCACTATGTAGAAAATCTGTCTGGGTTTTCTCCTAACGTAGACACTGTGAAATCACTCCCTGTAAACCACAGGGATGTGGCACACTTTTAACAATCCACAGAGTAGATCCAGAGAGTAAATGAGTCTGACTCAAGTGTGCAGGGGGGCAATCCTCATCCTCCTAAATGCCTGGCGAGGGCCCATTATTAATATTCTAGGTAAGTTTGTCCCTTTTCGCCCTTCTGAATAATACAGCAAAAGCAGTGAAGACATCAGAGCACATCTGACAGAGCCATGAAACATTTATGACTTCTGTGGTGGAGGATCTGCTTGCCACGTTTTCTGCTTCCTTTGACTTCCTCAACCTACATGTCGACACTTCTTTGGGTCTGACTTACCCAAAATAACTGCTCTAGGAGGCACTTCTGTTCCTTCAACTTGCTTCATTTTTAATGCAGTGAAGAGTGAGCAGATTTTATACCAGCAGGTACCTTGGTTTGAAAGTTTCCCCCCCCCCCCAAGTCTCACCTTCAACTCTGATGGCAAAGTTTACAGCTGCATCCACGACGCTGTGATCGGTGACATGATCCACTATTCCGAGCTGCAGTGCCTCCGCAGCAGTGATATGGCGGCCTGTGGGAGACATGAAAGACATGAAACATGTGACTTTTGAAATTATAACATAGGCAGCGCGTGCAAAGGCATCCAGGTGGCCTTGTGATGAAGACATATACCTTACGTTATGCAACATCCCCTTATTTGATTGTGGCCTTTATCAAATAAAATGCCACAAGAAATAGACTTAAAGATTAAAAAGATGAAGAATTACAGTTTGCCGAAAGGGATGTGTGAAGACAATTCCAGATAACACCACAGTAGTATTCACTGGCAATGACTTTGGGAAACGTAAACACATGGGGACATCTGCTGGCCATGAGTGGTGCTGATGTACTGTGGGGCTGTGTTTATCTACCGCTCTGCAAAGCCAGTGTTGTGGACCGAGTCTTATTACTGCACAGCAATAATGCAGAAACATTTCAACTTTGCATTTCTCTTCAGCCACAAATAAGTTGCACAGAATATAGGTAGGCAAAAAGAACCATTGTAACAAAAACAGACCAGTGTGTAACGTGCCTTATACCGTTAAACTGCTTACACCTGAAACAATAACCAGAAATAAATAAACGCAAGGAAGGATTAAACCGTCTCATCTACCTGTGGTGATGAGGTCTAAGGCAGCCGGGACTCCGATGAGTCTCGGCAGACGCTGGCTTCCACCTGCAGCTGGCAGCAGACCCAGCATCACCTCTGGAAGCCCCAGTTTGGCCTGAAAGGACACAAAGAACAAACTATAATATAGTGCACGAGAACATTGGAAATGTATATTTTTCTTAACTGTCTAAATGAAAATGCATTATTGAGCTTACTTCTGATTATGAAAACACGATTCAGTAACATTTCACACTTCAACCTGTAATTTGGCGCAGTGAGACACTGAGAGACTCCAAGTGTGAACTAACTTTTGAGTGGGCGATTCGATAATGACAGCCAAGTGCCAACTCAAGGCCTCCACCAAAAGCGCTCCCCTCGATGGCTGCCACCATGGGTTTGTTTGCAGCCTCGATGGCGTGGATCATCGGAATAAGTGGAGGCCCTGACATCTTCTCTCCAAACTCTTTGATGTCAGCCCCTGTTGTGCATAATGATGAGGATTATGTGTGCATGTATAAGATTTGAGCTGAAACAATAATTGCAACAAGAAACACAATCAACAACATTTCCTCCTAATTTCCTTCAGAAAAAAACACCTTTGGTTTTAATTTCTCAAGTAGTATTTTTTTGTTAGACAGAACAGAACATTTAAAGACATTCACCTCTTCACACCCAAGGAAACCATAGAATACATTGTTTTATAAATTGTTTATATGGTAATTGGAAATAGCATGAAAGTGGAATGTCAGACCATCTCTAAAAGGTAATATATATATATGTCAATGTTATCAGAGTAAAGGCACCCTTAGAAAGAGACAACAAACAAAAACATCCATACCGCCACAGAATATTCCATTCTGGCCACAGATGACCACGGACTTCACCTGCGGGTCATTGACGGCTCTCTTCACCGTGTCAACGATGCCCTGCCTCACCGATGCACTGTACACAAATGAGACATAATTCAATTCAAATACTAAGACCGTCCTATTCAGAAATACTGACTTTAACTCGTTTTAATTTCACTAATGGTCAATAATCCTCATCAATAAATATTAGGAATTTACATTTCTCAGACAACGCACTACTTCCTTCTCGAAAGAAAGTATTTTAAAGTCATTCTTTAAACAACATTAGTTGAGCTATTTTGAATGCATCACTACTTTGTGGCTTTTTGAGCCCAATGGATTATTGTCAGGCTGGAGAAAATGTTCAACTTTACCACAGACAAATAAAGCCTAACCTGATAAACTGATAATGGGATAGCCTCAAGAGTCCACTGTTCATATGAAGAACATGCTTCAGGAAGAACATGGAAGAAGGATTCATTTTACCAAGTAGCAATGACTATTTCATTACCATTAAAGGTCCTGCATGTACACTTTTACTTAAAGTAAAGTGCAATTAATTGCCATATCCTAACGTTACAGTATATTGTGCAACTTGATTTACATAATTAGTACATATACTTTTCCATGTAAGTATGGAGCATTAAAGTCAAGGCCAATCTAATTTGAACTATTCTACACTATCCCTGGAACAACGTTTTCTGTTTTAAAGGGACAGAGACAGAGGACAGATATATAGATTATATGCCTTAGTAAAACCGCCGTCAACAAAAATGAGTATCAGCCAAAATACCCACGTAGAATCCCTGTACTCTAATAATTGTAAAAAGTTACACAACTCTTTATAGTTTATGTGATTGCAGCTCACCTCAGCGCATTAACAGGAGGATTTTGGAGAGTGATCAAACCAACGGAGCCTGAGACACGACTGTACTGAGCCATGATGTCGATAGAATGCACCGTCAGAAGAAAAAATGCTTCTTTCTGCTGCACAAACTGGACTTTGTGCCTTCTTCCACATTCAAATCCCGGTGCGTGAAAACAGCTGTGGGAATTCGTGGCCCCACCTGGTCAGGAGCAAAGTACAACTCTTCTTCTTGTTTTTATTGGCGGTTGGCAAACAAGTATGTGTAAGAAGTTACACGAGTCTTGTTGTTGTTATTGTGAGTCCAACAGGCGGATTTTCAAGAGTGACAAAACAAGCCTAAGACCCAAATGTACTAAGCCATGATTTCGATCTTACACATCGTCTCTTCTCCCAAAATCAAATTACCAAGAACGAGGAGAGCTGTGGTAATTACTGCCTCCACCTGGCCAGGAGCCAATCACAAGTCGACTTCTTCTTCTTCCTCTTTTTGATTTGTATTGGCGTTTACATTATGACGCATTACCGCCACCAACTGATCTGGATTGTGGATCACAATTGTTAATGATTTATTTTTCTTCCTATAATAATAATACAATTACACATTATAATAAATAATAAAACAAGTGTTTCAAACTTCGACGTTAAAAGGGTAAATGTTCACTTTAAGCCTGATTGTTGTTAGAAAGTCAGTATGTTGACACTTGATATGTAAAGGTTGATAGAGTAGAAATTATACTTTTTACTTTGCATGTTATAATTGTCGAATGTATCATGTTGTATCAGGGATAAAGCAGCTACGTATTTTAAGTTGTATGTATTTTATTTCTAAGGGATTGACTTGTTCACAGTGATTCCACACGGTGTCGCTGTTAAGAGATAAAGTCAGAGAAAGGCTGCTGCGTTTAAGATCAAATATCAGAGCAAGGCATATAGTCGGTTTTAAACGTTTTACTAGGTACACGATAAACTATCAAAGTCAGATTACGGGCAAATTCCAAATTAGAGGCAGTTGAATGGGCAACGACCGGATGTGACGTCTTTGCCGTCGTGTCCGTCACTCTTGTTTACATCCGGGTGGCCATGCTGGGACGGTCTGCCGCCCCACGGAGCCTCAAATATGCGCTCAGCCGCCGGTCTCATCGCTGTGGTGGCTGCCGCCACTCTCTACCTGTACCTGCTGTCCCAGTACCTTCCCGCGGCTCCTCCGCAGCGTCCTCTGTCCTCCGTCAAGGGACAGCAAGAGGACACGGCGGAGTCCTCCGACAGCGCCGAGGGAGCTAGCAGGTGACTAACATTAGCTGTTACCATGAGAGAATAGTTTGTGTCTCCAGCTGCAGGGTTTAAAATTCATTTGTGTGGTTAGCTGATGATTGAATGTCACTCTCTCTCCCTGTCAAACACACACATACGCGAAATTCCCGTATTTCTGTAAGAGTGGTGGCACTTATTGACATATATTTAAATGTGGCCATCAATTGTTTATTGATGTCCTGCTATGCGTAAATAAAATAAATACTCTGAATGTCCAAGTATGTGCTCTGCTGTTATTCTATGTGCCATGTGCGTTGCTGTAACATCTTTTGTCCATATTCCCAATCATGGCTCGAGTGGATCATGTTTTGCCTTGATGCTTCCACAGGTTAAAGTTCCCTTCAGACTTGGAGGAGCTGAGGGAACTGGCTGGGCTCCTTCAGTTTTACAAGACAGAGCACACTGGATATGTCCTGCTACTCTTCTGTAGTGCTTATCTGTACAAGCAGTCGTTTGCCATTCCTGGATCGTCATTCCTGGTGAGGCAAAAATAGAGTGCGATAGCCATACTGGCACTGTATTTTCGGCACAGCTTGATGTGCAACATAGATAAAAGGCCAGATACACAAAGCACGTGCAAATCAAAGTGTCTCTCACCCGGTGTCTTAGATTGGTGCGTCAGAGCTTATCATACCACATATGCTGATAATGTGTCGTAACGCTGGACTTTGGTCTTACCTTGTCTTTGTGCAGAACATACTCGCGGGAGCTATATTTGGCCCATATCAGGGACTCCTGCTCGCCTGTGTGTTAACCACTGTGGGCTCCACCTTCTGCTACCTCCTGTCACGGGCCTTTGGAAAACACTACATTGTCAACTTCTTCCCCGAAAAGGTCTCCATGCTGCAGAGGAAGGTACACATGCGGCTACATGTACACATGGACTTATTACAGTATTAGGAACAATGTTGACAGCCAAAATTGAAATAACATCATATGAAAAATGCATCTACTGTCCTTTCATAGATTCTTAACATTGAATGTCTTTCCCAGGTTGAGGATAACAAAGACTGTCTGTTATTCTTTCTACTCTTCCTGAGATTCTTTCCCATGACGCCCAACTGGTTTCTTAACATGTCCGCCCCGATTGTAAACATCCCCATCGCCTTCTTCATCTGCTCAGTCTTCATTGGTAAGCACGCGACATACCAATCAAATGGACTTGTTGACTGCGAATTTTCCCTTAGACTTAGAAAAAAAGTAACAATGTTACGCCTCACTGCAGTTTGTTTTTAACCTTCTCTCAAAGGTCTCCTTCCATACAACTTCATCTGCGTCCAGACCGGTGTCATGCTCTCGGAGCTGTCATCACTGGATGACTTGTTCTCCTGGGAGCGCTTGCTGCAGCTGCTGGCCATCGCCTGCGTGGCTCTGCTGCCCAGTGCTGTCATCCGCCACTACAGTCAGAGGCGTCTCAAACTTGATGTCCAGTCACAGAATGGACTCATCACAGATAAGAAGGTCCAGTGAAGGAAACACTTAAGAAAACCTTTGTGCACACTGTGTGTGATGGCACATGGTGGATGGTGTCCCTCTTTCTGGACAGTTTTATTACGTTGGACACTGCAATAAATGGTAATAAAGGGATTTTAGCTTTTTTTAAAACGATGACAAGATGGACACTGAGATTTGAAGCAAATACATGATATGGATGTATTTCAATCAAAAGGAGAGGGGGAAGTATTTTGGGGAAATTTTGATCTTGCACTCTTGTTGTCGTGCAAGCCTGCGTGAGAACAGCTGGTGTTCAAAGTGCCTGCCATGCAGCTATAGATTCAAACTTCTACCTCCAGCTTGTAGAAAATCTTGTATTTATATTTGGATAAGACCAACCCGTGTTAGTATCGACTGAGTGGTTCAGCTGATTATGTTGGGTTTTTGTAAATTATTTTATTTGTCAATGTAATACTGATTGTATTGCATCTTATACTTTACAACTTGAAGTTGTTCTCCTGCACACAATAAGTGTAAGCACCATTTTTTTAGGAAGTTTTGTAATTTAAGAACCATAATCTGGCATCAAAAAGACTGGAGTGCCATACTCACAAGTTATTTTAAGGAACCAATTGATTTATTTCTGATTGGATGTCTTGATATTAATCAGCTCAGTTTTTGTTTGAAATTGATTGTGCCGTCACATCAGACAGCGTGAGGCCTCTGTTAAGCCAAACCTTAATATTACTTCTAAATCCTTCTTCGCTGCCACATTTTGTCCATGTGTCTTTTGAATCCTGCAGCACCTCTTCTGCGTTAAGTGTTATTTTTAAACTCTTTCTTCATGTTGTTGAAGGTGTCAAATGATGTTAATTATTTGAAATAAAACATAACTCACAGTTTGGCTGTGAACTAAATGGTATGTCACGTGACCAATGATGTGGCACTTTAAATTGTTGAGGTGGAAAAAAAAATGGATAATGATAAGACGGCGAGAGAGAGAAAAAAAAACGACATTTCTCTCAAATAGTCTTTATTGCTCGGATCCAGGTTGCTCAGCAATACAGTTCACTCACAACTCAAAACAACATCATGGCTGTCACCAGAAAGGCATGGATCCACGAGATGTATTAAATAAGGATCATACGTCTGTCCAGTGCACAGTCACCCATTACCTTGAAGAGTTTGGGACCTTTTGGCCCGTGGGAAACGTAGGAGTTGAGGGTTTTTGACCTACTGAGGAAACAAAAGGAACCTCCCAAATGGTGAAATGCAGTTAACAAATGGATCCATGTAAAACCACTAATGAAAGTCTAGTGCTATATGAAGTGTAATACATACTGGATCGCCTACAACGGTCTCATGCAATGCTTTGTGTTCTCGTTGAACAAGAAGATGGGGCATAAACAAAAAAAAACTGCTCTGGTTCGGCAAACATCTGACCAGACTTTTACTTAATGTTTATTCAGTTAATCCTTAGTTGTTTTTTTGGATGGTTAAATGGTTAAATGCCCCATTTGCTGCCCAACCCCCCCCCCCCCCCCCCCAAAAAAAAAGGTTAAATCCATCTTCTCTCAATCTTCTTACTTTTCAAACAGTATCTACTTGATTATTCCCCCGCCCGCCCATTTTCTCAAATACGTTAATAACCCAGAGCTAGAATATTTTTAACCACGTTTAAACAAATAGCAGTAATGGTAGTGCTCAAACAGGAATGAATATTAAAGCAAAGAATCCCATCTACTGCCCCCGGATACAATGTAACAGTGTATATGACGAGAAAACCAGATCATCAGAAAACAAACTAAAAATCCAAAACTATCCAACCACTGTGTGAAATGACTAACAACCACCGTACATCCTCGGTGATGTGTGTTACTGTGTTTTTTTTTTTGTTTTGTTTTTTTAATGGTACTGAATATTAATGCCTAGCAACACCCCACAAAACTTTGAAACAACTACCTTTAAAGTAAAGAAAAAAAAAAAGAAATGTAACTACTATCTTAAGTTTCTCCTCACATTGCGGTCGCCTAACGGATGTGTCAACAACCGGGGGTGCACCACTCAAAGCACCACAGCGAAATCGAACCAGCGAGAGGGCTACCTATAAAGAGCCAAAAAACACAGGGGAGACAGAAGCCTACACGAAGCAAGAAAAGAGCTTCAACTTCAAAACTGCTCTTCCAAAAAAAGAAGAGAAAGACTACTCCTGCCAGTCAAACAAGCCGTGACCGACAATCTACAATTTTTCCAGTGCTACTGTGAAAAGCCATTTTCTCCTCGACACGCCCTATTACAGTGAAGCGGACCCCCGCAGGAGTCCTGCGTTCCGAGTAGAAGCGCCGTACTGCATCGGTGTGGGTAAGGTCAGGGGTATTTTAGTCAGGACTGGTGAGCTGTTGTCATCAGTGTGAGGTACTGTACTGGCTGTGGGGGAGGCTTGCTGAAATGGCCTCAGGCATTGTGTGAGTTTGATAGACCTTTAAAACGTTATATTTTATTTAAAAATGTTTTGAACTAGTTACTGCTGTAGTCTGTGTTCACTGGGACAAATGTGACCCACCTCATCTGATGACCAAAGTCTACCCTCTAAAAGTATAAATCAGCTTTGGACAGTTAAAAGAAGTCCAAAGGCAAAAAAAAGAATAATAATAACTTCACTATATCATTCATTTATTTAATACTTCTTTTTTTTGCCCCCCCTACATTGGTTTTAGTAACTAAAGTCAGCCTTGGATTCTGAGAGGTAATTCTGAAATGTACAGCACAAAAAAAAAAAAAAAAAAAATGAAATGAAATATGATAGATTGATGAGAAAACAGTTTAGAGGTCCGTTTTTTGAGGGGAAGCTGTGACTCTCTAAACTTCTCCCACCATCTCTCGCAACGCAGGTGCAGACGGGTAAGTGTTAAAGAGAGACAGGAAATGACGCATTACTGTTTGACTCTATTGTACATGTTTACAGATATACAGTTATCTTGTCGTACACAGTGACATTTTCAACGACTAGAGTTGTACTACATTCTACACAGAAGACCAGGATTTAACACCATGTTCAAGAGTCCTGTCAGTGTATTTTTGCAGCTTTGTGTTTTTTCTTCAAATCAACCCCAGAGTAAGCTGTTATCAAATAGAGCTGGTAAGATCGAGTTGGGTGATTATAAAATTCTTTTTCCGATTTTTTCGTTTTCTTTTTTTTTCTTTTTTCTAACAAGTGAATAAACTTCATTGTCTCCAAAAACCTGGAGGTACAGTTGGGAACAAAAAAAAAAACAAAAAAAAAACAGGAGGTACAGTTGGTTAGTTTTTGTTTCTATCAACCGATTTGTATCTTTTCTTTTCTTTTTGTCTTTGATGGTGAAATCAGTACACAACATCCACATTCGGAACCACTTCGGGCAGGCATGTACCCCTTAGATCCTGCACTTCATTCCTTTCTAGCAATAATCGACTTGGAAATCCTTTGACGTGTATCATTAAGAGGTCGTTTGGCGTCCTGGCGAAGACGGGCCAACAGAGTAGTTGACTACGGTTTACAAAGTTTCACTAGTCAGCTGGACCTGAAAAGCGTAGAGATTACTTTTTTTCTCTTAATCGATTTTTTTTGTTTTTTTCATTAAAAAAATTAAAATTAAAAACGCTCAAAATGATCAACAAGGTTAAGAAGGCATACAAAATGTGGAAAAAAGGGGAAATGAAAGATTGGACTGAGGTACCCTGAAACCTGAGGTAGATCACAATACTGACATGCGCACTGTTCACATCCGGACCAAAGTTAGCACGGTCGTTCACTCGACTGTTCTCCGATTTTTCAGGTTTGTTTTTAATTTATATTATTATTATTATTATTATTATTCATAGTCTAGTTTTCAAGAAAATAAACGCTTCCCTTCAAAATAATATGGCAGTGTCCCACTGAGGAAAAAAAGAAAAGGACTTGGTTTTCTTTTTGTTTCTTATCAATAGCTCTCATCACAAAATAGGAAAAAAATAGATTCATAAATATTACTCTCTCTTTTTATATATATATACACGCACACACATGAGCACATGCACACACACACTAACACACACACACACACACACACACACACACGGAGGAAGCTGTGCGTATTGGCAATAACCTTTTGCGTCTGGAAGATGAAGCTGATGGGTAATGTCTGAGATCGGTGACAAAATAAGGCAACAAACTTCCACGGCCTCCGAAGTAAAGCACAAAGGGACGCCAGGACCCACGTGTCCAGCCAGGCCAGCTCGCCAAAACCCAAAAAACGACAAAAGGTGAAGTGAGCAGAAAAAGAGCGAGAGTGACAATGACAATCGGGCGTGACTGTGCCTCTGGCCCCGGGCCTGCTGAACACGGCGGGGGTTGATTTCTTTTTTTTTTTTTTCTAAAAAGGCTGCATATTGTACATTCACAGCTGTCATGCCATTTTAGATAGCTCCCTGACATGAGAGGGTTAAAGCCAAACGCGGCAGCGGCGGTCACGCTTTGCAGTTGTGTGCGTACCACAGGTCATACAGTGCCTCCCTAGAACCCCAACGCCGACGCCATCCCACCCCTGCCCTCCCAACCACCCACACCCTGCAAACATAAAAACTATTCCTCACTGCCACTCCACACACACCACAAGTCTGCACACTCCCATCCTCCCCCCTGACCCCGGGTCCCCTCTCCGGGCCCTCGGCCTCACATTCTGTGCCGGCCCTGGTGACTTTGGTCGTCCTCATAAGGCCGAGCGTGTGGCGGTACACATTCAAAACGACTGGTTGCCCATTGCCACAAGCAAAGGCGCACCTTTGCATTTATTTTATGTTTTTAAAGATGTAAATTTTTTTGCTATGACCACCAGGAGGATGCCTTCAGGGACATTACTTTGATTGAGTTTTTTTTAAATGTCTCAGGACAACTAGCATGAATGTAGATACGGTCTACCACTGTACAGAATGCGAGAGTGATAATAAAAAGAATACGCCTCGGGTGGCACCTGACCTCTGTGGAGCGAAAAGTGGCAGTCAGTTCAATGTTAACATAGGCGGAGAGGAAAAAAATAAAAAAGTTAAGCTCGACAACAAATATTTTTATCCTATTAAATAAAGATGATGCCAGATGAGAGAGAGTGATGAGAAAGTGAAGAAGAAATAAGCAGGGGAGGAAAGAAGCAAAAAAGAAATATATATGTGTGGCATCAGATATGAACGGGAAGAGACATTTCAAAGGGACGTTATCTTTTGCATTGGCACACACACAGGCTTGTTACAAAGAACCATTCACCATATTTACTTACAGGGGGATTTCTTCTTTTTTTTTTGGGGGGGGGGGGGGGGGGGGAATATTCAGTGGCCTCAAGTGTGAACAAACAAGGGAAACCGCTTTGTTTTTAGTGTGGCGGCCCAATCAATCTCTGGAACAAGCACAACATAAAAAAAAAAGACACCAAGTTGTATTGTCATTTTGTTCGGACAAAAAAAATAACAAAAAGACAACAACAGCGCATCCTCTCAGTGTGTATCAATATACTTCTCTACTCTGTGTTAATACTGCTAAGGGTATTTAATCTCGCACTCTGAATATCTCATAGAGAAGGTCCGTTGTCACTAGCTTTCATTCTAGACCCAATCTAATCATAGCAACGCACCTGGTGTGTGTGTGTGTGCTCGTGTTACCACGGTCGCTTCATCCGTTTGTTAGGCCTATGTTAGTCCAACTAAAGAGATTACGCTATCCGGGGCGACATACTATTTCCTGTTGACTTTTTTTTTTTCCACTGTGAAGACAACAGCTCCATTCCAATTCTCTGCCCTTTCCATCTTTCTTGAAGATTTGTTCTTTTTTGGTCTTTTTTTTTGTTTGTTTTTTTGTTTGTTTGTTTGTTTGTGTGTGTTTTTATTTGAATCACATCTCGGTTACGGTTTCTCCCACTCTATCTGCTCTCACAGGGCTGGCAGTGCACACGATGCCCTCCTCAGCCATTGGCTCTCACTTGCTTCCCCCTTAGTAAAGTTCTTTGGTTTTGATCCCGGTGCTGCTGGTCTGCCCTGCGTGTCCCCCTTGGCCTCGGCCTTTTTGTCTGGGTAGGTCTCTGTCCGTTTGGGAGGGCTACATTCATTGGCTGATGGCCCACAGACGCCGCCCCGCCGGTCACTTGGAGTGGTGCGGTGATACAGCGGCGCCCTGCTGGTGTTTCTGTTCCTGCTGTTTGACCTGCTGTATGATCTCTCGGATCTTCCTCTGTGCGGTCTGAAGTAAATGAATAAATAAAGTCCATTAATTGATGTTTTAAGCCATGTAGCTGAACCCTGTGTGTAAAATGTATCTGAAAAGACAGCCTGGGCATAAACGGGATGGGCTGTGGGGATGGGGATGGGGATGAACTTTTTTTTCACATTTGTTATTGTGATTTTTTTTTTTTTATATATTTATAAATAGCTGAAGCGTACTTAGGATGTTGTGTTTGACCCGACAACAATTCCATTTTTTATGATCACAAGACAGGCCAAATTAAAATCTGATCGTCTTTTGAAGATTTTCACGATGCACAATTTGTGTTAGGTTAATGGGGTTTTTCGGTGGTTGTGCGTTGGAATCATTCACATTCTTGGGAGAACTTTTTGTAACTTTCAACCACACAACTCCCCTCGCCATCAGCAGACTGAATGCGTCCCGTCGCCACGGAGACGGAACTGAAAGGCGAGCAGCTATTATGATCGCACGCATAGCTCCATCTCCACGAGACCTGAGCAAACTCCATCTGCTGATGTGCGATGTGGTTAGAATTCTTTTTGAAAGTTTAGAGTTATAGTCTGAAGTTGGACTTATATTATTAAGACCCCCACACGACGATGGTTTTCTCACACAGATGGGTTTGATAGAACCTACTCTCTGGTCTTGACCGCCGATGAACTCAGCGATGACGCACACCGAGAAACATTCTTGACAATCTGTAGTTGTGACTCAAGCTGAACTCTTGAGCATTACGAAAACCAACCACATCCTTCATTTCATTTGTGCATGTCTGACCTTCGTTTTTTGTTTTTTTTTTTAAACATCCTCCACCACTGCACTTTGTGAACAGACCAAAAAACGGAAAAAATAACATTTTGCAGGGCCATAACCTTGTTTTTCTTTTGTTTGTCTGTTTTTTTTTTTTTCTTCCTACCTGGCTGGCAAAGAAATGCCCGCTGATTTTCACAAAGACCTCGTCGTTCTCGTCTGGAGTTTGGTCCCGCGGTACGATGACCTCTGCACTGGTCAGGTTTTGTAACTCGTTTACCTGGAGCAGATTCACAGAATTAGAATAGCACATCGTCCCACGCAAACATGCACATGCAAACACACAAGTTGGGGGAAATTTGACCTCTGCATTTGACCCATCTGTGGCGCATGCAAGGCCACAGAGCAGTGGACAGCGGAGAGCGTCCGGGGAGCAGATGGGGTCGGTCAAGGGCATTAGAGGTGGCGTCTCTTTTGTTAGTTGCGGGGGTTCGTGCATCCTTCCAGAGGGAGACCGCCTCGACTGGGCCTCGAACCGGCAACCCTCTGGTCCGATGCCTGTCTCCCTCACTACGAGGCCACTTCTCCCACAATTCAACGTACTTGCGGAACACTTCATGCGGCACGTCATTTATTCAGGTAACTTAATGAAAGTTTTTTCATTCGCGACCTTGACCCTAAATAAATTGCATCAAACAACACTTCAACTGACCGTCTTGCCTCCTTTACCGATGACCCGGCCAGCTGCAGTCGAGGGGACCTTGATGTGCGTCTCCAGTTTGACCTCCTCCTTTGCTGTGAAGAAGTTCTCCTCTTTCAGCTTCCCAAATATCCGACCTTGAGCCTGCAACACAGAGGAGGGTGTGAGACACGGAGAGACTGGGGAAAATGGGAAACAGACGGGGATCCACCGCAGTTTACTGGGATACTCTATACAGGACAAATCAAATATGTTGATCAACTTTAAGGAGCCAAACATCATCAATCAAACTATTTCATATTTTTTTCTGAGTATTCTTGCACAGGGTCATGGTGTTTTACCTTGAACTGAGCCTCTGGAGTTCCAGTAATAATAACCATCCTCTCAGTGACGTCAGGGCTCTCAGCTGGGGCGATCTGACACACACACGCACGCACGCGCACGCACGCACGCACGCACACACACGCACACGCACACACACGCACACGCACACACACGCACAGACACAGAGGCAGGTAATGGAGACAAACAGAAGAAAAAAAAGACAACATGGCCAACGGTCGGCGCTCTTGCGCTTTGGTCATTCACTGCAAACCACTGAATGTGATTCATCTGAGAAACCTGCAAATTCCCCAAATAAAAGCGAACTGCCAGGGATTACGTTGAGCACGAGGATTCACTGACCAGCTGTCTCCCGTCTCCAGACGGGGCTCTGGGGGCTTTCTAAATTGCTCAGTTCACGAGTCACCCCCAGTTATCCATGTTAGTCACCATAAATAACTAACATCCTCAGCTGTGGTGCAAATTGGTAACCCGCTTCATCAAGTCTACATGTTGATAGGAGACGTTCACGGACGTCTGTGGACCCACCTTGATGGAAGCTCCAGCGAAGTGGGCCAGCTGTTTGATGTGCTGGCCCTTCTTGCCGATCAAGGCCCCGACTGCCTCAGTTGGTATGAAGAGGTAGACGACCTCCTGTTCTGGAGCCTGTTGCTGGAAAAAAAAATAAAAAAATAAAAATGTTTACTCTCCTCCTGATGGTGGCAGAGAAAAAGCAGTTGCTCCTAGTTTGAATAATTTTGATTCAACTGGTCAGGCAGATACTTGAAGAGCAGCCGAAAGTGACGAGACCACATGCAAGGTAGGCTGAGAGGGTTTTTCTCTCTCTGGGTAAACATACCACTCTGGCCGGTGAATGAATGGAATATTTCCTATTAGGGCAGACGGCTGCCCTGTGTATTTGTTTTTCTTAGCATGGCAACACTCTCAAACTCGGGTTTTATGAAGTGAACTTTTTTACGAGCCGCAACTCTGGGCAACCCCCCAGAAATACTTGGTGTTGTGGTGACCCGACAAATGGTACGTCGGAGCCACCGTTCAACAACGCTGCAAAGCTGCAATGGTCGTGTTTCCCTCTTGTAAATATTCATATTATCGTTATTATTTCTTTGAATCTATTCTGCAGCCTGTTTCGAGGGTGCGTGGCGGTGAGGCGTTTCAAAAGCTTCTCGTGTGTCAAACAAGAAAAAAAACACAAACATTAAAAGGGCCGTCAACCATTGAAACAATTATCTAGCAGCACAAAAAAACAAAACAGAAAGGAGGTGGAAAGAGTCTGAGCAGTACAGATTTTCTAGGGAACATACTGAGTGCTGGTGGGGGATGGCACTTGCTGGAGGAACCCCGTACAGGCCACTGAGATGTGAAGAGTGACTCTGAAAGTGACAAGCACAGGGATCAGGCGGCACGTAAGCGCACACACACACACACATACAGAACAACACACGTGCACGTACACAACGCCAGCTCTCAGGGGCATAAACTCACAGTGAATCGCACGCACACACTAACTTCCATTCTGACTATGGAAAATGCAAAGGCATTCTCGCACAGTGTCTCACAGTGAGCACTTTGTTTTAACAGACAAACTGACTCATGTGAGTGGATGAGAAGTTGGGGGAATTCTGCTCGTTCCGAAAATCGTGTAAAACATCATGCAGGGACGGACCTGAGTCAACATTCAGCATTGTTTTGTTTTGTTTTTTTCCCAAGCGCTTCAAGGGGTTTACGGTGTGTTGGAAACAAACAGCTTTACTGAGTCAATACTGGGAGCCGTGGATCGTGGTTTTTGCCTGCAGCAGAAGATCCGATGATGATTAATTCTCTCCAACCTTTTGTTTAGCCTTCCCCTGTAAGACGCCGTTTGGAGGAGGAGGAGGAAGAAGAAGAAGAAGAAGAAGAAAAAAAAAAGGGGGAATACTCACTAAGAATGGGTTGTATCCCGCTGGTGCCACAGGGGGCACTGCACCACGTGGTCCGGCAGCGGGGGGCAACACCGGCAGACCAGAGGAGAAGATGCCCAGAGCGTTCAGGTTCAAGCCTGGAATCAGGTTGGCCTGTTGCTATGCAGAGGAAGAAGAGGAGACAGGCAGAGGCGGACGTGAGTCATGAGTAACAGGGACGGAGATGATACATTTGGATTTGACTAAGGTTCAGGGTTTTATAAATCAGTTAAAAAATATATATATACTGTATATATATATATATATATACTGTATAAATATATACTGTATATATATATACATAGACGCATATGTGTGTTTTTTAAATGTTATCCCTTTACATCGTCGTCTAGGTGCTAGAGTGAAATATGACCTGAGGCGGTCTAGAGCTGTGTAAAGTAGTCAGCAACAGCGCTTTTTATGATGTAATTATTTATCATGTGACAAAAATAATTGGCCGCTTTATCTGGTTTTTGGGTGTATTTGTTTTTAATATATCTCACCCTCTCGAGGACTGTTGTGTGGCCAAATCTGGGTTTTGGAACATTTAAACATGCAGCTTCTGAAAAGTGCGTTACAGTCCACTAATTGAGAAATGAAATGGCAGATGAATTGACCGTGAACATACTAGTGTCCGCCTGACAGAGGGAACTGTTCCTTTTTTTCGACCACACACAGAAAACCCACAGGACTGTTTGAAAAATGCAAGTCCTTTTTGCGGCTCACGAAAATGGGCCATTTCAGTGGGGACGCGGTGTCCACGGGAGAGCTTTCTGACAAAAATGTTCTTCCCCCCTCAAAGTCAAGTCAGCTATTCTGGTTTCACGGCCGCGCGGCCTCCTTCCACTTCCACGTTCCCAGAGAGCTTTGTGTAATAGCCGCCGCGTCACGCTAGATGGCCCTCCGCGCTTTCCGGAGGCGCTGGGCCTAACAGGTGCCAGAGCAGCTCATAGCAGCCAGGACCATTTAACCGCATGCTGCGTGTTACTTGTTGATGGTTATTTCCTGAGCCAAATCTTTGGACGGTGAAAACGGAGCAGGAAAGAGCTGAAGTCTGCGTGAGAGTAGCAAAGGGAAAGCGGATACTGGGGAAACCTCGTGTCCAAGTCACAGTCATCATCAGTGTTGATTAGTCATATTGTGTGGCGGTGTGCAATATCATGGCTGTCTGTCTGTCCGCGGGGCGGTTGACCTTTCTGGCTGCAGCACCGGTGATGTCATCGGGGCAGCGTGAAAGGGGAGATGGGCCAGAGAGCGGCCTACAGTTATCAGATGGATGCTGGGAAAAGCAGTGTATTACACCAGGAGAACACACACACACACACACACACACACACACACACACACACAGCAGGGAAGTGAGCATGAGTCAGAGGCTCTGTGGTAGAGACGCACGCACGCGCACGCGCACGCACACACACACACACACACACACACACACACACACACACACACACACACACACACACACACACACACACAGCAGTCACAACACCCGAGTCACTGATGAGCTATTCGTTTACCGCCATCCATCTACCAAACCCACGGCCCGGGGTATTACTAATCCTGGTGGTAACCTGGACTGAATGGGAAGGTGATATTATCATCCCTCCTCTGCGCCGTTCACCTGCCGCTCCGCGTGAGTCCATCTGCCATCACGAGACGTACAAAACGCGCACACAGACACACAAACCGGGGATGAGCTTACGTTTATAGCAGCAATGTCGTTCTCGTAGGCTTCCCTCAGCTTTTTCGTGATCTCCATCTCGGCCTTACAGCACTCATCCAAGCTGCCCTTCACTGTGATGGTCCTCTCGGGGTTGTAAATGGTTAAGTCTTGTAACCTGGAAGGGACCCACAGAGACACACACGCAGGCGCACAAAGACCAATGAGTTTGTGCTTATGCAAACACAAATAAGGAGAACAGGCCCGCTCATATTCCTCTCACGTCTTCTCAGCCGGTGGAGGTGAGCGAGTTGTTGTGGATAGGGTTTCCTCTTTATCTAATTTAATAGTTAGTGAAGGCGGCGCATCGAAATCGGAATTAAAATGTTCTCGTCCAGCAAAACAGAAAAACAATCTCGCTGGAGAACCGACAAGAGAACGGCCCAACTTGAAGTGGAGATTCTGTAGCTTTGCGGTTCCCCCGGTTTGGGTCAAGCTCGTAAAACCCTGGAAACTCACACTTCCTATCATGCGACATGATGCATCCATAATCATACAAAATGGAAGTGAGCATTATAAAAGGTTGCCGTGTTCAAGGCTCTCCGAGCTTCATCATCGGACACCCTAAGGATGAGCCCATTACCTCCGAGCTTGTGGTGTGACAGTGTATCAATTAATATCCAGTTAAATGACACTGCAAGAACACTGTGGCCGACATGAGACAACTTAATTTTTCAAACGCTAAGTCAACAAAACTATTTACACGCGTGATTACAAAATGAATCACCGCAGCTCCAATTTTGATACTTGGACTATTCGTCAAAAGCAACAAACAAAGCAACGCTTCATTTTAAGGGGAAAAACTCAACATCTTTTGCCTTGAAAAATGGTTTGACGCTTACTTCTAATAACTAATCTTGTTACTGAGAGCGAAAGGCGTCTTCTTTTGTTCCACGGCTTTCGAAGCAAAGACCCATCTACCGTGCATGTCGTAGGACGTGGGGGACACTCTCACGGAGCCATCGATACCGAATGCGCTATTTTGCCTCTTCTCGAAAGGACCCTTCTACTTCGGTCTTTGTCCGTCCCCTCCTCTCTCTCTCCCTCTCCCTCTCTCCTTCTCGAGGCTCGTTACGTCCTCGGAGCGCACGGAGACGCGGCGATCTATTAGTCCGGCGTGGACGCGGGGGTTGATGAGCACGGCCGGTAAGTGAGGTGCAATCATCACCTCTCTACGATCCTCTCCTGGAGTGGGGGAGCAGTCATCAACTCTCCACGTTTGTTCTGCCGTTGCGATTCTGCAAACTCTCCTGTGCGTGCGTGCGCGCGCGTTTCTTTGCAGAAGGCGTGAGCACCGTGGGCATGTGAGAAAGAAGGACGGGAGAGGCGACTTACGAGGAGATGGTTATCTTGGTCCCTGTCTCCTCTTCGATTTTCTTCAGGTTGCGGCCCTCCTTGCCAATCAGCCGACCAACCAGGCTGTTGTGGGCGAGGATTTTCAGAGGGATGTCCTCCGTCCTAAACACACAAACACAGACACACACACACACACACAGGTTAGGCGAGATGTCACTGATGTGCCGTGTGGAATGTGATGCTGTGACGGGGATGAACAGGAATGTGGATGGCTGCCCGGCTGGAAGTGCTGCTGTAAGCACAGGGCGGCCATGTTAAGACACGAGCGAAACCACAACGCAAGGTTCATCCTTTTTTGGGGGGGTTCATTTGTTTTAACAGATGTCAAAGGTGAAATACCAGGAGGAAGCCGGTTTTGATGCCGATTTTGTGTCTCTTTTTAGGTTCAAATTCCCCATAAATTCCCCAAGCTCATAAGAAAGTTTTCCTGGCTCCTCATCGGATTCAAAATCTGTACAAAATTTGATTTTCACCATGTCCAAAAAAAAACAAAGAAGAAATTGAAACGGCAAAGTAAACAAGCAGATTCCAGGCTTGAACAAAGTCCAATTTTTGCGCCGATTGTAAGGCTGTGAAAACAAATTTATATTCAAATATATAATTGTCCTATTCTGGAGAGGGACGTAAACGGAGGGCAGACCTCACGACAAACAACAGACTCAAACAATAAATGAAGGCAAACACTGGCATTATGTGCTAAAGGGGGGGGTGGGGGGGGGGCGCGCGTCGATCCTCAGATGGAGCAGAGGTTCACAGTGTAAAAGGTGCAGTGTCTCGTTAAAAGTGTCAAGCCTCATTAGACCCGTTGGCCTCGTTTCCTAAACGCTAATCTGCCGTCACGTGTTTAAGTCTATGGGGGGGGGGGGCTATGTGCGTTTGCTGCGTTAGTGTTAGTTTGCTGTGTTAGTAGTCCAAGCCGGAGAATGCACAGTGAGATTAAAAGGTGTGCGACGGGCAGGTTAAAGGATGAGATTATAGCCCTGCCGACATAATGGCTAATCTCCCCGCGGAAGTGTATAAACTGTATGCTCAGCATGCGAAGACCCGAGTGTGTTCATGGGAATGCTGGCGTGTGTGCGCGCTTACGTCTTGGTCTCGTTGGCCTCCTTCTGCATGATGTCCAGGAGCATGCGGCAGGCGGAGGAGCAGCCCTCGGGGGTGGAGTGGATGGTGATGGGTTTTTCTGCCGCACCTGCATTTTCCTTCCGATGAATGTCCACCCTGAGGGGCGGAAGGGAGGGAGAGGCAGAGGGAGAGGAGATCAAACCAGCTATTTGAAAATGAAGTTGGTCAATCTGCCCCACAAACTGAAAGCAGCATAATAAAAAGGAAAATAAGATACAGGAAATAATGTCACATAGACAAAATGAAATAAGGAGTTAAAAAGGGAAGAAACGACTTTTGCAACATCGACATTCTTTGCCCATCAATTATTCGAGCGTATTGTTTCCACTAACCCGACAGCTTTCAGATTTTATTATATCAATAATTATTAATGTTTCATAACATCTCAGACTGTGGTATTTAAAATTCAAGTCCCCATATGGCACCGAAATAAATGGATTCATTAATCATTTCAGCAAACGGCCAAGATAAAAGCTGGAGCTGGCCGGCGCCGCTTACTTTGACTGTGTCTGTTTGGTGACATTCTTGATGGTGAGGCCCTCCTTGCCGATGATGGCTCCCACGAACTGAGTAGGCACGAGCATGCGCAGGGGGAAGTCGTGTTGCCGGGGCCGCGGCGCGCCATAGCCCCCCGAGGGCCCGGGCTGAGGGGCGCCCTGGTCCCGGGACGATCGGCCCCCGCGCCGCGTGCGGGGCCCCTGGACGGGCGGAGCAGCGTCCATGTCCATGATGTAGGACACCTTAAAGGAGCAGTCTTCAAACTGGTGTCCGGTCAACTTCTCAATGGCTCTGCAGAGGAGAAGGGGAGCGGTTGGTGGACAGATAAAAAAAAAAAAACAAAAAAAAACGTTCCAAGGCTATGATATACTTGCTTTTTATTGCGTTTGTGTGCAATGGATTCTACTTCACGTACCCTGCCTTGGTTGTGTGAATCCTAATAAGTCGACACTCTGCTGCAGAAACAACAATTTCTTATAGAAGACGCTATGACCGTGTCCAGTTATTCTGGATTTTGTCAATATTTCTGTCCACGCTGGAGAGCCAAATCTCTTCTTTGCTCTCCTCAGTTTTTTTTCTTTTAGAAACCAAAAAGTCTGACAAGGCTCAGTGTCCGGGTTAGAGAAATAATAAAAAAAAAAATGTTAACTGTGGACAGACTGGGCTGAAAGGAAAAGAAAATGGTGCAGAGTACATTTTAACAATCTCTATGCAGACGTACCGTCCTTTGCAATTGTTTGCACAACTAACCAACTCTCTTACAGCTTTGCTCGGGGGTTGATATGGCCCGGCTCTGACTTAAGTGGATATACTTTTTAATCCTGTAGTTACACACAAAGCCGCAGGACGAGCGTGAGAGCAACCGCCGCTCGCGCTGCGGCCGGTGGTCCGTGCAAAAAAGAATGAAACGCCGGGAAAAAAAAAAAGCAAGCGCATCTCAAGCCTTACTCATAACCATCATAGTCATCGTTTGTTGTGCTGCTTACACTTTAGCTTCCTCCTTGGTTGCGTACGTTACATTCACCACCGCTGTTTCTGTGTCAGTGTTCACTGTGAAACAAGGAGGGGAGAGAGAGAGAGAGAGAGAGAGAGAGAGAGAGAGAAAAGCATAAATGTGATGAAGGCCGCATTTACACTTTGGTCGTGAGTGAGTGAGTGAGACGCGCGCCCAGGTTGCCGTGGTGACCCAGAGAGCCACTCGTCTGCGTGAGTGCATTAAAGCCATCACCACGCTGGCTTCCCTCCAGGCCCCGCTGCAGCCTCTTCAGACGGGAGCCGCTTAACACGATGGACTCTTCCACCACTTCCCCAATAACGGATTTAAGTTTCTGGTGACAGGCCGAACTACGCCGGGGTAGCCTCTGATAAAGTGAGACAAAGAAACTCGCGCACACACACAAGCACAAGCACAAGCACACAACTTGAGAAGGATTTCTGCTTCTGTTCCGCTCAGTGAGGAAAGAACAGCATTGGTTCCCGCTGGGACCGCGTGGGCTTTAAATCAAAAAACTGTGACTTTGACTGAAGTGTCCAGATCATTGTTGTGATATCGAATAATTGAGCCACTGGAACAAATCATTCTTATTGTCGATAGACCTTTAATAGTCATTTAATAATAAGCCAGTGCTCTTTGATTGATAGGGCCGATGCCAAGGCTGCAGAAAGGAGGAGAAAAATGGAGCCGCTTTAGATAGTTTAAACAAGGCGTTAATAAGCTCCATTACAACTGTTGGGCAAGTTGCACACAGGAACAAAAAGTGACAATCACCAAAATAAATGAGCCAAGAAATTACGGCTGCCAGCATCAAAAGAGAATAAAAAAATAAAAAAAAACGTGTTGTTCTCTTTTTATTCCCTAGGAGCTTTTTTTTTTTTTTTTTTAGTCAAGTGTCAAATAAAAATAGGCATCAGAGCGCGTCTCTCATGTCAGGGAAAACAAAACCTTTCAAACCGGCTGCTGTCCGCCACGCACCAGCAGGTCTGGAATTCAGGAAGGGTTAAAACTAGAGAGCGCTCCCAGCTGGCTTAGGGAGAGGGTTAGTGGGCCGGGCCTGGCGTGGTGCCCGGGACGGGCGCTCGCAGCCAGCTCTGCCCCGTCCCGTCCCGTCCCGTCCCGCCCAACCAAACGGCCAGCAGATTTCACCAGGTCGAACATTTACACGGGACCCTCGCTCTTGTAACCAGAGAGCACGTACGCACGGCTCGGGACGGGGGGACGACAGCGGAGAAGGGAAGGAAGCAGAAAAGAAGAAGAAGAGGAGGAGGAGGAGGAGGAGGAGGAAATGCTGCGCCTGCCTCTGGGACGGTACGGACGAAGCAGGATGTATAACGGCAGCATCTGGGAAAAACTCTGAGTGGAGTAATGTAACGGCTTCTCTTTTAGCACCTGTCGGGACTACAGTGGGTGGTGGTTAAACGCATAGAGAGAAACTGTGTGTGTTTGTGTGCGTGCTTGTTCCTCCCCGTTTGCGTCTACTACTCGTGCATGTGTGTGTGTGTGTAAATAGAGAAATGTTCCGAGGGAGGGATAGCTGTAGTGCCGACTGCTCGGCACACCAACACACACGCACAGACGCACACGCGCAAGCGCGCGCACACACACCTTCAGACAGAGCAAAAGCTTTACCACAGGCGCCTCCAGTGTCCTCACCCATTACCACGATGCACCTCCCCAAAACAGACTCACCCGCAAACACACACAGGCATTGACATTGACACACACACACACACACGAACACACACACACACACACACACACACACACACACACAAACTAATGGACATCTGCCACGTCTGCCCACTTCAATCCATACGCTGAGGCCAAGGGGGCCCGTGGCAATTGACAGTGCTTATTATAGAGGCTGCATGTAATTGAAACGCTGGTCTCCCAGGGTCCAACTTATAAGACACACATGTGCACGCAGACGGACGAGATGATACAGGCAGATTTACATGCAGAGATGGGTTATGTTTAGAGAATGGGTGCGTGGGATGATGGTAACCGGGAAGTCAAGTCACACAAGAAGACTTGACTCACTGGGAGGTCTGGCGGTGTGTGTGTGTGTGTGTGTACGCGTGTGTGTCGTTGTATTGCTAAACAGACGCATGTGCATTGAGCAGATTGAGCTGGATGATAATGAGATGAGCAGTAAGCGGCGGTCTGCACCTTGTTCCACGTTTTCTACAGTACCATACTGAGCAAGAAGGCCGTCCAGAACCTGTGGGAGGGACGAGAGTGGGAGTTAGAGACACGAGAAGAGACATTGATGCAAAAACAAGTAAGAACAAGAAGACACACGACCCACCAATTCAGAACCTCATTGAAAGCCCATATGGCCTTTAAAGCATTTTTTTCCCCCCAGAGCTCAAGCACTTAAAAAAAACAGTATATTGTGCAATTTACTTGATTTGCTGAAAGAGGGATAGACTTTTTTCGATAAGTCGTATAGTGTTTCTGTCTTTAAAAAATAATTGACTTTATTACTTCAAGTGAAGACTTCAGGTAAGACATCACCAGCGTGCCAAATGATGCCAAGTGCATTTCCGTCTACCTGTTCTTATGTACATTTGAAATACGGGCATTTAATAGGCTAAATGGAAACTGGACATTCAAATAAAGGGGAAATAATTATAATGTGTGAAAAATAATGATTCACAATAATGCCATAATCCTGTTCATATCGCAGCTCACTTCATGTTTCCAAATCAACTCACTTAAACACAACAGTCAGTCATTTTCAGTCAGAGTAACAAGAAAGCACTTCAAAAAAGACGGCGTTTCAGAGCATCAGTAAACTAATTCTGGTAAATGTTTTTGATGGCAGAAATTCAAAAATCCTAACCCAATTCCCCAAATGCTTGAAAGATTCTTTGATACAGGGGCAATAGTCAGAACTAGACCACAAATGAATGTTTGCGAAGATTGTGTACGTCAGTCATGGTAACCAACACGTCACTATCGGTTGTGATCATTAAAAAATAAATAAACTCGATTCATCATTTAGATTTAAACGGTTTTAGGTTTATAAAATAACGGCTGGTTCCTCATTTATCACCGCTAAACTGCCAACGTGTTTCCTATGATATTATGGCCGGGCACGTGTAGTAAAGCATATTCCGATCTGTACGTCAAAAATAGAAATGCCGGACTACATTAAAAAAATACTCAAATGCACTCCTGCATTTGTAAAAGTACAGAAGTATTTTTATTCTGCAGAAAGTGTCAATTCACACTGCGTTTTTTTTTTTGTTTGTTTTTTTTTTATCAATAATAAAATCTCTGAGGTGCATCACTGAATTATTGATATCCAATTTCTATTTTGGTGTTATAGCTGGTCGGGGGAACTATTTTACTACATCACACATTTCTAGATAGCTTCCTTTGAAGAACGTTGAAGAGCATTGACAGAAACACCGGTCGTGCAACAGCATGAGACTGTTGCCTGCAAGTTTTGTGAAAGGAGTGAAACTCACAAACAGGAACACTAGCCACCAAGGAGGAAATGAGAGTGTGTAGCCGACGTGACGGCGCATAGAAGAAAAAAAAAAACAACCTGGACCCCGGCGAGAATGCGTTGGCACATGGCAAGAGAAGCGCAGACACTGTACAAGCGCAGACACACAAGACACGCACTCCACTTCAGACTACAGAGGATTACAGTATAACGGCTGGTGAGTCATTGTCAGGAAACTGGTTTATGTGCTACCTGATGCTGTTCAAATGGGCATCCCACACGCACGCACACACACACACACACACACACACGCACGCACGCACGCACACGCACAAAACCACTGACCTCCCACTGTAGATGAGGGGGAATGTTCCGGATCTGGATCTTCCGACTCCTGCAGAGACAAAACACACAGACAGGGTGGATTTAACAGACCTGAACCTCAAACTACACACTATGCACGCACGCAGACACACACAGGCACACACAGGCACACACAGGCACACACAGGCACACACTTCGTCCTGGTTGTGTTTTGCAGCAATGCCAAACTTCCCTCTCGGCCGACACCAGCGGATATTTCTCTGACAAAGGTGGTCAGAGCCGCATTACAGCGCAACTTAACATGCGCCCACTGCGCGACGCCCACCATTCATCGGACAGTGACACTAATCACCGGGCCTTCCGACCCAGGTCTGCAGGTGAGGGCGGTTATTGCCCACCGCAGGGAGCGAGTCACCGTGGCACCCTCGTCCACCGTTCTTAGGCTCACAATGAAAACGGGAAAGCGCCACATCGGGCGGGGCCTCCTGCGACCTGACCGAAGCGACCGGAGCCCGCCAAGGCGTGTTCTTGTATTTAGATTTCAGATTAAAGAAAGAACCCCAAAATACACCTAAAAAAAAAAAATCTATCATTTTGTTCAAGTGTAATCACTTATTTCATGACGATGCATTGTTTTTGCCACGCACCGCCGTTTTCGCTCTGGTGTGCTTGGCGGCTTGGCAACTGTTCAGCGCTTTCTGAATTCAATTTTGAGACCAGCCACAAAGGTTCTCACAACTGGAGTTGTCACGATCATACCGATTTGATGACGCTTTGGGTTGGAGTCAAAACACGTCAGTCAAACGTACAAAGGGGGCCGGTGTCCCTCCGTGCGCCGGGCGGCTCCTTTCTCTCGGCCCCCGCCCGACGTGTCGGCTCACACAGCGAAGCCACACAAACCGCTCGGAGACCACAAGCTGTTAACAAGTACATTAACATTAGAGAGTCCGGCTCCGCAGTGAGAACAGCCGATTTAAAAGGCAGAGAGGCTGGCGGTGGGGGGGGGGGCATATGAACGCAGAATTACGAGGCATCGCAAGAGGAATGGAGTTACATGGATATAAATGAAGCATAGGAAGAGGGGTATTCGACGCAAAGGAACTGCCTGTGTAAGAAAGAAAAAAAAATCTAATATGTCAGAATTTCCTGTCAGTAGCGAGGAGAGGCTGAGAGGATCGAGTCGGCGGCCGGACATGAATGAATGACTCTTTCGAAGAAAAAAAAAACACTCAGGAGAAACGGTGTCACATCTGACTCTCTCTCTCTCTCTCTCTCGTCTCCCTCCTCATCCAACTCGAAGCAGTATTGTACTCGAGTAAATAAACAAACTGAAGAAAAAGCAATCTCCAAACAAGCAATTATACAAATAATTATTTTCCCGTCTCTATATCTACATCAGTGATGTGATATATGGGATAAGTGGGGTCTGTCGCCCATGGTGATTTACAGGCAGCATCCAAACGAGGGTGACCCGATAAAAAAATGCGCCACTCAAACCCATCACCTTTTTCAACATGCTACACAACCCTCAGGAACCCGGAAAGCAGCCAGTAGCTGAAAAGCCTTTTAAGCCAACTCCAAACCTCAAAACAGCCCGGAACCGTGGGCATCCACTGGCTGCCCAACATGGAAACTACAAAAAGCTCCTTTCATTCGGCGCGGTCCGCTCTAATAGCCCGTGATTTCTCGGGTTCTCTATTGTGTTTCTCCGAAACCCATTATCCAACGGGGATCCTGATGTGAGCGACGCCACACAACACTGAACTGCCGCCATCCTCCCTCTGGGTTCCACCGCCAGGTGAGGCGAACTCCTGAAGGCCGTCGTTTCACTAAGAGCGCATCACTCCTTTCCTACTCCAGCTCGCCGGTCACTTCTTCTTCTTCTCTCTTCTTTTTTTTTTTTTTTTTAAAGCTCGTACACGTCATAAATGCCACTCGCTCGTCCGTCACTCGGAAACGTGCGGCAGCAACGTTCTTGGACGCACATCGCACGGAAAAAGCGGCAGCGCCTCCCGTCCGTTTTTCAAAGGGCCTCATTTTGAGCGTGCTTGTGGTGGCGGGCTGACCGTAAGATCCCTGCTCCCTGTCTGTCTGCGCATGAAGAAGCAGCAGCAATCTGCTGCATTGGTCTGTTTGCATTGAGGGTGAACTCTAAGCCGCCACCCCCCACGGCCCCCAGAGTCCGACACAGGCTGCAGTGGAAGATAGAGACTGAAGCCAATGGTTACTCAATGTTTGTTGAACGTAACCAAGCCGTCGTCTGCTGCTGGTTTTGCAGCCGCCGGCCAAGAAAAAAAAAAAAAAAAAAAAAGAATTAATAAATAATCCGGCCAAAAAAAAAAAAAAAAAAAAAAAAGAATTAATAAATAATAAAACCTCTCAATTCTGAATTTTAAATATCCGAGGGTGGGCCATGTCCATTTGAAAAGCTAATATTTACTGCACCCACCTGCACGAGGTAAGAAACTAACACGCACGGGGGGAGCAGTGGGAGTGGGAGTGGGGGGGGGGGTGAGAAAGAGGGGCTTTCACCTCCTGCCAGAAGTCTGCCGTGTTCCTAAAGGGGGAAAATCATCCAACTTGTTGTTTTTTTTTGAAAACCCTTTATTTTCTGTAAATCCCTTTGTGTGGCCTCTCTATTAATGAAACACCTGCTTGGACAACAACCTCCTGAGATGACTCTGTTGTGAGGCATCGACCTTTAACTATTTCATTTTGACGTATTCATTGAACTGGGCGCTCTGACCACAAAGCTGTTGCGCTATTCGGTTACTGCGAACAGGCAATCATATTCGATATATTATATGGTAATAGTCACTCAATTTGTCAGAAACTCGGTGTTCTTCGTATCCTGAAAGGCCGCCGGAATTGTTATGTAAGCCTCTCACAAATTACATTGATGAAGGTCAAAACCTTTTTCTTTGTTTTTAACCAGGAGGGAACGGAGGAATCTGTTCATCGAGGTTTTAACACCAGCCCGATTAGACAGAATGTTCTTCATGCCGTAGAAAGGAAAACATTGCCAACATTCCTGCCGATTTTGCGAACGGTGGGGTCGGATCGAGATTCACCGCCGTGACAACTGACGCGGTCAGTGATCCTGTGGGCGTGGCCAAACGTCCCCTCGATCAATCAAACCCCTCCCCGCTCGCAGGCTCACAAGGTTGTTATCATCATCCTTTATTCAAATGTTCGACTGAATTGATTTTTATTTTATTTATTTTTTCCACAAATAAATCAAAAAAGCAGAACACAAGAAAATAGAAAAGGACCACACCAAGGCGGCGGGAAATAAGGAATATGCACAACTACACAAAAATCAGCGCAGGGGAAACTTACAGAGGCTTTACAGAACTCAAACGTATACCTGATATATATATAGATTACAAAAAACACACCCCGAACACGGGCAGACAATTCGCGAAAGACAAACCACGTCTTCACACACAGGACCCATTCAGACCCGATATAAACATCCGCTCTGGCTGATCCAATTAAAGTGGACAGACCTCCCGCTCCGCTAACGACTGCACAACAGTTTCACTGAATCAAAAGTATTCTTACGCTCCTCAGCGCCCTAACGCTGATTTATCTGTGGCCACCACCGCAGTATTGACACCAACAGCTAAATATAGGTTTTCCATTTTTTTTTTTTTTATCATTACAACAGTAAAACTGCATTCAGCACATCGATTTGCCCAACCCCTCCTGGCTATGTGGTCTCTATCTCTCTCTCTCTCTCTCCCTCTCTCTCCCTCTCTCTCCCTCTCTCTCTCTCTCTCCCTCTCACACTCGCGCAACACAAACGCATCGACAACAGATCCACCTTTTCAGTCAGATAGACTAAAAGCGGCGTCCTCCATCCATCGCTGGCAACGGCAAATGACGCACGTTGGTGAACTCGTCTTCTCGCTTCAGATGTTAATCTTTGCGAGTTCCCCGCCGAAGGCCGCACCCGATGACGCAACGGACGCCGGGGCACATGAGGTCCACGCAGTCCCGCGCAAAAGATAATTGATGACTTTTAAAACGAAAGAAGATCCTTGGCCTTCAACCCAGCCATACCGTGCAGCTAAAATAGGAAATGAAAACCTCCGGGATCATACATCACGGCGGGCGCCGTGCGATCATGCACCGATCACACGGTCACACTGCATATCTGCTCGTAGACCGCCTGGGCAGCGCTGCTTTGGTTCACGCGCGGCGCTCGGGCGCCGAGTGCAGCCTAATGTGATAAGCTGACAATCGGCTACGTTTACAGCATGCATGCGAGGGCCCCTTGTGCGTCACGGCCACGGACTGGGCGTCTCTGAAGCAACGCCATGCTCGCCCGGGTTCACCAAACAAAGGGCCACCTCCGATTTCGCACCCGGCCCTAGAAGTGAAAGAGCACTTCATCACGCCCGGTCAGCCCGGTCAAAGAGTCCGGTGGTCCTCACACACCGAGCGCACTCTCGCCTAATCTGAATTAACCCGATTTTCGAGCTCGGGCCCCGTAAGCTCTTAAGCGCCTAAATTCCCTGAAATCTCAGCGAGGAAGCAACAAGTCAACGAGATTTCAGCCAACGCCGACAGTGTGGCGAGGCGCCTCGGTGCTCCTCTTTTCAAACTCTGGCCGCGCTCCTACTGTGTCCCTTTCTCTGATGCCGGATTAAGACGGAGCTCAGACCATTTCTGTGTCGCGCCCCATTTGCACTTCCCTCAGGCACGTCCGATTGTAACGGAGGAGAGATAACAGGATTTGTATGACCGAGGGGTCTCGGCATCTTTATTGTCGCGCAGCCGCAAGGATCCGTCGATTTGTTTAAAGGGCAAGCATAGCTCCTAAGCTCGCTCGCAACCAAAGGGCGAAAAGGAGAAAATGCATTAACTACATATACATTTGTTCATGATGTCATCGCCAATAAGTATGAAAATTTGACCACTCATGACCAGGGAAAGGTGTCAGGATCAGTCGAAGTCCAAGACGATCCATGAAAACATTTGACTTTATTGTTCAAAAACACAGATATTCATAGATTGATGTAAAAAAAAAAATCTGAGGAAAATATTCAGAAGTTAAGGACCAACAAAATACGAAGATTTATTGACCATTTTCTGACGGAAGATGGAAGCGCTGACGTCCAAGAAAATTGGGATTGAAAGCGGCTTCGCGACCTTGAAAACTGTACCTGAACCAAACAATGTCGTTATCTGAGATTTGCGGCTCATTTAATTGGACATCAACAGCACAACGCCGTTCAGATAACTAGTTGGGGCAGACCTGTTGCTGGAAGAAGGTGCTGACTTGTAGATTTAGTTTAGGGCACCAAAAAAACGAAATATTGACGGCGGGAGACCAGAGCGAACATTAAGGGAGAGGTTTTGGACGGAGTGCTCTGAAGCCTGACAAAGACTACGCTCCGTAACGCAGACGTTGATGGTTTCCTGTTGGTAATGCAACTAATGATTCCACCCTGTCAGTTCATCAGTTCGTACTCTTTCATTAAAACCTGTGCTGACGGGTTTTTGGCAACTCGTGGGAGAGACAGGACGGGAACATTAAAACTCATCTCCCTTAAAGCCGATATATTTTCCCATTTACACATCCAGCACATGCGAGGAGCCACGCGATGAATTGTCTGGATTTGGTTAAAGCCACGTGGTGAAAGTTTACGATGGCGAGCGTTCACTCTCCTCTCGTTTAGGTCTCGAACGACCCCTGAAGGGTGGCGGGTGGCTCGTCAGCCGCCGCCGCCGCCGCCGCCGCCGTCGCGCGTCCCAAAAAATTAATTCATCGAGGGGACAATTATATTTAATATCCCACGTGGTTATTTGTGTTGCATTGTTAAAATAAAAAATCAATCAAGTTGCAGCATAAATGACAGCCCGTTCGACCCTCAGAAATGAATAACCAGCCTACACTCATGCATGTCACAATCTACACACAACATCTTCAGAGTGGGCAAACTGCCTCTCCTCACACACACACACACACACAGACACACAGACACACAGACACACACACAAACACTGAAAAACAGAAAGTAGTGATCCTTCCATCAGCGAAATAAAACTACTGAGATGTCCACAGTATTAATAATTGCTATTGGAGACAGTTTCCTCTCACTTTTAGTCCTCCAGGCATTCACTCGTCCAAAATCCAAATCCTGAGTGAGACAACAGTCATTGTATCTAGTTATACAATGACCCAACGCTGCATATCGAACAACAACCGACACGCCATCCCCTCTCGGCGAGACGGGCTTCACTTTACCCGCCCTCCCACTGGCACGAGGCCGAGGGGCACACAGGTAGACACACGCAGCCTCCCGCCTTCCTGCTGTCTGGTGTCTGGTCCTCGCTGTCAACACTCACTCAGCTGGTTGATAGCAAGATGTAAATAAGGAAAAGTGCCGCCCGTTGTGTCTTCGCACATTGGGAGCAGTACAAAGCCCACCGAGGAGGTCCATCGGCAGGCGGCGGAAATTTAAAGCAGATTAATGTCTCGTATCAAGGCGTGAGACAGAATCCCACGGCGGGGTTTTTTTTTTTTTTTACTGCAAATGATTCAATGGATCTCAGTGACTCAGGCCGAGTAAGTCATTTAGGTTTGAGATTTACACAGCGCGAGAGATGGCGCGCTGCCGATGCCCTGTTTACTCTGAATCAGACGGCGCTCGGCCACAGAAGCATTTACAGATGGCCTGATGATTTTAACGACACAGCTCAGTTTAAAGACAAGACGTGCACATAATGACAGCACCGGGGGAAATCACAATCGCACACGCAGCACAAGCGGGGGTGAGTCACGTGCGGCGTTTTTATTTATTTCTTTATTTTTAATTTTTTGGAATCGTCCAAAAGGTGTTTGCGTGGCGCGGTAGGTATGAAATAGGTTTTTTTCAATTCCCAGGTGAAATCAGCGCAAATGAACCCCCCCCCCGGCGTACACAAAACACATTTTCTCTCGTTGTGCCCATTAAGCTGGTGAAATGAGTCTTTTAAAAAAATGTTCCAGTGTCCCCTCGTCGGGACATAACGCTTTTCTAGCTACACACTATGCCACACAATCACGTATTTCAAATCCAATCAAGTCATTTACATTTAGTGCAAAATGCATTCTTCTCCCACGTCCGCCCAAACACATGCTTTGCTGATTGCTCTGCAGCAGGGAGCCTATTAATGGAAAAGGACTCGGGAGTGCACGTGGGGGAGAAAGTATGATCATTTTCACAACAATGAAGCCACCGCTGTTTCCCCCCGAATAAGACAATCTTTTCGAGAGCCTCCCAAGACCTATGGATGTTTGTTCAACTAAATTGTTACAAAGTCCAAACTGCTTCCGTTTACACCCACTCCATAATAATCCAGAATGTTCACTGGGTTTTTTTTTTATATATATTTTTTTTTTAAATCACACATAACTTGCAAATTAAATCCGTAATTTATTGCTAAACTCGGTTTGACGGCGCATGTTATGGTCATATCTGCATGCCTAGAGCTGAGATTTTGATTTGTGCAGAGAGAGCCTGCAGTTACTGCATATACACAGCCTTGAATAGACCAAATACTGGGGCCTAGACTAAAAATAATATATAATATATATGCTTAAACATTCAACCAGTGGCAACGGTAGTATTTTAACACGCCAAGCCACAAACGTACAAAACAATCCAAAACTGACACTAATAAACAGACCGATGACGGGAGAGGACTCGTGGAGGCGTGTGCTACGCCGCTCTGCCTTGTCCCTCACACGTCAACGCCTCCGCCCGCTCCTCCATGCCGCTACACCGCCATCTGAGGACTCCGACGAGCCACCGAGCACACAGTCGGCACCGTCAGTGACGGGCACAAGCAGCGCGCCTTCGGGGACACAACTGACACGCACGCACGCACGCACACACGCACGCACGCAGCTAATGCATAGCCTACTCTTTATCCCACGATCACGCTGGTGCGTTTTCGGTCTCTCTCTCACTCACACCTCGGCGCTAAGAGCTACTGACAGGTGGGTACCGGTCCATGTTGCGGCGGTGCAGTGTGCGTGTGTGCGCGTGCGTGCGTGTGTCATGTCCGCTTCTCTTCTGCTTTATGTCAAGTTGTGCAGCCTGTTCCTTTAGGTCTCATCCTTTAATCTGCCAGCCATACTGTAGCTGGGAGGCTGAGCCCCTCCTGCCATAGGTGCAGGTCCCGGCGGGGTTAACCTGGATCAATACCGCACGCACATCCCTCCACATTACGCAAGCCCTCGGACGGGCGGCCCGTCTGCCTGCCACCCTGTCTCCCTCTCTCATCGTCCCTCTTCTCTTCCCGTCTCACGCCCCCTCCAGCTCCCCCAGCTCCCCCTGGAGACGGAGCTTAACTGGTTCCCACACCCACACACCCACACCCCCCCCCCTCTCTCTACCAGAGGGTGAAAACGCATACGGAAACGAGCCGTGGGGTGAGCGAGGGATCCATCCTCTGAGACAAAAGAGAAGCACATTTGGTAAACCTGGCCAGTAAGCAGCACATTTCCAAACGGCCCTGTCAGTCACAGCTGCTTTAAACCGAGGAGCCCGGTCTATCCAAACAGCAGCATAACAAAGCTTTTTCGGAAAACACACTTAAGGATCTCAAAACACGGGTGGGGAATGCGGTGCCAGGCCCGGGAGGATCTGCCCGACACATGCATGCGGTTTAGAATAAGTTTAATTAAAGCTGTGTGTTTGCCTATAATTACGGTGCCTCATAAAATGGCTGCGGGGGCGTTGAAGTCAGTTTGAGGGGTTTTTGGAATAATAGCCGTCTCGTCTGCTAATGTTACTCAGCAAATGACAACAAGCACTCTCAGGTCCTGATGGTTGAGCAACAACTCATTTGGAAAACGATTCAAGTCAATGACAATTTATGAATGATTTCTTTATGGCTAGTTAATCATTATTAGGATATTGAGACATTAACCAAGCCAATTTAAGTATCGGAAATAAATGAACCCTCCTAAAAATAGCCACACGAGAAAAGGAAAAATAAAAAAATCTGTAAGAGAAAACACCTTAAATTGGGTAAATGCATGTGATTGAAAGTTTGTGAAGAAAAGGAACTAAAATAAAGAGTGGTAACCCCAAAACGCCATGACTTTTATTCTCTGTCTGCAGAGGATGAGCACAGAGCTGGGGAAAAAAAATAAAAAATAAATGTGGGTGGTAAACGACGAATGGCCATCACACTTTTCTTTACCATGGCCTGTAAAAGAGCCGTTTTAATGGTTATTGGGTGCCCGGCTCTAAGGTGGGTGGAGTCAAATAGATAAGAGCCTCCAATACATTAATTACATTATAGTGCTCCTCCCAAACCTAAGATCATCTTGTGTCACATGACCCACAAGTGGCTGGTGTGGCATTATCCCCTTCAGACAGTAACCCCCGCGGCTGAAATGGCTCCAAATCCCGACCTGCTCTGTGAAATGAGGCAGGGGGCTCGAGAGGAAGTGCACTGGAGATGGTTAGGCGATTGGTTGAGTGTGCGTGTGCGTGCGCGGGCGCGGGCGCGCGCGTGCGCGTGGGAGTTTTAATAAGAGAAGGGTGTTGTAAGCGGGGAGCTGTTGTTGTGCATAAGGAGAGCAGTGGCTGGGTTTCGGAGGAAGCCCGTGTGCCGTGTGAGAAGGAAATATGCTAATTCAATTATCAGAGACGCTCAGAGAGGTGTCGGTGCGGCTCAATACGCAATCAATACTCGGGTAAATATTCCTGCGTTAGAGAGCCTGAGCTCCTCGGCGGGGAGGGAGCGGGTGGTGTATGTATGGGCAGCATTTAAAGTGCCACGCCGAGGGCAAGAGAGAATTATGGGTGATGGTGGAAGAGGCCAGAGTGGAAGGCTTTTTTTGTTTTTTTCATTTCGGGACTAGAAGGCGCTCGCTCGAGGGTAAACGTCTGCCAATTTACATCGACTCCACAACATGCAAAAGCCTGACGCCTATGCAACGCTTGTTTATCGTTGGCCCACCACACACACACACACACACACCAATATACCGACGAACAAAGAGCACGCAATCACGGCTCGTATCTCCGAAAAAACTAAAAAAAACAAAAAAAAACACTACATGTCTGGGCGGAAATCTCTAAATCCATCATCAAAATCTAGGGGCAAAACTTCTCACCAAATCTTTAAGCTAAAGGAGGGAAGAAGAAGAAAAAAAAATCCCCCGAGTACCACAAGACTCTGTATGAAAAGATTAATACCCAATCTGACAAGTTCTCTGTTTTTTTGAATACTTGATATCCTCCTCTCTGCCACACAGACGCACCAAAAACAAATCTGCAAGCATTTACAGGCTGGCTGCTTTCATCCTTCCTGGCAGGGCACACACACACACACACACACACACACACACACACACACACACACACACACACAGACACACACACACACACACACAAGGCTGGCTCCCCTCTTTAACAAACTGTCTGAGTTGAAGGGGTTATTAGGAGGAAGGAGCAGTGATTTAAAAAACAAGCCACAGCGACTTCTCAGGAAAGCTCTGAGTGTGGCGTCCCCCGGCAGATATGAGCATGTGGCGCGCGCACAAAGGAGTAACAATATAGTTCATAGTAATCAGAGCTCATAGTGGAAAAGTTGAACATCGGCAGTGGCGGAGTGGAGTGTTTTTAGTGACCGTAGGGTTTTTTTTTTTGTTTGTTTGTTTTTTTTTTGTTCTGTGCCATTTCAGCTTTTTGCATTTGATCAAACCAGTGTGTGTGCGTGCGTGCGTCTGTTTGTGCGTGTGCGGTGATGGGGCGGGCAGTAATACGGTAAGTGCTCCGTGAATGCCTGAGGTGGCCATGCATCCATCTGTGGGCGCAGCAGTTACACACAACAGAGGGGACGCACACACACAAAAAAGTCCAGTTCAATCATATTCTTCTTCAAGCGCAGCGTATTGGACGCATCGCCTCTTTTGACGTTGAAACCCGACTTTGATGCCCGCCAAAAGAAAACCTAAAACGAAACCGTCTCAACAACCATCTCTGAGATGAACTGTTGCCCGCCCCACACAGAGGCACCGTACACACGTGCGCACACACACACACACACACGCACGCACGCGCACGCTCGGAATGAGGCGGCCGCACGGGCAGGGGTCTACTCTGAAGAATTCCACTAGCAGCAAGTCGCCAGTCCGCTAAGAATGAAACGCGCGTCTCCGTCGCGCCACATACTCCGATAAGGTGGCTCACATTCAGCTTACAGTAACACTCAGCATACAGTCGTACGCCAGTTACACTTCGCCCCCACAGCCAACACATAGGCGGCGTCAGTGTGCACTGCCACACTTGTGCCGGAGCGAGACTGTGAGCTGCAGCGGAGGCAGCGCGAGGAGTCCGAGGTGCTACACATGACACGCTACGCTCACACAGAGCGTGCGCGCGAGAGGAGGGGGAGGAGAGGGGGGAGGGGGGGAAGGGGGGGAGACAGGCAACAAATGCTGCAGTGGAAAGAGTGTGGCTTTCCCTGGAGCCAGGAGGTGAACTGCAGCTGCATCATGTGGAATTCACCAAATTCCACATGATCCAGCTGAGGAGTCTGATGAAGATGATGATGATGATGATGAGGAAAAATAATCATAATAATAAAGAAGGGAGCAGTTTTGGTCCTGCTCTGCTTAACAGGCGAAGCCCCCCCCCCCCCTACCCCCCATTAACTTTTGTAACCCTCCAACAGGGGCACATGCATGGCTGCGTTGGCATCAAATATTTACCAACCCGGTGAAGCTGAAGCTGTCCATGTTCCGTGCACTTTTTTTTCTTTTGCCTTTGGGTTTTGTTTCTTTTTTTCGTTTTTAAACAAGATGGTGCGGGGCGCGCTCCACATTTTTTTTTTTTTTTTATTGGATTTGTGTCAGTGTGAGCTTCATCTAACCTGACAGGCCTGAGTCAATTCCTCAGTCAGTGTCATGATGGGGTTTGCATGTGAGAGACAGGAGGCGCTGCATTGCTGACCGTGCAACCAGCGTGATGGCATTCCTGCATCGGTATCCTAGCAACTTGTTACATGTATTTTCTTCCTTATTTCAAGTGTTTATATATATATATATATATACACACACACACAGACATGCATAAAGAGAACAGGACGGGAACAACCTCAGGACTGACTGACTTTGCATTGCTGATTCCTCATGCAATGTGTCGCACAGCAGCTACAGCACCCCCCCCCCCCCCCCCCCCANCCCCCCCCCCCCCCCCCCCCCCCCCCCCCCAGGGGGATATCCTGAGTATATGGACTGTTAAGCGAGACATGAACAGATTGAACACTTCACAATAAAAAATATTCTGCTCCTCTGGGGAAATATTAACCGAGGGTCAGCAAAACAACAACTATTTACACACCGGCTATTTTTCACCGGCTGCTCGCGGCTCTCTGCAGCTCGGCCCGCTCTCACCACGACGTGACATTCTGCGCGATAAAAAAAAAATCAAAAAAAGGACTCCCACAGGGCCCCGCCCCCCCTTCACTATCTACTCTCTCTTTTTTTCCCATTTCTCTCTCTCTCTCTCTCTCTCTCTCTCTGGCCGTGCCTCACGCTGCAAACGACCAAGTGTTGGCATGTGCCGGGTCACTTGGCAGAGAGGGAGATGGAGCCATCCTCGCTCTCCGGCACCTGCCCGGCCCACATTGCCCAGCTCATCTCTGGGCTCAGCAAATCATAGTCAGGATCAAGCACAGCTGTGTTGAACAACAGGCTTTAGGGCACCGTTTGCCAAAAACTAAACGCTGCTTCTGCCGAAAGTGTCAAATGCTGCCACGGCTCGGCCCCCACGAGGCACAAGAGGCCTGGGGTGTAATGTAACATCCAATCGGCGACTTCAACAAATGTAAACCTTTTTAGGACGTATAGTATGTAGAGTTGTGTCTCTGACTTTGACATAACAAAGCACGTCGTGCCCCAAAATCAAAATGCACAGGTGCGCAACACCATTTCCCGAGAGCCCCATAAGTTTTGAATTTGTTGGCTCTTTGTTTTAATATATTCTTTCGGTTTTCCTTTTAACGTTTAGCTTAGACTGTTACTTTTCCTGCAAGGCTCCAGAAATATAGAAAGATAATAATAAAAAATATATATTCACATTAACACTGAGCTGGTGAGATGATGTTTGTGTGGGGTTTTACTGTAAATGCTTTTTGTCTGATTTGAAAAGAATGTTGTTTTTTTTCCCTTAGGAAAATAATTTCAATTGTCATTATCCTGATAAAATTGGAGAGCAGTGTGATGAGGTATGAGGAAAATGCATATTTCATAGCCTTGATGTGTTGAAATGAATTAACCTGACCAGTGACCCCTAGTTAATTGAAGTTATTCCAATTCGGTAGTTTAAACCATATCTAACAAGCATACCGCAGTACTTGTGAGTGGAAATTCTTCCTGCGAATTGTGGGCTGGCAAATGTATTTTCGAGGTTACACTTTAGTACCAAAATGTCATATTGTACACTGCAAGTCAGGTCAACCGAAGATAAAGGGTCGGTCTAAAAAATAAATAAATAAATGTCTTCTGGTTCTGCTGAGTGTAACTCTTATCGTGAGACAGGTGGAGCAATTAAAGCCAACAGCAGCCTCTCACGTCCTGCCGACGCACCTCAGCCAGAGGGGGAAGAAATGCTGCCCTCTATCAGCTTTCATTACTACCCACACAGGAGCGCACGCGCACCGAAACACAGACGCCGAGCAACATGCACGCGTCTTTGACTTGGGAGTCCTCTCCGTGTCTTCCTCTTCCGTCAGAGAGAGAGAGAGAGAGAGAGAGCGAGAGAGCGAGAGAGCGAGAGAGCGAGAGAGAGAGAGAGAGTGTGAAACAGAGGAAACACAATGGTCAGACTGTGCTCCAGGTTGTGCCAGAGGCTCAGCTGTGTGAGGACCTGACTGTAGATGACTTGTTCTGTAGAAAGGGAGGGGCGGCGGGGGTGGTGGGTGGTGGTGGTGATGGAGGGGTGGAGAGGGGGGGGTGGGGTTCCAGCTTCCGTTGCATACATATGGAAACGGATGGAAATGATGCCTCAGCGTGGGTTCCCGAATGAGGAAAAAGGTCACAAAAGGGCTGCGGCTGTGACACAGACGGACAGCCCACTCGGCAATTTTTTCCTGCTGCACGTTTGGAAGGAAAAACGGAGCAGGCGCTTGAACGCTCTCGGCTTCACACGGGCGTTCCTATTGAGGAACCCTACTACTGCGATGGGCTCGGTGTCTTATAAAATCGGCAACGCGACCGCCGCAACCGCCCATAGCGTGAGCCACCAACACACGGCTGGACCGCAGCGCGGGGTTTGCAGCTATAACCGGCAGATTGTCTCCGTTCTCCGAGGAAACGGGGTGAAAATTACAGGTTACCCCCCCCAACTGACAACAGTTCACAACAAACTAAAACTGTAATCATAGGATTTTGACGCTGATATGAAAAGACATTATAATGGTTACTTTTGGGGTGAATGTCAGCATGTCACATTTAAATATAACCGTTTTTTTTAGCTTTTTGCAGCCTGCATGATGTTCTGTACTGTGGAGGACTTTGGGTTCATTTGCTGAAAGCCTTCGGTGTTTGAGCTCGACTATAACCAAGCAAAACACTCAAAAACGGGTTCCTATGGCAACGTGAAGAACCTAACCTGGAACAGCGCGAACTGAATACAGCGCGAGCCGTAAACACACATGGACACATTCAGGTGCACAATGGCATAGTTTTGCTCTCCCATCAACATGCTGTAAATGCCACAACAATGTACCTTTGGACATTTCTTGCTTTCTCAGAGAAATGACATTATGCGAATGCCAAAAGACATTCCTGCAGGTGCATCGGAAAAGTAAAAACGGGGTTTCTTTCTTTCTTTTTTCCTCCCTTTCTTTTTTTCTTTTAATTGGACCAAATCAGGATGTCATACACAGTAATACAGAAACTACTGAATGGGGATCCGACCGGGGCCCAGTCGCATCTTTAGGCAGAACATTTGTAAAATGAGTAGAAATCTCTTCGGGCACACAGTTGAAACCCTGGCATCAATAAATGAAACGTGAGATGAGCCATTTTGTTCATTCAGTGTAATGAATGAATGCTAAACAATAAAAGCGGTAAAGATTCCGCTCTTGGCAGGTGTGCATCGCTGAGGACCAGAGTGACACAGCTCGACGAGCACTTCACACGAATAGCATCAACGTACTTTTTGTCATTTCAAATTGCCAAAAGGCATTGTAATAAAAGAAATAAAATGCAGCAATGACAGGTAAAACCCCTACTGCGGAGAAGCGTGTCTCCGAGTTCATTAGGGATCCTTTTTGTGCCCTCTTTGTGGTGATTTTGCACCTTTTTATGGCTCTTTTGTGTCACTGTGTGTTCATTTAATTGACTCGGTTGAGAGTTTTGGTCCAGGACGCCCTGGACCTGCCGACCAGGCCAGTACAGAAATCAATCCATGGCACTAATAAGCCAAGGGGGGCCGATCAGATAGGAGCGAGGGGCCCCATACGCACCTGCCTTTTTCTAAGAGCCTGAGAAATGCACGACGTCGACTAAGAAGACCATTTGACCTGAGGGAAGCTTCGGGCCGACAGTATTCTCAGCTCAAGGCTCAACGCCAATGTCACAGAGTCGATAGCCTGAGCGGGATTGGCTGGGCTTGCACACCACGCACCCCCCCCCGGCTCACTCTGATTGGCCTGTTAGGATTTCACCTGTTCAAGACCCATCAGAGCTCTAACGTTGCAACAGGGCTATATGGTGTTGATATGGGACAAGGACGGGGTCTGCCCGTGTGAGCAATGCCACCTGCTGTGCGCCTCAGCTGCCCACCCCTTCCGCGGAGACCACACCCTCGGGCGCCTCACCGAGGCACTGGCACACCGAGGGGGGAGAAACACTAAACTTTAAGTCCGGCAGAGTGGCCTACGCCATCGCACTCTTTCGTGACGCCTTTAAGCTGCGTGCGGACATATCTGCATGGGCATAAAACCCCCCTCAGACACACACACACACACGCTGCACACGCTCGTCGGAGAAGCAGACTGAGCAACAGAGGGACACAGAAATGGAAGGAGAGACAAAGCAGCTGTTACATCTTCAAATTACCCCCCCCCCCACACACACACACACACACCAGAAGAAAAAAAATGACTTGGATACAAACTACATGCATTCATAATGGTGATTTATAATTCATTAAATATTCATATGCACCACATTTAGGATTATGGCAATTAATCAAGCCCTGCTTAGGAAAACGGTGTGCCACAACATCTGCCCCAAACAGTGTTGGTTCTTCCTTTAAAGGATTTTTCTTTTGTAAACACAGCAGAGTAGATGTAAAATGCACACATGGTAAACAGGAATACAGGAAATTGAATAATATGGGGGGGGGGGGGGGGGGGGGTGTTTTTGGGGGGGGGGGGGGGCTGAACTATTTCGCACTGCTAGCGGGGAATTTATGAGAAATACAGTGCTAACAGTATTTCTGCATATAATCTAAAAAATATATATATATACCACAAAAATACACCTTTTCCTTTTATTTTTTTAGCACACCAGGCCAAAAACCAAGCAATCGGGATTCTGTTATAGAACAGAAAACACACGGCATAAATAGCTCCATTCAAGGAGGTTTTATGCTTATCAGGGAGGGATTCATTGGGCATGAGCGTTCCATTATTCTCGTCATTCAATAATACAAACGTGCGAGAGGCAGTAAAGTATAATGTTGAGGTCACCGCTAAAAACAAGGGGCAGAAGGAGCGTTGTCCTTGGTCCCTCCTGCTGGACAAAGGGTGTTTCTCAACCCAAACTGCGATCACTCCATCACCGACCGAACACATCAGCCACCGCTGCTCCAGTCCTGTCCCTTCCCTTGAGGTCAAACCATCACCGACAAGAGAGGGGTCCACATTTACTCCTCTCACCTGCAGTGCACTACGGTGATTCTGAATCCCCAGAAGTCCCAGACCTGGGACGCACAAGCGGAGCAAATCCTCCTCATCCCTGCCACACCCCTCCACACCTCCTCTACACTGCTGCTGCTGCTGCTGCTTCTCCTCCGAGTCATCCAGCTGATGACTTGACTCTTGGTTGTAATCAGTGCAGTGCTCCACTAATGTATTAGTCATGCGATAGGTCGGAGTGGCGTTTGAACGACGGAGGAGTGAATCTGCAGATGCTGCCGTGATGCACAGTACACGCGGCTTAAGAAAAAATAAAAATAAAAAAAGGTGCCTCCAGCCCTCCGTGAGTTTAAACAGCAATCCCACAAGTCTGATAGGCGCACAGTGAATCTGCAATTCTCTCGCATCTCGTCACGCGGCTCCCTTAAGCTATGTACTCAGTTGCACTAGCAAATCAGTTTTCACTTAAGGAGAAAAATACACATAGTGGGACTTTGTGAAAAAGTTAATGATTGCATTGAGCGGGGTTGCGGAATTTCAACGCAGAGGCTTTAACGCACTGGAAATAAAAGCCTCGCGCAAAAAACATGGCACGTAAGTAGCCATTATTTTCTGCAAGTGCTAATGAAGAACTACCTTGTTTGTCGTTAGTTTTCCACACCTCTCGGGCGTCACCTTACACCGGGAGGGCTGAGCCAAAGACACACTAAACCATGGAGTACACTCGTTTGTTGTTTTTTTGTTTTTTTTTGCACTTCATGAGTCAAAAGCGAGTTAAAAAGATGCCAAAAAATGCTTTTCAAGGCAGAAATGGAATACGGTTAAGGCATCTGGACCACAAAGTGGATGCTTTAGTGCGGTGAGACAGGTGAGGGGAGTCGTGGGTGAGAAGGAGGAGGAGGAGGAGGGAGCTGCGGATGTGGCTTCTTAGGGCAGCAGTGCAGTGACTCCTGCCATCACTCCGGACAAAACCTGAGCCTGAACTGGAGAGCTTCCCCTTCACCCAGGATCAACTGGGGAGTATTAATGGATTCAGAGTGGATCAACTGATGGCTATCATATTTCCCTGTTTTGACTCAGCGTGCGCTGACAACCCAACACACACGCACGCTCGCACGCACGCACGCACACGTCTACATGTGCATCGCTGTGCTGCAATGCAGATGTTTACACCCGTGTCTCGGCCTGTGTCGTTCAGCAAGAACAGGGCCTTGTCATCAATTTGGTTTTGATGGAACAACATTCCGCTGCAACGCTGCAAACAGTTCCATTTGTGTTCATTTGTCATACAGCTTACCGGGTGCCGGAATGCAAAAGAGAGCACAAGTTCATCACCTGCTATTTACTTGTAAGTTGACAATATTTTCACGGCAGGTTAAGTCTAAGGTGTGAAGAGATAATAAGAAGCGGAGAGTCTGGTTTTGCCCCTCTCAAAACACTCCACAGGAAAGTAAACAACTCTGCACTCTGTGTGCAGCTTTGTCTGTTTTTATCCAACAAAAATGACACTGTTCTCCCAGCCTTAATATGAATATGAAAACTGATCATAGCCACACCAACAGCTCACACTAGACACTGTTGCCATGCCCTCACCACCTAATTAGCAGCAGTATCATTTAACATTAAGTCATGAGCAGACACTCAGCCACACCAATTGCTAAACAAATGAACTTGATAAGGATGAAATATCCTATTGTTTCTGCTGATTTATGGTATGAAGGGGGCAAAACATTATCATAATTATATTTAAGCTTAAGTCAACAATTGTATGTGCCTTTTCAAACCGTTTTTCATTCCTCGTTTCAAATTTACATACAATTTGAGTGTAAATAATGGTAATAATGAACCCATTTTAATTCGAATAACCATTCTACATAGATATTTTTGGTTGTGTTCATAATTTCATCAACAAGTTATTTGACAGTCTACACTCAAAAGTACAATTATTAATTGGTCTAATGTGATAACAATTGACAAATATATTCCAGAAATAGGATTTCATGTTTTTACACACTCACCAGTAATTATTGAGCTAATTTTGAACATCATTCATCTCAGTGCTGAATCCATATAAAGTATTTTACATCATCAGAGCACTGTTAAAGTCATCGAATCAATTTATTTTCATAAAAATAACCCTATTGGCATTTTAAAACGTATTTGAAATATAACTAATTATGTTTAAATAATTATTCTGTATTTTTCACGACAAAAAACTTCAAGAGTTCTAATAAATAAAATCACAAATTTACTTTAGTTATTTTAAAATTGTTCTAAAACAGTAAACAAGCTGGTGTTTCTGCTCCAGATTCAAATTGCCAAACTAGATAATAAATGTAAGTAAAATTACATTTAAATGATAAATTAGACAATTAAACCTATGCAAATAGGTATTCAGTTAAATGTTTAACAACCTATTTAATGGATTATGAAACTTTTCATTTCACAAGGCCTGCTTAAGAAAAACGCCAAAATGCTAATAAAACAATTCATAAGTCAACATTTATTTTTATTAAAAATAAACATAATTTGATTCTTAATCCCACTATACTAATTATCATTTTAAGGACATAACTGTCCAAACCACAACAGAAATATGTGAACCTAGAGGTGGAACTAAACTCTTGCACAACTCCCTAAATGATAAAAGCAAATTACAAAACAAATGTTCAATGGTTCACTGATCATGTTCCGTTAAACAGTGAATTCACTTATATTCATGTAAAATCTAATTCATAAGAATAGCTATAATTACATTGACATTTAAGTGTATTAATTAGAAATAACTTAAAAAAAAGAAATATACTGTGAGGGTTCCAATGCTGTAGTATTATTAAAAGTAATTAGTATTTCTTAACATCTAAAACCATAGAACAATTCATAAGTGAATAATAAAAATAATAATAAATTAAATTGTATTTTCTGGAGCTTTATAAATTATAAAAATCACACTTTGCACTGCTGGGCGGAAATAGAGCATTTTAAGATATCATTCTAAAACAATATCAATACTACAGCAATAATAGTAATATACATCCCCACCATGTCAAAACTTTATCACTTGAAAAGTATAGATTATCAATGGATAATCTGAAGTTAAGCCTTTGCCCAGATTATACTTTGTGTTGCAGAATGATCACCTTTACGTACCACGCGCTGCACACATGACAAATTCAGTGACATGGCGGAGGCTTTTCTCCTCAGGGGCCTGATCACGGTCTGCACTCGGGTCTACACGCACCGCGTGGACACGTATGGACATTTTTTGCTCCATCTCATTCCGCCATGGCAGCCGTGTGCAGTGAGCGCAGGGGCCATCATGGCAGCCATTATGAGGCTCTCCAACATTGCCATGGCCTACGTGCACATGAACTGCGGGGAGTGGCGCAGAGCTTTAACACCGTGTTGCGCACCAGAAGAACACGCACCGGGGTTTTTTTTTAACCCACGGGACGATGAAAGCGCACAGCAGCGCGATCACTCCACATTTTTCAACATACACATTTTTTCCCCTTCCACAGCGTGGCACGGTGAGAAAGAAGGGCGGGGGGGGGGGGGGCGGAGTGCAGGGGAGGGGGGCCTGCACTGGGGGGGGAGGACCATGCTGTAAACGCATAAAGTGTGGTCACGTGTTCCTCCGCAAGGGGCTTGAATATTTACCTTTTTGTCACGCAATGTCGTATTTTCCCCTGGAGGCACAGGGCGTGCAGCTCTACGTGTTCAGGGACCGTGGGCTCCACGACGAGCCACTAAAATCACCAATCCCGTCACCCAAATTACGCAAACGACAACACCTTCCTGTTCCAATTATTGTTTAAGAAGTCGAATTTACGCGTATAAACTAGATGGAGCCACTGATACAACAACACGCACAACCGAAGAGTGCGGTGATTGCGTTGTTGACGTGTGGCCTATACATTCGCTCACAAACCCAACTCTCGCTTTCCCCTCGCTCGCTCGCTCGCTCGCTCTCCCGCACACTCACACACGTATACAGACGGACACACATATGCATATAGTAACCAGAGGAGAGGCTCAGCTGATTGGTATGCATCTCATTGTGCATTGCAGTGTTACAGTCAATAATGAAACTTTTACCGCCTACATAAGACTCATCGGAAAAATACGTCTTGTGGGAGAGGGAAACAACGTACAGCGTATATATGCAAAGGAGTTTATGGTAAAGTTTCGTGCTGGTCTATGTGTGAAATTCAATTAATTTAAGAAATGGTGTGCTTGACTGTGTGAGTGCACGCGGGGCCTTGCTGCAGATCACGCGATATGGCAGCGGCCACCATTTGTGTGTGTGATTGTTTGTGTGTGTGTGTATGCGGATGTTGGAGAATAAATTGTTTCTTTGTTGCGTTTCTTCTGTTTGATAAGATAGCAATTAGAAGTGTACGGGAAATAAAACAAAAACAGCAGCAGCACCAGCAGATCACACACAGGAGCCGAGGAAAATGGGGAAATGTGCTTGCTATATTTCACAGCGGAAGCCTACAGGTCACACACAGTCTGCCATGGGGCACAGTATAGGCGTATGGGCGTGTGATACAATGTCAGTCAATGTGTGTGTGTGTGTGAGAGAGAGAGAGAGAGGGGGGATAGAAAGAGTGCGTGTATGCACGCGTGTGCGTGCGTGTGTCAGATCATAGGCCTACCTTAGTTTTTTGGGAACAGAGTAGTCTACCTCTATCACCTTTCCGTGTAATTCAACTTTACCTGTAGGGACGAGAATCGACAGTGTCACATTATCCGCGTGCCATGAAAGCAACAATGTCTATACACACATACTTTGAATCACTTCCACGAAGTAGGTGCGTCCCACCCCCCCACCACTACCACTACCACCATTCAAAGAGCCATCCCCGGAGAAAGTGCTCCACATCACGGTGCGCTTCGTGCGCGCGCGCGGCGTTGGTTAAACTCCACACGTTTACGTTTACATCCAAGCAATGCACAATGTTGATTGTGTGTTGTTGTCGAGAAGGGGGTCACACTAGTGTTAATCGTAGCCTGAAATAAAGCAATAATAAGCTTTAATATAGCATGGGAGGGGGGGGGGAGAGACAGAGGCAGCCATGCTTTCCACTCCCACAACCCTCTCAGTGCAACGAGGGGCATTCTTTTTTTTTCCCCCCTTTCCCCCTCGCTCTCCGTAAAGAATGCAACATCAAAGAAGAGATGTTTTGAAAGGAGAACGACTCCTTAGGCTACTCTGTGCATGTTGTGCCGGGTTAAATGTCCGTGTGGACACGGCCGGGGCTAGATTCGAAGCACTCCTCGGCGGAGCTGGAACACGGGTTTTGGTTACTATGATGAGTGGCCTGGCGCAGCACGGAATTAGCGTCTCACCTCGTCCCCCACTCAGCTACCTGTTTATTAGCTCTTTCCTCCGGACCCCCGTGACCCACCTCCAAGACACCTCGTAAAAACATAGCCAGACACCAGGGGAACAGGGATCTGACAAGTTTTCGGCGCTGGCGTCGCCGCGCTCTCTTCAATAAAATCAAGATAAAAAATAAGTGAAAAATAATTATGCCTACCCGAACCATCAGACCATCCCATACATTCCAGCGAGCAAAGTAGCGCCCCGCACTATCGGAATCTCCGAAATACGGCTTATTGTGCACGTTAATTGCCTTACGACGACTCGTGCTTTCTTCAGGCGAACGGGCACCGAAGCCCCGAGAGTGTCCTGCGATCGATAATTTCTCCAATTTTTGTTGGAGCGTGCATGACTGAGCGTTCATCTGAACTCTGGTGGCACACGGATGTGATCGCAAAGAACCCGACGACAAAAAAAAACATGTTGTACTCTGTCCCGAGCAATAGATAAACAAGAAAAAGACACACGAGCAAAGAATGATTAATATTGCACATTTCGGACAACCTGAGCGATTGTGTTGGGGGGGGGGGGGTTATCGGATCTTGCAGTTCGACTCGCTGTGAATTATGTGTTTCCCCCTGTCACCAGCAGCATCACCTATCAAAAAAAAATCCACACTTACCAGAAAGGGTCTCTATAGCCTGTATGGCCGAGTTCTGATCGGGGAAGTCCACAAAAGCATAGCCGGATTTCAGTAAGACCTGATCGGCCACTGCCAGCTTCCTCTCCCCAAAGAGCTGCTTCAAGTCCTCGACAGTGACCGAAGGACTTAAATTCCCCACATATAGTTTGTTCATGATCTGAGAGGAAAAATCTCGATGGGGTGTCAGATCTTAGAGCGAGAGCGGCGATATTCAGAGAAGTAGAAAAAAAAAAAAAGAAAAAAAAAATCAAGATAAAAAATAAAATAGAAAAAAAAATCTGACGGGATTTGTTGTTAGTTTTTTTTCAAATGTAGCAATTACCCCCCAGGAAATGACCAAGCTGTAGGCGACCCCCCAGCACCAACTCTGGCCCTGGTCAAACTCTTTTAACAAGGACTGGGGGGGGGGGAGTGGGAGAGAAGTGTCGTTACGACGCTACTCTGGAGCCAACAAGCACCGCCTCTTAATAAAATCTCCCTTAAAATCACAAGAAAAAAAAAATGTTTGGAGAGGTGCGTGTGGGATCACTCCTGTGCTCTGGGGTATGAAAATGGCATGATGATAATGATGATGACGATGATGATGATGATGATGATGATGATCACTGGGCACATTCGGTGAAGAGGATGGGCTTAACGGAGGCAGAGGGGTTACTATATTTCATTTCATCATAAGGGGGCAGTTGCTTGGGTCTCTCCAGGCTGGGGGGGGGGGGGGCAGTAAAATCAAGTCACTGTCAGTGTTCTTGTCAACCCAAAACAGTGTTACAGATCCTCACTGTATGCCCTTTACTTATTTATGGGCGACACTGAAATATGGAGCAAAGAGGGAGGGCATCCAACCCCTACCTGACGTCTGTTTGATCCGTTATCCTGTAATAAAAACACCAGAGATAATAATAAGGATTTTTTTTTGCTGTTTTTTTTTTTTCAAACCGAATTTAAACAATACAGAAAGTGAAACCATACCAACAGCCATTCCTGGAAATGCTTACATAACAGTGGCATCACCTATCCCAGGGTGTCCTGGTGGCCACCTGCACCGTGACCTGGGGCCACCAGGTTGAGGTCATGGCCCTGCAGCATATAGCATGTGATCAATCCACTCTAAAAAATATTATCAAACGTGAGGACACAGGGGTGCTTGCGCCATGTGATCCGTGCTACAACTCCCAACTGCAAAAAAAAAAAAAAAATGTAAAGCTGAGCAAATATTTATTTTTAGAGGCTGATAAGGAGAAGTGAGGGGATTCCTGTGCGGAGAGGAGGCGTCCTCCATTGGGTGTCGCTCAGCCAGTCTGAGCACACGCATAAAGAAGGCTACACGCATGGTATAGCGTGTCTCTCTTTCTCTCTTTCTATCTTTTTCCCTTTCCTTTTTGTGAGTGTAGGTGTGTGCATCTGGGAGGGGGGGGGGCTAAGTGGGAGGGGTTTTTGTTTCTTTCTTCAAAACAAAAGCTGAAATGCAGGGGAGAGGCTGTGGCGGCATGAGACGGAGCAGGGGGGGGGCAGGCTGCAGTGCTCATGCATGGATGTGTAGTCTTGTACCTACACCAGTTACCAAGGGGAGGAGCCTTGGCCTGCAGCACTGGAGCGGCGCTACATGTGACTGTGCCTGTGCCTCGGAACATTACTGCCACCCCAGTGTAGTGGATAAAATAGTACCCAGCAGCAGCAGCAGCAGCAGCAGCAGGAGTGACCGTTCCTCGCCTTGTTTGTGTCAGTGTGTGAACAGAGGAATGTCCAAGCTGTGGTCTATTTACAAAACAGCCCTTCAGTTGCGTTCCCGATGACATGCTAACACAGTTGTTGCAGGCTGCCAGCTGAGACTCATCCGGACCCTGGGGGGGAAAAAAGAGAAAACAAGGTTTCCACCAGCTCGTGTATTCCAATAAATCATCATATATATTTAAATTGCACTATATACTAAAAACCATCCCATGACAGCTTCTACTTTTAATTATTTGCCCATGTGTTCCCAATTGAATGGTAATTAGATTAAATGGATATTTCCTTTGGTAAGAAGATTAACACAGAGGAGAAAAATGTCACAAGGGACACTCAGGACATGTTTACATCCTTCCCTCTTACATGTTGTTTCAATTTAGGTCAGTGTGCTGTCAAATCATGCAGCCACCCAATGATTTCCACTCAGAAAGGAAAATTGAAGCAGGGCGGGGTGGCGAAGGACAAACAACACACACACACACACACACACACACGACACACACACGTAGTGAAAGAGGGAAATAAATAGGCTTACAGAGTTTCCTAGGTGGGGACAGCTGGTAAAACCTGTTGGAAGAGAAGGGGGGGGGGGGGGGGGGGCCGGGGGGGGGTTCAGGTAGAGGAACCACTCAAATAAAAGGATTAAAACAAACTGGGATTTAAATGAAATTAACGTGACAGATCAGACCCCACAAACCTATTTACTTGAGTTATGAAATGAAACGTGGTGCAGCTCCAGTTTAAGCATTTCCATTATTATCTCACGGGTTCATTCATGTCTTGTCCAATGACACAAGGTGGAAATGTACCAACTTGTGGGCCAAAAAGTCTTTTTTCTTGGATTTGTATGGATTTTGTAAGATCATGCAATTTATTCTAAGCAAAATATTTTTTTCAAACCATGTGAAATGCAATAACAGGCGTAAGCCTTCACATTTCACCAAATTTCCTCGGAGAAACAAGTTCCTTTTACATTAACTTAAATGCTTAAACAAAACAAAAAACACAAAGCTTTGAGGACAACAAATTAAAAACGAACACTCACCTCCTACAATGGAAAAAAACTGCTGTCAACTTGTGATTTAAGCACTTTCATTTCTGTGATTTTTTTTTTCCTTTACTGTACTGTATGCCCTGGGTGCGACAACAGGTCTGGACTCCTCTGTGCCCAGTAGGGGTAGGTGTTGGACTTTAGTCCTCTCACAGCCAGACACTGCTCAGCATGGTGAGAGAGCAGTGAAAAAGAAACACTGTAAATGCTGTACTTGATTAAATCAACACGATTAGTCAAGCTGTGTTTAGTCAAGGATCACCAGTCACCAGAAAACAGAATATGAACAAATCATTTAACATACATGTGCGCGTGTTTGGAAATTTGAGTCTGATGGCAATCAATCACAGATTCTGGCTTCTAGCTTCTTGTCAAGGCATATTAGTCCGACAGTCAATCAATTTCCATCTTATTTAACATAATTATACAAATTGCAAAAACAAGGAGAGCGAGTCCGATATATATTATTCATATCTGATAATTAAATCAGGGTCATTAGATCCGCCTTACTAAAGCATTGTTCAAATCCACTCTAATAGAGCCTCAAAATCATGTTAAATTATATATTTTCTTCACAGCTATTGCCAAGAGGTATCATAACATCGTCGGAACATCCACTCTGGCTGCTAGAGTTGCTAAAAGTAATTCAGCAGAAATGGCAGAAAATGTGGTAAGATGAAGGCTTTAATACTAATGATTCTTATTGATACAGAATTGCATCGGGGAGTGTTTTAAGCCACAGTTCAAGTAAGTAAGTGCAGTAAGAAGTGACACGAGTCAAAGTGAAAAAACGGATCCTGCTTTAATCTGTTCAAAGATTAATTTCACACAATGCGCATCCAAAAAAAATCAAAACATGAATAGAACATAATGGGACAGGGATCGCCAATACAGTCGAAAAATTTAAAAACAAACGGGGACAGCTCGGGTCAGGTTTTACGTGTACTGGTCAGCGGCGGACAGAAGTGTGGAGGTCACCTTATGAAAGAACTTCACTCCACTCAAAACATTTCCTGCCTGCGCTCGATAAGAGGAGGGGGGGGTGCTTTTCCTTGACAGCCACTTTCAGTAGCGACCTGTGAAACACAAGAGTCGTCAGACCAACCCTGACACACAACCTGCAACCCGAAGAACAGTTGATTATTTATGAGAAATACTCACGGGGAGAATAAGAGCGTGATCTGGACCGAGACCTGTAAGCACCTCTGTAGTATGGAGATGGAGATCGCCTCCTGTAACCGCACCGAACATTTTTTTTTTTTTTACTTGAGTGGGTATTAAAGAACAAAAAAAACAACAGACAACCAAAATACAACGAGGTGACAATCTTAACGATATTCTGCGGGTATAAATTATCACCTGTATGACCTGTAGTAGTCCCTGTCGTCATAGCGATCATATCCACCTCGGTCGTAGCCACGATCATACCCACGGTCGTAGTCGCGCGAGTGTCGAGGACCACTGGGACCGCCTCCACCACCACCACCTCCTCCTCCTCCTCCTCCTCCTCCTCCACTGCTACTACTGCCACCACCACCACCACCACCGCCTCCACCACTTAAACAAAGACAGTAGATAGTGAGTTTATCAGATGAAAAATTGCATTTCCCCTCTATGCTCCTTGGCTTATAAGACCTTATAAGGCCTTTGTTTCTGCAGGGACGCTTACCTCTCCTGAGCAGGTAAATAAAATGGCTCCTTCCACAAAATCTTTCTATCCATCTACTTGAAATGTTCATGTACATGGTAATGGTATGGGACCTCAGCCAGTCTGTGCTTACTTTTCAGTGTAAGAAAAGAAAATTCTATAATATATCTTTTTATTAAATGATACAGTAAAAAAAAAAAGGCTTTAAAAAAAATCCACAACAAGTACTCTCCGATAATGGCCACGCCAAAATTTAAATAAAAATCATAGCTTTAAAAAAAAAAAAAAAACATCACAGCACATCTGTTAAATGGAGGAGCCAAAATGAAACCTCAAATGAAGCGTGGTTACATGAATGAAAAGCTTACTATGTGGGTCGCCCCATGTAGATTCCAGGGGTCGGGGTGTGAGGTCTTTTTGTGATGGAGAAGTCTACCCGGATCCTGCGACCGTCCAGCTCCATGCCATTGGCTCGCTCCTTCGCCTGGCAGCAAACAAGCGCAAGTTACCACACAAGACCAATTAAATAGCAAGGAGGAAATGGTTTTGAAGAGGATTTTAAAAAATCTTTTTTTTTTTTACCTCTTTAGCGTCGTCTTTGTTCTCGTAGTAAATAAAGCAAAAGCCCCTGGAGCGCCTGGATTGCTGGTCGTACACAATGGAGACATCTGCCAGGGGCCCGTATTTAGAGAAGACATCCCTCAGATCCCTCTCTGTGGTGTACAGACTCAGGCCAAACACTCCAAGGCAGCAGTTTGGGTCCGGGTTCGTCTGTGGTTTCAGGGACAGATATATTTGAAGAGGCTCGTCGACCGAAATATGTTCATCAATACTCAAATAATCAAGCCGCCGTAGAAGCGAATAATAGTGTTTGGGAAACGAAACGGAGGTGATCACATGCGTAACAATAATGCTGATGGATTTTCTTTCTCTTTTTTTTTTTTTTTAAACCAAACCTATTGAGCACTTACACGGTTGCCGATGTGCCTGCGGCGATTGGACATGGGCGAGCGGCTGTGGCTCCTGCGCCGACGCTCCCCGCTGTAGGACCTACTGCTGCGGGAGCGCCGGTGATAGGACCTCGAGCGTGAACGGGATCGGCTGTAGTGTCTGCGCGAACCGCGGTGGGAATGGGACCTGGAAAAACGGGGACAAAGCGTTGATCTCTGGTTCCATGTTTGTTTACATTCAGGCGGCTTTTACACTTTCTCAAATTAAAATTTTAATAAATACTCCCTCACCCAGACTTTGACCTGGACCTGGAGCGAGACTTGGAGCGGGAGTTGCGGGAGCCTTCTTTTGAGCGAGCTGGCGAGTGAGCCGGGGAGCGGCTCGCCGACTTCCCCGAGCGCTGCGGACTCGCGCTCCTGGAGGCCGAGCGGGACTCCTGAATGCACCACACACACCAACACAGGTCTCATCAGCGCCAGTGCGAGGACACATTTTTGCAAAATTTTGCCTTAATATTTGTTTGTTGAACACTATCCCAATAAGAGTACAGAATGAAGAATAAATTATGAATGTGAATTAAGAAAGCAGGTTGGTTAACACTATTTTGTGTAGATGATATCACATTAATATGATTAAATTGATTTGTATAATTGTCAACATGAAGAGAAAACAGAAATGTGTCAGTTGTCTGAGAAATTGAAGTAATTTAAACTGTGTTGTATTTAAAGAGAAGAACATGCACGCATTTGACAAACAGACCAGAAATTTACTTAGCGCTGTGATCCTATGCAGATTACTTCCTTAACTTCATTTCTGTAACTTCATTACTTCACATTATTCTTCTTTCTTCAATTGTCTTATTTCTTCTTACTTCCCCCATCTCACACACTGCCCATACTTCTTCCCTCGTCATGTTTTAGCATGCATTTACTCTGCTTCACACATCTGAGCTTGATATTATTGATAAAAAAACTGGACATGAGACTTCTTCCGCTTTTTCGTCGTCCAACCTTAACCTTTGTGAAAAAGAAAAGGATGAAGAATATGACTACAATCAAAACTGCAACCTCATTCAACTTGTATTGTGTCATAAGGACCCAAAACATGCTTGGGAACATTTCAAATGACAACACAAAGCTTCGGTATTAGTGTTATATTTATTTCACTTTCAGTGGTTCTACATCCACCGTTACGTCCTGTGAGCCACTTCCAGTTAAAAACATGCAAAGAACTGTCGATGCGTAATAACTGAATTTTGCTGCCAAAACTAAAAGGTGAGCCTGTGAGCACAGAAATGTTTCCAATCAATCCGCAAACAATTACAACATGTTGTATTATATGATCACCTTTAAGTTTTGTCTACATCTAAGCTTGCAATAAATACATTGACTTTTAAATGGACATGCCCAAATGAATCCTGTCAAAAAAATGATTTTACATGTGGGCCTTCAGGTATCAATTGTGCATTTAAAACCACTGAACGCGAATGTCTATAATGCCAAACAATATCTTCTTTTTGAAATTCATTTGTGGCTGTAGTGTTTTTGGCCCAAACGACCTGAAGATTGGTGTCGCTCATATGAATCAACTTGAAACATTGATGGAAAAGCAGACATTTGTGTAACAAAGCAACAGAAGCCATTTTACAGCAACAGCCACTGGAGCCACGCTCAAATACATTCAGAAGTTCAAATCTAATCTGCTATACAATATACACTATGGCCTCTATATATATATATATATATATAACACACACACACACACACACACACACCACTTGATTCAGTGACTACTGCAACAAACAAGGCACACACAAAAAAACCTTTGAGACACTCTGCTCCACTGTCAAGTTGTCAATTCATTGTTATCATTTGTAAAAACACACTAGTCACTCCGAGCTGGAGGAAGATATCCCTATGATGTCCAGGCCTAGTGCTATACCGCAATGTACAAGTTAATGCACATGAATGAGCAATCATCTTCAGGTCGTTCATTGTTTTTGTTTTTGCTAATTGTTCAAATATTTGTCACCCTTATTTGGACCGACTTCCGCACCCAAAAGGAGAAAAGGACACAACGAAATCCTGAGCTTAACGTAAGCAAGCATACATTGTGTTTAATAGCATTTTAACTAGTTACTTCAAATCACGAGCATTTCTTCTGATTAGTAAAAGTGGACATATGGGAAACCCATTCGATTTCTGCACAGACTGCTTGTGTGGCTCGTTAACAGGGTCCGACATGTCCGATTGCTTTACCAAAAATATTTACCGATTGAACTAAAAAGCTCATCAAATCAATGCAATCGGTGAAATGCGGATTATTCGTTCGGAAAATCCGCAGCTTTATATTTAACGCTTAGTTTGCCTGCCTCGACGCCTCGAGTTGCGTTTTAAGTCGCAGTTGCACGTTAAGACAGGCCTTGGAGCCTCGCAAACAGCGACGGGCTAGCGCTAGCCAGCTAGCCAACCGTTAGTAGCACGTGTTAGCGTTTGTTGCACGTTATATTCGAGGCACATTTTCATAATATAGCATTATCGCACCCAAATTGAAACGGCAAATGAACGTTTAATAAATAACTAATATTGATGGCGTGGTCGAGCGAACTGGGCAACGTTAGCTAACCAGCATTAGCTAAGACAGCATGAAGGCTATCGACATTTCCGTCCCGCACAACCGACTAGCTTCAGGCAAATAAAACAATGACAGGTGGAGTCTCAACAAAGCTCATACGTACCCGGCCTAGTTTGTTATCGCTCATTTTCAGGGGAAAGTGAGATTATGAATGCGAGCTTACGCGGTGTGTGTGTATGAGTGTGTGTGTGTGTGTATGTAGCACCAGCAGCTGCGGTGACTGTTAGCAGTGGCTCCTCCTTCAATGTGGTACACACACACACACAGGCTGCAGGGAGCTAATAAAACCCGAATACACAGATTTTTAACTTTACAATGGAAAATCAGCTACAGTTTTGCTATCCACTTCAGTGGGGAATATCTCTATGTTAATATTACACGCTGTAGACATCGGTCAAAAATTGCTGCTCCTTTGTTTCTAGTACTCTTAACTTCAGAGTCTTAAGTCTCCGTCTGTATATTCTGTGAGACATAATGCCAAAGGACATGCGGATTGAATGTTAGCTTTTGGACAACCACCCCGAGCCCAAATGATCATTTATACGTAAACATTAAAGGCGAAATGTTGGTTTATCGCCAATATTTCATTTGTGCGTGGAACATCAAAGATAAATAAGACATAAGTCCATGTGTGTTCTATGATGTAATGCGACACGATGATAAGCTTGATCAAAAGGGATTATGTGAAAGATATCTCCTCTGTGGATCACTGATTAAAACACTTTGGTTCATCGTTTTTGGTTTACCCCTGCAAGCCAAAGTAAAACAGAACACAGCTCTTAATTTTGCACTTTATTTTTATTGGGAATAAGCAGAAACTGAGACGGTGGCAGAAATGGAACAAACTCATTCAATGCACGTGGCGTTGATTTTGTTACAATTCTTACTGGACCATTTCTTCCATGTCATGACACAGTATATGGCAGATTAGTCGTTTGTGCTCAGACTTGACTGACCACAATTTAAAGTGCATACTAGAATTTGTGACAATTAAAAAAAAAATACCATTACAATGCATTTCCTAGTTTCCCACACGATATATTGAAGATCAGCACATATATACTGAGAGCAGATTGAACAGAATATGACTATGGGTAACTAACCTAACCTGGGTCCAGTCACTCATTGGCACCTATGAAGGGGATGAAGAGAAAAAAAAAAACAGTAATAAATAATTCTTAAAGAAAGACATTTAAGGCCACTGCCAGTGTATAGTTAAGTTCACCTACCACAGTCATAAAGGACATTAATTTTATGAAGATCTAGAGCACTGGGTCCATCCCGTTGGCCAATAGGAATGTAAGGATCCGGTTTAGGAATGATCGTTGGTCCACCACCTTCTGAGAAGGCATATCTAGATCACAGATACAAAACAAATATGGCAGTAACGCCCCAGGGAAAAATACAAAACGCGTGTTTTTTATAATCACTTACCTTCCGTAATGCATGACGGAGGAGTAGTCATACGGGCTGTTGAGATTGTTTGTCAAATGTTTCCTGAAGTTGTGCATTCGGTCTGTTCAAGCACAGACAAATAAAGGACATGAGACTCGCCTTAGCGTTTCTGAATTAACTACCTCCTGCTGAGAGGTGATCCGTCATCCCAACCTGGCATGATGTTGTTCCAGACAATTGTCACGTAGCTGTCCCGGTCTGAGCGGGACTGCTCGTGCACAAAGCCGAGAGCATGCATGAACTCGTGGGCGGCCACTCCCGACCACATGCATCCAGGACTCTGCAGGGAGAGGGTCTGGCTTCCCCCTGTCTGCCCCAGAAACGACCAGCAGCTTAGGGTGCAGAGAAAAACAAACATCACACGTCAATACAACGCTAAACCACAACATGTCAAAGCAAGTGCTAATTGGTGAAGAAAAAAAAACAAACATACTCACCCAAATCTTGGCTGTACGTCGAGGAAGCTTGCTTCATGAGTGCGGGGAACAAATTTGATGCAGGTCCCAGAGGAAATGTCTTGCATCCCAGTTTCTATGGAGATTCGGTCCATGTCGTCTACCAGAGGATGGAAAAAAAAAGGGTTCAATGATCCACACATTTTCCAACTGTAAAATGCCCTCTGTGACAGTTTGAAACCCTTTCAAGATGCGGATTCGTACCATAGAGTGGGGACATGATGTATGGCACGTAAACAAATCCATCCACTGATTTAGGCCACAGGCAGGCATTGCCAGGGCAGGTTATCGCACTATGAATGTATGAACTGGCAATATCCCCCTCTCTGAATGCAAGTCCTCGGGGCGCTCGCCACCCTTTCGAGGAAAACAAACAAACAGACAAAATTGTATTATATGTCGTGATAAGAAGAGTGACTTTAAATAACTCGCAGATTACTTACAGCTATTGACCTCCAGGATTTGATCCATCACATTCATTTCATCGCGGTCTGAAATTTCATCTACATGCATGAGAAAATGAAAAATCTATTTTTTACACAATGTGAATTACGATAAAAAGAGTTTATTTACACGCATGGTGATGTGTATGTAAAAACAGCTTTTCCCCCCAGAGCCCACCTGAGTATTTCCTTTTCAACCTCACTTTTCCCTCGTGTACCCTTGTTGAATTCTGGAATGCAAATGCACAAATGTTAACATGAGTTTTTCTGCTCAAGTACTAAAAGACATTTAAAACAAAAAGTGGGTACTCACCTTAACGGGTAGCGTGTAGGCCTGGGTCAGCAGGCCAAAGACGATACCCAGGAGGATCATGGTAGAATGCATTGTTGTGTTTCAGATTGTGGTACCAGTTTCAGTCTGCGGTCTTCCAGAGTTAAATGAGCTGCTCACCTCCACTGAATCTATATACCCACTTCTCCTCCTCCCCTGCCCCGTACTGATTGGGCACATGTTCTATGATGAAGCGTGATTAAGACCCCTCATCACCCAGCCTATGTAATTTACTCAAGTCCAGTGCTGAGCCATAACAGGTGGTCCTGCCGCTGCTGCTGCTGACCCTGACTTGTGGCCCTGTGATTATTGCGTGTTAAGATTCAGCGCTTTCAGAGGAGAGGCGCTTAAAGGTGTTTTGCTGCTGCACGCGCTACAACTCAGCAGTTGCTGTCGGGAGAATAACCGTTCACGCTGTCCGACAGACCAGCAATTTGTGTCTGACTGGGATGGCAAACGGTGATTTTGCGATAAACTCCGCTGATAACCGTCTTGACAGCAATCATTTAAGTCACATAGGTAAATATATGTATAAAAAAACAAAAGATTATCCTTCTCACAATATTATTTCTATTTCTACGAGGAGGCCAATTTCAAGGGCAATGACGGAGGGAAGAATTCAGGGTTTCAGCAGTTCTGGAAATCTTGCCTCTGTGGTTGCTGCAATTCCATTACATTATATTAGATTTTTATATTTGATTTAAGGGTTTGTTGTTTCAATTGAGGATCCATACAAGTTCTGTTCACAACAGAACAGGTCATTTATTTCCTTGGCCTTGGTCTGCTTTAAATGGAAAACTATTCATATAAACTATAAAACTGTAACAAGACCCACTTGTACTTATTCAAATACTTTATTTCACTGTAGAGACACACAGACATAGACATGAGGAATACATTTTCTTGACGTGAAAGTAATCTCCGGCTAATTCATGAAAAAAAGTCTGCTGAATATGTAGAGTAGATAGTGAAACCTGTATGACTGCTTTACACTAAGTTATGATGAATGTTCAGCTTCTTTTCGTAACCTCACACACTTTATTATGCCACCCTAAACCTCACCAGCTTAAGCAATGTGTCCTGTTTAAATTCGCACAGCTACATTTACACAGAGGAGATGCTGATTAAAGCTTGAATCAATCTTTATTGAAATTGTTTCCGAGATTTAATATCAAATCATTATAAAAGCTTCCAGCACACATCCTTCTCCACTCAGTGGTTAATAGTCATCATCGTCACCTGAGGAAAAGTGACAGAGAGAAAACCGTTAGCAACAACCAATTCATTCTGAAAGAATTGCTGGAGGTTAAAGGGACATGTTTGGCACTGACCACATTTATAAAGTTTGTTGATTTTCAGCTTGTCAATGTGGCTGAGAGTCGAGGCCTGGCCCAGCTTTATGTCATTTCTGTTCTTCGGAATGATGGTGGGCTCCCCATCCTGAGAGTAGGCATACCTAACCATATATACATACATACATTATGAACATATGATGAGATTGTTCAGTGATCATTCATCAAAAACAATTTTACTGACATCCCAAAGTGCATGATTGAGCCATAGTCGTATGGTAGGTCCAGACTGTCCGTCTTGAATTTCTCAAAATTCCTTACACGGTCTGTTGGAAATTGAGAACATATATTTTAGGCATGATAATATATAATGGTAAGCATGTGTTTAGATGTTGTGGTTTGAAATACGATGTAAAAGCATTTGACTTCTCTGTTTGTTCTAGTTGTGAACGATCATTCATTTACCATTTTTGGAGATTCGAATTCCCCAATGCCCACCCCCCTTGTCCCACCCCCTTTCCAAATTACCCCTCCAAATGTTTGGCCACATGATGGTGACATAGTTGTCCCGGTCGAAGCGAGACTGCTCGTGCACAAAGCCCAGCGCGTGCATGAACTCATGGGAGATCACTCCCAGTTGGAGGCAGTTAGGGGTCTGGAGAGATACGGTCTGCCTGCCACCGCGTGACCCAAGGTAGGACCAACACCTGGATTAACACACACACACACACACAGGGCCGGAGCTCAGACAAGCTCAGGATAAGGAAAACACTTCATTGAGCAACTGTATCCAGATTTCTAAAAACTGCTACGACTCGATTCAAAATTTCGGAGGAATAACCTTTTTAAAACAGATTACCAGATAAGGGTATTAACATTTCTCGGCCCCTCACCCAGATTTTTGATGGATGTCGATGTAGTCTCGCTCGTGAGTCCGGGGAACAAACCGCACACAGGTACCCTTCTCTATGTTCTCCATCCCTTTCTTTATCAGCTTTGTCTCCAGTTCAGCTGTTCGTTGGTTTAAGTGGAAAGCAACAATTTAAAAGGCACCAAAAGACAACATGTTGCTGTGTTGTGTGTGCAATTATTTAAATCAAGAAAATAAATGTAATTCAAATAAAGAATACGGTTTAATTTAGATAACTGAAATGACTCAATTCAAAGCGACCAAAACAAACATACAGTATTCAGGTGATAGATTGTATGCGATGTAGACGTGTCCGTCCACAGACTTGGCCCAGAGGCAGCTCCGGGCGAAGCAGACTTTGGAGCGCCTTCCAGCAGAGACGGCAATGTCGCCCTCCCGGAGACTGGTGGTGCCCTCTATGAGTCGAGAAGCTAAGACAGAAGTCAACGAGAGCCTGATCATCATGAACTGGACGCCAGAAGCTCAATGGTTTGTGTGTTGCATAAATTACAAAGGAAATTCACGTGTAACTTACCTTGGAATGCATTCGCTTTAATGATTTCATCCATTGCTGTCCCAACATTATGCTCGTCCCGCTCTTAAAAAGAAGAGTTCATAGTCAGTCTGCGTTTCCTTTCACTGCACTTGCATTAACATTTGGATTAAAATCCAAATTGTATTTACTGTACCTTTAAAGCCAGCGGGTCCCCATTTCGGGCTCAACAAAAACTTCTGCAGAAATAAAAGACAAAGTTGTTTGGGATTGTGTTGCAAGCCTTTGCTGAACCTTTATTTTATTTTTTTAAATCCCACTCCGGTTCCCGTCCACACTCACCTGGGAATGTGCAGCTGAGAGAAAGGTGGAGACCATGCAGAGGAGGATAATCCGCTCCATCTTTGCTGTTCAGATATGTCTCCAGTGTTGCCATTTAACCTGCAAGTCTCCATGCTTTATAGGTGTTCCCAATCACTGCCCTGAGATAATAACCATGATTATCTGAGGTAAATTACACAGTTACTTTTATTTGTTTGCGAGTGAGTTTAATCCCCAAATTAGTTGGGTTCTTTGACAAACAACAACTCCAACAGCAAGATAATGTGAGGTTTCACCGTGTGTAATAACAGCTCCGCTTCGATGACTGGCCTTAAATGAAAAGGTTTAATGTGTGGCCCAGGTCCTTGGTCATTTTAGGCTGAGTGTGTATTATACACTGACCAGGAGTAGTGTGTTGTTTCTGCAGAAGTAAAGCTGACCATCCCATCCATTGTTACACTCGTGATATCGAAAGACATGTAACAGTAACAAAAACGCACAGTAAACAATATGTTGTGAGCATACATATGTTGTGAAGAATAACATATTATTTGATGTGAGTGGGGTTTGAAAAATAAAAAACCATCGCCCGAACAGGGACTTGAACCCTGGACCCTCAGATTAAAAGTCTGATGCTCTACCGACTGAGCTATCCGGGCTCTGACGCACGAGGCGGAAGCATACAATATAAAGGAGCCAATCCAAACATACGCCTACTTAACATGAGATTTCATCTGAGCGTGGAAGGAGTTACAGAGTGAATCATTTCATTAATACATAATATCATGAACGACGACTTTCCTGACCTCACATTTCAACCAGGACAGGACGGTTTTACGGTAGGATGTTGTAACCATCAGCTGGAACAAAATACAGTTGGTTAAACTTGTCGGCGACTCCAGCTAATAACGCTTAAATAAGGGAGGAACAAGAGGAAAATAGCTTAACTGCTCTTAGAGCTTTACATAAAATAGTCTCGTTGTGTTAACTTCGTGGGCTTGTGTTTTAGGAGCAGATCAATGAGCAGCGCAGAGCTATCCAGGAGGACAGAGTCAAACTGGAGGAAGTGCAGAAACTCAGACAGAGAGTTGAAGAAGAGACACTGGAATGGTACATCATTATTATATGGGATATGTGTAAAGTGTGTTAAACCTGGTTCAACGTGTATCTTACTTGTCTGTGGTGTTGCGACTCACCGACACGTTCATTACTTCTGCCCGGTTCAGGCCCACGTGTGATTCCATGTTTAAACTATTTCTATGTTTTACTTTATCTTGAGATAAAAGTTTAGTCCTTCTATGAATATCTATCTAACTAACAATAATGTCTCCAATAACTTGAACAATCTAAATGTATCTTCATGTGCTGAGCTGCAGTATTATTTAGTCTTTAGAGACTGGCATGTTTACGGACACCTTGTCCTTACAATGGATATCGGTTTTAAAATAAAAGTTACTGAAAACAACGATAAGTATTAGAATATACATATATTTTTTAATTTAACAGTAAAGAAATTCTGTGAGAGGGAAGTACCTCGTTCTACCACATCAACACCTTAATGGTGTAATCAGATATAATACTTGATGACAGGTACAATAAATCAGTGTTTAGAAAATTAAGGAGTGGAGCCCATACATCTGTAAGAACATCAGTGACTTCAGCTGTTGTGTTCCTGTTTGTCCTCTGTTAAATGTCAAAACTGATTAAGTGCCTGCATCACTGGTTATATGCAGTATGCTGAAATGCAAAGACAGCTTCCCATAATTTCTTCTTTAATTAATCTCAGGCGACAGCAAAAGCACACCGTTGTGTAAGTTTGTAATTGTTGAATGTCTAATGAGTTGTGCTCTCCCTTGTAGCACGAAGGAAACCGATCGGAGGGCCGAGTTAACCATGACAAATAGTGGAATTGTTGACGTGTTACAGCAACTAGGTCATGTGCTGCAAGAGGAGAGGAAGCTCTCTGAACAACTGACAGGTCCAGTCTCCAAGGACAGGTATTGTAGTGTCTCATGTACATAGAGAAAGATGATGGAGATGAGCAAATTTGCACTGTTCAACTATTTTGTTTCAGAAAACAAAAGAGCGATTTGGAGGAAAGGAGCGACCGTCTCACAAACAAGGCTAGGACCCTCGCAGCTGAAATATTAGAGGTGCGGCAACGGGTGGCAGAGGCCAAGGCTCGAAATGTGGCGGGTAAGGAGATGAATGCAGGATGTCTAGATCCTGCTCAACTCACTATTTGTTTATTTTTATAATTTTTTTGTGATATTCTCTTTTTTTTGCCAACAGCAGAAGCATTGATCCACACCTCAACCAGCATAACCAAGTGAATTCAAAGCAAACTGAAGTTAATATATTTCACTTTTTATGTATGTATGAGTATAGTTCTTTTAATCCTAAATTGAATTCACTATTTGTAACTGATTTTGCATCTCCTTTTGTTGCACCCAAACACGTTTGGAGGATGTGCAGTGTTTTCTTCTGAAGTATAATTAAACATAAGTATCATGACACAAAGATCTAGCAAAACCTGTGATTAATGTACAGTTAATACTGTAAATAACAATGGACGGAGGAAAGCGACCAGACTGATACGTTGGCAATTGTCAGTATTGTGCTGTTCAATATCTCATGCAGACAGAATATTGTCAATGAAAGTGTGAATGTGCTCCCACAGATTACAAAAGAGAGGTTAGAATATAGCCTTCCTATGGTTTCCGGCTCATGTGGCAGTAGAAGGTAATTAGAAGGCAGATACAATTACAGTCACAAACGGCAAGAACGGAATGGGTTTTATTGACAGTTTTTCCCGTGGTATAAGTAGTCGTAGTACTAGTAGTAGTATTAATAGCAGTAGAAATGTGCAATTGCCCTCTCGTCATGTTTGACGTATCTGGGCTTCCGTAGTTCGTCAGCAGGAAGTGGGGCAATACGTAACGTTGACGGAGCAACGTCGAACATCTTTTTATGGTAAGTCGCTATTTTTATTTCATTTACTGAAATACATATTTTTTTTTTTTACTTCACTTTTTACTTCCAAACATCTAAAGAGAAGATAGAAAATGCTTCTACCTTTTACTTAAGGTAATAGACGCCGTTAGTCGTTGCTACACGTGTCGGCCAAAGGACAGATAAAGGCAGGCTTACGTCAGCTGAAATAACTTCAGTTTTTATTCTTGAGTAAAATTGGCCTGTTTGTTATTGCCAGTCAGGTAGTGTTAACGATGTCATGTGAGACACAATGTTGTTTGACTGGATGTCCACAACAGACCAGAGCAGTTTATTATGGCGCTGTCAAAACTCACGCATTTTCTGACCACAGCGTATTTTTTCAATGGGTACTTCTGTGTTTCTATGTGACAGTGACCATGGCGGTTCCTGCTGATCACCGCTCCATCTTCGATTTTTGCCCAAATGATGAGGCTTTGCTGGGCCTGAGAGAAGTGAACCACATCCTGATGCAGCCCGGTAACACTGAGCCAGCCTCACACCGAATCATAGATGTGATTTAATGTCTGTAAGGATGACACGGCCCTTTAACTTTGTGTCTGTCTGACACCTAGACCTCCACACAGGCCCGGAAGATAAATGCCCAGCTGGTGAGGATGACGAGGGACGGTGGGACGTGATCCTGGCCAGAGAGGTGTCGGACAAGATGGTCTGCTCGGCCTGCAGATGTGCCTTTCTCAACCGCGAGGAGCAGGTGACGACGAATCGCCGGGCAGTTCGCTCAATGTGACCAAGCCGACTCACACGAAAAACCGGGTTCGCCGCGTCTCTCTGTTTCAGATGGAGCACTACAAGCTCGACTGGCATCGCTTCAACCTGAGGCAAAAATTGGCAGGACTGCCGGCAGTGACGGTGGAGGAGTTTGAGAGGAAGACGGGAGCCGGTGAGGGGAAGAAAAAAAACACGCGCGCACACACACCGGCACAGAGTTTAAATGGGGACGTCTGTGCGTGTTAATTGATATCCGGCCAATGCTTTACAGAAGACATGTCCAGTATCTCGGGCTCAGAGTCCGATTCAGAGGACGAAAACTCCGATGGCAACAGCGGGGGGACCAGCAGCAACGTCACCGGCACCGATAACGAGAGCTCAGTTGAAACCGGCTGCGGCAGTTGTCGGCTCTCCAGCAAAATGGTTTTCCAGAACTCAGCGGGACAGTATCTGTCCGTCTACCATTGCATTCTGCGGGGGAAGGTGAGGCTTGGCAGCTGCACACAATACAGTGTGAGACCCGTGTGACTTTCGGATTTTTACTTGTGTTCTGTGCTTTTTATTATTATTTTAGAAAGAGGATGAGCTGGATGCAGGATCCTCTCTCATGGCTGTAAGTAAGAAGACTGTGTGGGTCATTCTCATGACGGGTGGAGGCCACTTTGCTGGCGCTGTATTCCAAGGGCAAGTGGATAGTTTTTTATTTTTTTATTTGCTTGTTTGTTACCGGTACTTTGGATGAGAGATTATGGCCAGGAGAGTTATACTTTGTGGTATCCAAGCATCCTGCCAACGTTCTGAGTTTGTGTTACAGGAAAGAAGTCGTTCAGCACAAGACGTTCCATCGATACACAGTGCGAGCGAAGCGAGGGACTGCTCAAGGACTCCGAGACGCTCAGAACCGCAGTCACGCGCCCAAGTCTGCAGGAGCTGCTCTGAGGCGACACAATGAGGCGGCACTGGTCAAGGCAAGATTACAGTCCCTTTACCTACTCAATCTTTTCCACTTCCTGTATAGCCATTGTCCCTGTGTTGAATTGCATTCATTTTTCTTCGGAACCAATTCCCCAACAGTTTGTTGCCCACGGATAAATATGATTTGTTTATGTTTTAAATGTATCTGGCCGGGGGAGTGTTGCCGCTGAAAGCTCAACTCTCTCTCGTCAGAGCATCTCACTTCTTAGGACAGGTTTTTCACCTGCACTTTCCTCACACACAGCCCCTTCCTTTTCCTCTTGACAGGAAATTCAGGATCTCCTCGAAACCTGGGTCGATCACCTGAAGGCTGCCTCTGCAATATTTGTACGAGCCCCTAGCTATAACAAGACCATCTTCTTTGGCGGGCGGGCAGCTCCCCTTGACAAAAAGGATCCCAGGATCCGTACGCTTCCCTTCGCCACGCGCAGGGCCACGTTTCGGGAGGTGAGGAGGGCCCACGAGGTGCTTTCCACGGTTCATGTTTATGGTAAGCTGAATAACACACTTGGAGTAATGGCATGTTGTCTGCTCGCTGTCATACAGCCAGGGTATAATCAGAAATATCTTAATGCAGGGAGAGACACAGACATGTCTGCAGTCTTCAGTCCATCTAAGAAGGCGTGGAAAAAAAGTGTCAAGGCGGTGGCACAAACAAATACCGATCAAGAGCAAGGTACGCCGTACAATACCAGTAAACGGTGGATTTACATTCTGTTGAAGTCATTGTGGAAAAACAGCCCCGGTAGAACAATTTATGGTGCAATTCCCCCGCATTTTTGGCATCAGCAGAAGAAAACCGTGAAAGCTCAGACACAGAGGAAGGTGGAGAGATCCGGCTGGAGATGGAGGAGGTGACCTTAGGAACCCTGGACCTCAGGGAGTATGAAATATATCCACCCAGGCTCAGGAGAAGAAGCAGGAGAAAGAAGGAGGAAGGCAAAATGGAAACTGAAGGTAATTTCAGTCCAGTGTGCGCCATCACTTTGGAGTACATATCTACATTGAGCTTTCATTTTATTTTATTTTTTTTTAAACAAAAGTTTCGCAAAGTTGGATGAAATTTCCTGACCTGATCTGTGACAGATTTAACGAACACAGAAGCAGATGATCAAGAGGAGGAATTACCGGAGGCCACGCCGGCAGAGGACGCCCCCGGGGAGACGAAACCAAAGAACAGGAGGAAAAAGAAAGCCCAGAGCAAGAAAACAGCAGACGGTGAGTAATGGCTTATTTCACGCCAGCGCTCATTATGCGACACCTGCTCCTCGAATACTCATTATTTGGATTTTCATTTTGATTTAATTTTTTTTTTCATAGAATTTGTTGATGAGTCATGGGAGTATGGCCTGAGGGATGCCCTTTTTACGGCCTGCAAGGTTGGGGAAGTGGACACTCTAAATAAACTCCTGGAGCGGCGTGAAGAGCCGACTGAGAGTGGGGAGCGGCCGGCGAACAACCCCTCTGATGCACCAGGTCCTCTGACTCTCCTCAATAAGCCCATAGACTCGTGGGGCTTCACTTTGCTGCATGTGGCGTCAGCAGCTGCTCAGTTGGCAGCGGTCAGGCTGCTTCTCGACGTAGGCGCCGACCCAGCCTGCAGGTATGAAAACAACAATGCATGTAACGTTTCAATGTAATAGTTTGCAGCAATTCCAGTAAATAAATGATTTCTGCCACATTCCTTGGCAGGGATAAAAAAGGGCAGACCCCCTACATTGTCGCTCCTGACAAAGACACGAGGAATGTCTTTCGCAAATACATGGGGGAGAATCCGGACAGATACGACTACACCAAGGCACAGGTGAGGGTGGACGGCGTGCGCTCTAAAATCGAGTAACCTTCCGTCCAAGCGGAGCGCTTTAAGTTGACACCTGTGCCGACTCCCGAAGGTCCCCGGGCCGCTGACGGCAGAGATTGAATTGAAAAAGACGGAGAAGAAAAGGGCTCAAAAGGCGTCGAAAAAACTGCGAGAAAGAGAGCAGAAGGAGGAGAAGAGGAAAACGGAGTTGGAGGCCGAGGAAAAGAGGAGGTTTGCGTCTCTGACTGACCGTGAAAAGGTGGGAGTTAATGTGCCTTTGATCAATGACATTGAGTTCATTATTTAAAAAAAATTATAATAATCTAAATGTGGACTCCAATCGGAATCGGACTTTAATGCCAAGTAATAGTAACATTACAAGGAAATGTTGCTTGTTAATTACAGAGGGCTCTGGCAGCTGAGAAAAGATTGGCGGAGCAGGTGGCGGCAACTGGAGTCGGTGTCTCCAACATCAAGTAAGAGCCGAAATTCATTTTTGCTGAATTGCAATGTCAAACAGGTCTTCCCATTAATACAACTATATTATTTACTGAAAATTATCCACTGAAGTTCACTGTTTGTGTGTGTGTTTGTGTGTGTGTTTTTGTTTCGTCACCAGGCGATGCTGGTTTTGTGGGGAGTCGCTGCTTGGGAAGACTCCGTTCCAGTACCTGGAGTATTCCTTCTGCAGCCCGCGCTGTGTTCAAGCACATCGAAAAGCCAACGCTCCCCCGGTAAAGACCTGACACCCACGATGCCGTTTATAGTTGAGAAAGAAAGAGAACTACCTCGAGTCCGGGTGAATTTGTGCAGCCCTGTTAAGACTCTACCCATGTGCTAGTTTCATTTTTCAACGCTGAACACCTTTCAGATATACTTTTAATCATGCAAAATGACCGTCACAATCAGGATTCATATACTGTATCAAAACGTAATAAAATGAATTCAGAAATGATCTGCCAATATCTGGCATTCTGGAAACGCTCAAAAGGAAAGGGGGGAAAAAAAAGTATGCTATTTATGGATCATTCTATGTTTTTCCTAAAATGAACATCTTAAGTGATGAATACTAATGATGCCCCAGAAATAATGCAGAATAAAGCATTGCTCTTCAGGTAAATCCTTAAATGAGTACTTCTGTACTTCTTGTCTCTGTCAAACCTGAACACGTCTCGTACAGAGCACTTTGCCCAGCATTCAGGATACAGTATTTCCCCCAGCTTCATGTTTGGCCACAAAATGAATTCAGTGCACCCTGTTAAGACGTGTCTGTGGGGACCGTGAGCTCAGGCCGATCCATGAAGAGAACTCGTAAGTGCGCCGGTGCCTCCTCCAGCTCTAGAACTGTGATGTTGTTGGGCAGAGTTGTGCTGAGGAAGGGTCCTGGGACATAAAGAGTCTGTTGAGGGCCCCTGGCTGGCCAGTATCGTCCCAGGTTCACACCATTAATCCAAATCTGCCCCTGATATAGGAAATAAAAAAATTAATTAACATCAGACGGGAAATAGTTATTTTATCCTTGAAATAATTAAATGTGTAAAAAAAAAATATATATATATTAAGTGTGCTGCCACCCCATTACCTTTGTCCATCCATATAGCTTGAGAAAGGTGTCCCATGCCAAGCCATTGGGTTCTAACGTCCCCATGTAGAAGGCCGGTCCAGCTGAAGGTCCTTGGAGAGGGACAGAGAAGGACTGTTGACCGTCTGAATGAGGCCATCCACCAGTGATGGCTCCATCTATGTCCAAAGGGTAGATCTCCCAGTCAGTCAGCACATCTTTCCCCAGGATCAGGTTGCTCAGGAGTCCCTGCAGGACACACACAATTTGAACTGTGTCAGTAGGTTTTATTCATAGCAACTAATTCTATTTTACACAGCGTTTTTGATATCCACACAAGAATTAGTGTCTGGCATGCTAACTCCATCATGAAATTAGCTTCATCAGTCTATAGTTTCTACAAGTATAAATATGGAGATTTGTATTCAATTCTGTATTCTTTCTAATGATTTCAATATTAAGTGTGACAATGACATTTTTTTTCCTCATATACTCTTCTTCTACACCAGATAAATGTTTTCTATTATTATTTTTTTTCCCCAGACAAACATTAGATTGGGTTTACCTTGTAGTCATTGATTCTGCTGCCAAAGTTAACCCTGCCCATGTTCTCAACAAAGATGTCCACCGTGTCCCCCTGCTGTCCACTGATGTTCATCACCAGCACCGTGTCCCTCTCCAGCAGGCCCTGGAAAACCTGGTCATACAAGCACATGGTAACTCGGATGAACATTTAAAGAAAAAAACTATTCACTTGTCTATTCCATAAAACAAGAATGCTTGCATTCACCCTGCGATGTCCCCCATACGTGAGCCTGCAAATCTGACTGACTAGACAACAAAAGTTCATTGTATAGGCTCACCCCATTGACGGACACATATGCACGGTCATGAACGCCATTCAGTGGAGAGATGAGCGGCGTGGGCTCCAAGAGGTCCCGGGGCAGCGTGGTGCGATACAGCATGTATCCATAGTACTGAGCACAATAGACATGGCGGGCCGCAGATGCGTTAATCTAGAAGTTCTCCATGTTGACAAGAGGTTCAGTGCAAACTAGAACACCAGTCCCTGCCATGTTGTTCATTCCAGAGCCAAACCGTACCTGCTTCACCTCTTCGAAGGTCAGGGGATACTGGGATTTGACCGGCCCCACAGGCGAAACGGTGTTCAACACGGCGCTGATGTTACCGACCTGTAAAAAAAAAAAAAAAAGGTTTTTGCGTTATTTAACATCAAATGGCAGCCCTCTCCTGCTCATTATCATTAACACGTCCTGGGGTAATACAACATGACCTTTCTCAGGATCACAAAGCCGTAGGCAAACTTGGGCGTGGCCGGTGGCATGGGTCCAGAGGGAATATCTCGAAACTGCGGAGAAACACACAGGAATGATTCGCTGCTCAGACATGTGTGAACTTATAACGCGAAGGACCACCTGGGTGGTCGATCAGAAGCACCTGCTTAATGACATCTCTGATGGCCAGCAGCTTCTCTGTGGGGTCTCCGGCCTCAGACAGCGGGGCGTCGTAATCGTAACTCGTCACTACCGAGCGGAACCTCGTGTCGTGGTCGGCGCCTGTTGAGAGACAACAAAGTTTGTTTTTTTTATCTCCAGCACTGATTCGGCGATGATGACACAAAACAGGGACTTTACCATTCCAGTAGCCAAAGTTTGTGCCTCCCTCGAACATGTACCTGAGAAGTGAAGAAGAGGGGTCGAATACTATTTCAGGAAAGAGATTTCACAATATGTGCAGAGAGGAGGAACCTTGGAAGAAGATCAAGAGTTGAGAGAGAGAGAGAGAGAGAGAGAGACGTACATGTTGACGTTGGCCCCCATGGACAGCATCTCTCCCAGCAGTCTGCTGATCTTCTGATTATCAACCACGGCGTGCCGATCTCCCCAGTGGTCCAACCAGCCGGTGTAGAACTCTGAGTTCACCTGTAACGTCGTGTAAAACATTTTTTTTCCCCCATCCCCATTGTCGCTGAGTGAGTCGGCCATTAGTGACGGTAATTGATTCAAAGAATTCACATGGAACTAACCAGGGGTCCTTGAGGTTCAAAACTCCTTTGCAGCCTGAAGGCCTCAGTTACGTTGGTGTCTGAACAAAGAACCGGTCGTAAATTGCATGTATTTGCGCATGAAAACGCTTTTAGACAAGCAGATGCTGCTATCTCCCGTCAACACACCTGTGCCAAAGTCGACCGTGGCGTATAATCCCTGCAGAGTCCCGCACGTCATTTCCTTGTTCGTGTTTCCATCGGTGGTGAACAGCACCGCGTCTTCACCGAGAAAATAGCGAAACAGTGTCCGCAGGTGGCGCAAGTAGTTGTAGTCACAAGCGTAGTAGCTTCCATATTCATTCTCCACCTGCAGTAAAGAGAAACGATTCATTCAAACTACAACTAGTATATTAACTATACTAAAAATATATATATATATATACCATATTCATTCTCCACCTGCAGTAAAGAGAGACGATTCATTCAAACTACAACTAGTATATTAACTATACTAAAAATATATATATATATATATATATATCTACCTGAACACTGATGATGTTCCCCCCATTGATATAGAGCCACCGCTTCATTTTGGGGAGGAGAACAGCGAGCCAGTTGCTGACTGCCTGCAAATAATCTATAGCGGAAAAAATGATAAATAAATACATCTGTCATATTAAAAAGACAAATACACGCAGGTGTATTCTGTTTTTCCACACACGTACCAGTGTCAGAGGAGCGGAGGATGATGTTCGGTTTCTGAAGTAACCAGGCTGGCAATCCACCCTGAAAAAGGTTATTTATAAAGAAGTAAACGAGGGAAATATGAATATAACAAAATATATATATTAAAAGTGGTAGATTTGATCAAATGTATGCAGCAGATTGATATCATATATCATCATAAGCGAGGCCAAGTTCAAGTTTAAACACCATTTCCCATTCTGCACAGATGTACGGTCCCGGTCGCAGGATGACCAGGAGCCCGATCTGATTGGCCAGACGCAAAAATTGCTCCAGATCTCTGTCCCCGGTGAAGTTGTAGACCCCCTGCACGGTTTCATGGAAGTTCCACGGCACGTATCTGTCAGGAGGAGGGGGGGGAGGGAAAGGAGTCAAACCAGAGCAGAAACCCCACGTGAGTATAATCTACACAGTTGAGATGGTGTTCATCTTACAGTTGTACAGCGTTCAGGCCAGTCATGTACATCTTCAGGAGCCGGTCCTTCCAGTAGTGCTGTGGGACTCGGGAGTAGTGGATGCTGCCCGAGATGAACTGAAACGGCCTTCCATCTTTGAGGAAACAGTTGTTTTTGTAGTCTATAGAGAAGGTCCTTCCTCCGGAGACCTGCAGGTGAAAAAAACAAAAAAACACAGTGAGTTATCTCACAAGCAAAGAGGGTTATTTTTTTTAAACGGATGCAAGTTCTACAGTGACGTTTTATTTATATATATTTTATACACACACACACACAACAGTGTTATAAGTGTGGGCAGAAGGTAACACTGTCTGTTATCGTCTGCGCACAGTCAGGAAATGAAACGTAATTTTTTTATAAATCGGTAGCGATGTGTCAAGCAACTTCTAAATTGAGAGAGGTCACGTGACGTTTCTGTCACTTGGTGTCTTACCAGGTTTCCCCCGAGAGACAGAAAGGCCAAGTTTACTGCGACGAGGAGTAACACACCAGCCGCCATGACCGAATCCTAATCTGAATCTAAAACTAACTCATTTCCATTCACATCTATTTGGATTTCAGGCCCGTCGCCTCCCTCTTCTTCCATGCATGCCTGTTGTTCACTGGTGAGGTCACATGACCACCGACTGTCATGTGATTCGTATTGGATTTAATGCAGGGTCCTAAACTCCCCCCTCCGGTTCTATTTTACCCAAATGAATAACTCCAAAATATTTTCCTTGGTTTCTCATTCAAACACCCACTCATTTAAGAGAACATTTAATTATCATAACATTATTTTTTACTGACCCCTTCACACGATTAATTATAACACAACTGAGAATCAGAGGAGAATAATTAAATAAGTAATAGGAATTGGAATTAAAATCAACATCCTTGATGGGATTAAAAAATAATAAAATAAAAAAATATACTCTTCCTCATGCGATTGTGTGATATATATTTCTGTTAGTATTAAACCTTTTATCCTGATTAGGAAAAAAAATATGAAAAAAAAGTAAAATGTAAAGATGACTATCAATTATCCAGAAAGACAGTTTGTTTGAAAAGCAGAAAAGGCAGAGAGGAAAATGGAATGACACCAAATGATATAATGCATTCACCATGGGCCGTCATAACATGTATTATGTAAACTGAGAATAATTCCAATTATGTTTGGTTATTCGAGACGTCAGAGCAACCTTTATTACAGCGGCATTGCACAGCTTAGTGTCTGTTAATCTTTTTAATATGTTGGTATAATGGCCACATGTCAACTTTTACCAATAACCAAAAAAACTCACACATGTATTGAAATAATAATAAAACAAAAAGTTTCGGCAAATGTGTATAATACCAGGTGCCGTCTTTTCTCGATGGGACCGTGATAGTGCTGAAATAAATGGAAGCAATGGATGCGCAATTCTAATTCTAATTCTAATGCTATATACTGTATATAATCAAATTGTAAATTGGCAGACTGCGATTCTCATAAAGTACACTAGATGGCACCACACACAAGGATTCTTTATTTCTTGAAAAAAGTCTGTTTTTTAAAAACTTCAATTTACCCCTAATGCTCAGAATGAATTCAAGTTCTCAAACTGGTTCAGAAAAGCACAATTGGATCAGTGCAGTTCTTTAATAACACTTGTATGCTTCTAATGTTTACTCAAGTATGCACACATGGGTCAGGTTGTGCTTCTGTTTAATTGCACGGCCCTGGAGGGTGGGGGCGGGACTCTCCTCTTACTATTACAGAGGCAATCATTTGTTTTCAACTTTGTTGACTCAAACTCATTTAAAGTCACTTCCAGGACACTTGCCGCCTGCCCGGCTCGCCATTATGGTTACAGAGAGCTCTTAAGTGGGAGTGAGGCAGAGGACGCTGTAGTGTGTCATGGAAACAAGAGTTTATCTTTGTCGGTCATGTAAACACAAAGCAGTTAATCCTGGTAATTTGGCTTAATAATGCCTGCATCTGGCCTGTCATTGTGCACACACACACACACACACACACACACACACATATATATACACACAATTTTACAGATGCTTTTACCCTTTTGTTGTTCCCCACTCCCTCTGCAGTAATTATTGTCTATGCAGTTGTTTCCTTCCCTGCGCTGCCTCCATGTCCAGCAGTCTCCATTTTAAGAAGACTGGGAGCTCACAATTGCTAATGGCAACTGATTTCAACTGCAGATAGGACGCGCGCTCAGGCCGTGTGGCTCATTAGCCCGCTGTCAGACGCACTTAATTGTCCTGGGAATGAGAGGATGAACGACGTACATGGGCTTGTAATTTGGTTATGAGCGTGATAGTGCCCGGGGAGAGCTTGTCAGCATCCCCTCCTTGAAGCTCCCGAGTTGGTGGAAAGCTGAGGTTCAAAACCACAGACAAATCCCAGTGACTAATGCACCACTTACTGAGGCACTACAGCGGGGGTGGATGTCTCGAGGAAGTGACTTAAACGAATATAAACATCGTAATTCCATTTTTTGACTCTTACTACTGCCGTCACAGACACTGTCCATTTGTGCCCATGGCTTTACAAGTCTTGATTTGACTTGCAATGCACTGCGGTCGTCTTTTTCGTCTTCTCCAAATTATACACATAAAATCTACAGGCCCGGCCCCCGGCCTACAGTAATTGGAGAGGCCCTCCCCCTGATGTGAGGGAGACGCAGAATAAGACTCGCCCTTGGGTCGGGCGTCACCTCTGTGAAGTCATCTCTCCAGAGTCTGTAATTAGATTGAACCGTCCCCTCTGTAGCACCCACCTCCCCCCCAAAAAGAAGCCCCCTTTGTTGTCTCTGGTGGAAGCAGGTGTATTCAGATACCCCCCGCCCCCCCCCACCCACCCACCCACCTCCTGGAAATACAGTGCAGTCCACTTGGAACAGCTGACATTTTGAGGACCACTCCACTCATTTCAACTCATTTACATATAAAAGATCAGTTGTTGTTGATGCGTATAGGACTCTGCCTTTTTTTTATTGTACAGTAAAAAAGAAAAAAGGCCATTGATATGTGTCTCTCTTTCCCCCCTTACACACTGTTTTTGCCAACATGTGGACATATAAGGTACAGCTCACTGATTAGGTGTGTAACACTTTAGGGAAAATAAATGCTGTGTGATTCACACAGTTGAATCATATGATATGAACCAATCCTGCAGAATGCCCCACGTCTCCATGTCGGGTTTTCTCAGGCTCTGACTGATCAGTGAGTCACTGCTGTGTTCACGTAGCCTAATACTCTCAAGTTTGTCCTGAGAAACTACACAACAAACAAAAACATTCCATCAAGTTGAGAAAAGTCCACTGGGATGCTTGCATTTTTTTTTTACTTATTCCACTCAGCAGGTTTTTTTGTTTAGCATATTTGGCATAACCTTTCTTCGCAACGCCTCAGATCGGAAGAGCTGGAGGGCAAAATAGATAAAACCTTAACGTGGGAGCACTGTAAAAATGAAGCCTTGTAAACAAACAGGAAGTTGACAGTGCTGGGGAGCATGGGAAGTGCCTGAGTGGGCTCTCATTCCTCAGCCTTAAGGAAGGCATGGTATGCGTTGGGGAGTTCGAGTATGTTCCAAGAGGAATGCATGGAGATTATATATTGTGAAATCCCGCTGCCTGATCCAGCCGATGGAGAGGGAGATCGATGTAATTGCATTCTCTCCCCTCCATTTGCCAGCGACGTGTATTTCCCGTCAATGCACAAGCGTTCTCTGTTTATTTGAAGCTTTATTTTTATTTATTCATTTATTTAATGTCGCGTACAGCCTCGTCGCTAAAACATGGTTCATACTCAAGTTTTTTGTTATTTAGTACATTCAAAACTCATGATATATAATTCCCTCAGTTGCATCCCCTTACAAGTAAAAAAGATCACAAAAGCAATCAAGCATCAATATAACTGAATCCACTCAGTCCACGCTATCTCTTACGGAATATTTGTGTCTCGTCATTTTGCAGCCTGTCATTTGCACTTCAGAGATATTATTGACATAGGTGTGAGTAATGCTTTCAGTTGGAGACCCGTTTGCTCGGTGGTGTTTTCGAGATCAGCCGTAATTGAATAGATGTGGCACCAGGATTTGTCACCGGCCACATTTATGCAATAATGTGACACTGCCGGTGGGAGGGATCCATACGAAATGGAATCATCTTTGTTATATGTTCCATTTTTATCTGGGTGTTTGTTTTGTATTCCTCTCCTTTTGCCATCCATCTCAGCCAAAGCACATCTCAATCAATTTGTTTTCAACCCCCTCCGTGTTTGCTTTGTTCCCTACTTCGAATAATCCCTCTCTCCCTGATACAGCAATCCCCATGCTGAAATATAAATAACCAATAATTGAACACATTAGTTCTTCAATAAGTGTAATTCAACTATAGGAATTGTACACATCATTTCGGTAAACATTGCAATAATATGAGCAGGTCTCATATCCATTACAATTCTTTTCCAGATTAATATCTGGACACCATGTCTGGCATATGGGCATTTGACTTTGGATTTGACTTTGTCCACCAACCACTGTGGATAAATCATATAAAGCAGATTACTGAGGGGCGGATCCTTGTTTATCTGGTATTTCTTTTCAAAATTAAACCCACCCCAGTCATGTGTGGTTTGGGACTAACGTCTCATGGCTGCAAAAAAATAAGTCAGTCACTCTCTCCAGACTTACCCTTTATTTGACATGACATGAGGGTTCATAAGGATCTTCATTTGACCTCAGTGACTTTGCCTGGGGTCTATCAGCTGTGATGTGGCGTGACACGTGACCATTCATCACATGTCAATTTCTGTTTTCACGCTTAATTAGATGTTTATGTAACAGAGCCAGTCGATTGATCTGAAACAGTCACATGACCTTCACTTTGGACCTCCTGTGGGGGAGTAAGTTGAAAAGCCATCTGTCTCGCTTGAATTTGATCTCATGCACGATTCTGTTGCTTCTGTATTCTACTGTAGTGACCATTTCCGGAGCCACGGCTCTGTCCACAAATGCACCGCATGTTGTAAGAGCAGGAAGTTGGGGGCTGATGACATAGGAGATCGGTATGTTTGTTGTCCGAGTGATCTTTCATTTCTTTTAAATTTATATACTGTATATATATACATATATATATGTATATTCATATATATACATATATACATATATACATATATACATATATACATATATGTATATATGTATATATGTATATATATGCTGAAGTGTTTTTATAGCCCAGTTCAACTCCTCTTCCTTGGTCCTTGTTTTAACCTCTCGTAAATGTCACTGATATAATTAGAAAATAAATCTGAGCTACTGGGTTGGTTTGTTCCCTCCTGTAGGGGGAAAGACTGATAATCCTCCATTGTGAAAACACATCTGCTTATGGTTTCCAATTTCACACACACACACACACACACATATGTTTGGTGTCAGCCGGGCAGACTTGACACTCAGCTGAGCCTGTGGTAGGCCTGTATAGTCACACTGGTATGTGGGGTCACATATCTGTTTTGTTTTTTTTAACCACCCCTGAAAACATTTAATGCCAATACAAACTAATAATGCCACTAACATCTTTTGTTGCCAGCAAATTGGTGTGAGATATTCCTTAGTATTATTCAAAGAGGCTTAAAGAGGTGATGATGGCCGTGAGCTTTGTCTTTTTGAGAGGCACGTCAGAGATGATTGCCTGCGGGGTTTTCTGACAGGAAGTCTTCCTGACTGAAGCGTCAGTTTTCCGCTGCAGTTTGGCCACAAATGATTCAAATGCAGATGTTGTCTTCTTCAGTCGCGTGTACAATTTTCCTGTGTTTATTGCCAATGGGTCACCTGTGTTTTCCCTCACAGCATACAGTGTGTGGACCTGTAGCCCGATGACGACCCAGAAACAGCAGGTCTGCCGTCGTCCTCCCTCCCCCGGTGCCTCTGGGGATCTGAGTGACCAAATGGATGTTTTGTTCTTGTTCTCTTTGTCCTCTCAGGTGGAGTGAAAGAGGGCTTACACACAGTCTGCTCTCGCTGCCTGCCAACTCGCCACAGTTTCACAAATGAATGACTCATGTAAAGGGGATTTCTTTCACAATTGTTTGGTCTTGGCAAATGGATAATGAGTAATGTTTAATTAGTGTTATGCTCCCAATCCACATCACACCACCTTGTCCGTATTCGAGCAAAAGCTGCATTTCAGATTTCAGTGTTTTCCCCGATTTAACGGGCCTCTTTATTGCTTTATTGCTGCAAAAGAAGATGAATTGTGTTTAAAAAAAACATTCAACACCTCAGCAACATACTTAAATTAATTTCACACACAAAAAAAAAAAAAAAAAAACTCTGTCATGCGCCTCCATTGACGAGGGTCAACCCTGATTACATAACACACAAAACAATTAAGCAGACTGGATGCCTTGCATGACTAGTGCATGTAGATTAACTTGTGCCGTCTGCCCTCTGTTATCACAGGTCAACAGTGGGTGGCTTATCTTACTGGCATTAGGTCGCAGATTAAGACGCTTGTGTGTATTTCCTCGGGAAATTACTACATAAGATTGAAAGGCAACCAGTATGGTCCCTGCAAGTGTGGGAGAGTGATTGTTTCTGTGCTGCACTGTCACTATGCGGAGTAGCAGCTTGTGAGATATGAGAAATATCAAATTGATGCAGCCTCGTGGCAAAATATCACTAAACGCGGAATTATTATTGTTCTTTTGGAACAGTCACGAAAAAGAGTAAATGATGAAAAATAAAATATCAATTACACAAACACGTGTTACAATCACATCCTCCACATCCTTTGATTGTGTTGACAGAAAAAAAAAAGATTGAGGTGAAAACCACGTCAAAGAAATAAAAAAAATTAAGTACAAGCAGAATACCGTGGCAAAATGTATTTAATTAAATATTACAAACCATGCAAAGTGTATCTTTGTGTTATCACTGGTCAACTAGAAGACTCTAATCAGTTCCTTGGGTGCTAAAAGAAAATGCACTGACTGGCTCATGTCCTGAGATCCGCATCACTGCTTAACAACCACTGACTAAAATAAAGCTGGCTGGCTCCCCCTGATCTGCCTCTTCCTCTTCCTCTTCCTTCCCAGTTTATTTTCCCCATAGGAGGAAGTTAGAATTAAGATTTGTATTATCTTCAGTCTGACACACACACACGCGCGCGCACACACACACAAACACACTTAGGACTACTACTGTAGGCATTCGACCTGATATATATATATATATTACTGATTCCTTACTGTAAAGCAAATAACACGAAACGTCTGTGAAAGTGTTAAAAGAAAAAGAAAAAAACAACAACAACTGGGGGGGAAATGTGCCGCACATCCTCCAGAATCATGGGCTCCTTTGTGGAGGTGGGCGCGGAGAGGGCGTGTGCTGAGGGAAGGGAGGGGGGGGGGGGGGGGGGGGGGGGGCGGTTGGGCGTGGCCCCGCGGAGCCCCTCCTCTCTGCATAATATGCCGGCTCCATTGAAATGACTAGACAGCAGCAACACAACGCGGCTCCGCAGCAACACTCACCCACGAACACGCAACGAACCGCCCGCGACACACACACAAGCCCAACTGACGCGGAGTCAGCCGAGCCGGCGGCAGGACCGAAGAACTTTTATTCATTCAAAACAGAACGCGGATGGAAATCACAGGGGAGCGCAGCTCGCCCTCTTCATCCCCCTCCGCGTCTTCTTCTGTGGTACCCTGAGACCCGCAGACTACAAAGGGACGACTGGTTCCAATGGACACTTTCTTCATGGAGGTGAGTTATCTCACTTCCTCTCAACAAGATAAACGCGTTTTTTTTTGTTTTGCTATTTACTTTCAACGTGACCTCTAAATTCGCGGCGGCTCTTTGTTTTGTTTCACCGTGCGGTGTTGTGTTGTGTTGTCTTCCAACTTCACCCTCTGCAAAGCCCAAGTTTACTTCTCACCGAAGAGAAGCATCACTTTTTTTTTCTCCCGTTATGTAGTGTGGTGTGTTGGAGGACTTTGGGACTGATATGTAGCCCAGAGTCAGATTAGCAGCTGTGTGTGTGTGTGTGTGTGTGCACTGGGCTGGTCCACAGGATGCAGCTGTAAGAAGAACATTAAAAGAAGAAAAGTACAAGCTTCATTTCTGCCCACACCTTCTTATCACTGACTCTCTCTCTCTCTCTCTCTCTCTCTCTCTCTCTCGTCCTTATGGTCTGAGGTGGACTTTTATATAACCGGCTGTAGGTTCAACTCAACTGTCTGTAAATGCTGAGTGTGCCCATGTTTAGGTTGGACGTGTCACCTCTAAAACAGCTCAGACAGAAACACACACACACACACGCTATAGGTGTGATTTGTCATCCCACCTCTGACTCAGAGGAGGACACGCACGCTCCCAGAAAGTGTGTGCGCCAGTGTGTGTTTGGCCCCTCCATTCACCTCCTGCACCTCCGTATCATCGTCAGCATCATCTGTGTCTGCCCCTCGGTGCCATGACTCAGTATGGGAGCGATGGGGCTTGTTTTTCTCAGCTGCTTCTTTCTATTGCCAGTGTCGGGCACACACGCAGCCCGAGAGTTATCTCTCAGCTTTTGGAAAAACACCCTCATCATGTTGTCAGACTGTTAGTTCTAGAGATCTTTACATGGTACGCCGTTTGACGACGTCATTCATGAGAAACATTTTGAATCGTTGTCAGTTTGGTCAGGGAAAGCGGAGCTTCTGTAGCTGCATTAAAAAGGTCAGAATGTAATATCTGTGCTGAGCGTTCCACTTCTCTGTGCCGACCTGCGTTAAAACAAGTGAACGAGCTGCCCTGCATTTTAAACGACAAATGGGTCATGGAATGAAGCCAGCGTTTTGAATGCCTCTGTGCTACCAGTGCGGATTTAATTAAGCAGGGATTCTGGAAGTGAATCAGGAAAGGGAATTAAACTCAATTCTGCATAAACAAGTGCAGTGGGGGTAAATATATTGCATGAATCCTCATTAGCGCTAATCAATGAGTCTTCTCCTGGAAGCTCATAACGGGGATGTTAATGCATGAATTCGATGAGGGGACTTTTAGGTCTTTTCACATCACTTAAAAAAACCCCGCTTTAAACTCTGCTGCTCAGTCTGAGACTTAAAGGATTTGTTTGTGGATCAGTTTTGTTTTTAAATGAACGCATTAATCGAGCATCGTGGTCCGTTTGCCAAGCACAGAGTGGACAGACAGCGCTCCCTGCGCGTCACTGTCGAGAGCCGATGATGTAAATATTGCATGAATCCTCATTAGCGCTAATCAATGAGTCTTCTCCTGGAAGCTCATAACGGGGATGTTAATGCATGAATTCGATGAGGGGACTTTTAAGTCTTTTCACATCACTTAAAAAAACCCCGCTTTAAACTCTGCTGCTCAGTCTGAGACTTAAAGGATTTGTTTGTGGATCAGTTTTGTTTTTAAATGAACGCATTAATCGAGCATCGTGGTCCGTTTGCCAAGCACAGAGTGGACAGACAGCGCTCCCTGCGCGTCACTGTCGAGAGCCGATGATGAAGATGGTGACAGGGTCAGAGGTCGCGAGGAGCGGCAGGTACAAGGTCGGCGATACTTCCTGAGGGCCCATCCTGACCGTCGGAGCCGTCTTTCCTCTCACACCGCGCTGTAAAGCTCTCAGCGCCACTGCCATCACTCCACATCCACACCGCCCTCTGAACGGATGTCACCCACCAAACACACACAGTTACTTGGATTGTGTCCGAGATCTCGTGAGGCCACTGGATACGGTCATCGTAGACTTCCTTATGTCGGGATATATGAGCATTGGACACTGTTCAGACCCACGTATAGGCTTGCGTGGCTGTGTGTGTGTGTGTTTGTGTGTGTCTGCGAATGTGTTTGAAGACAGAGTTATCTCTCTTCCTCTCTTTCATCTCTCCAAAGATGCTGAAAACATTGTTAGAGCACACAATCACACACACACACACACACACACACCACACGCATTCATGCGCATAGCAGGAGCCGTCATGAAATGTCTTGGTGAAACATCCTGTTGACGAAGCTGAATCTCAGCTATGTGCACTTCCAAACTTGGTAATCAGCGCCTTTATGGCGGCAGCTGCTGCTCACTTTAAAGCCACACGAGGACCTTTCCACGCCCGGTAACTCCTTCCTTGCGTTACACACACCGGATTCCATCCTCTCAAGGATACTTTGACAGAGGGAATCCTAAATTCCCCACCCTGACCCCTGAAATTCCCGGTCACGGCCGCCTGTCATCTGTGCATTGTGGATGGGTGGTGGCAGAGGCCTATGGTTTCACACCATCACCCCCTGCTCCCCACACACACACACACAGAGGCAGACACAGACTCTCCCCATCCTGAAACATCCCTCATGGCTCTGTGTGCTGTTTACGTCTGGCTCTTTGAAGCCGGAGCCGTGAATCGGCACGCTCCGACAGCACTCTGCGGTGACATGGGTAACGTGAGAAAGGCCGACCTGCTGCACCCTCCTGTGGGTGGACTATTTTTTTCTTTGCGACGGCAGGGTCGACGGCAGGGCCCCCCCCCCCAGTTGTCACTTCCTCCAGCTGCCCTTTAAAGAGCGCTGAGAACCTGAGATCACCGCGAGCGGCGGAAGCAGGGCGGGAAAAAAAAGTGACAGAAGCGAAGTTAGGATGTGAGGGAGGGAAGGAAGGAAGGAAAGTGACACAAAAAATGGGTAATGGCTCGTGCATTCCTTTGAATTGTCTCTAAGCAGCTGTCTTAACGATTGATGAAGTTGAAGTGGTTATTGTTCGCATTAAATTCCGGGGACTTTTGCCGAGCGTGTCAAAGTGGTGGTGAATAAACAAAAGGTGGTTGATGAACAAACAGAAGGGGGGGGGACATTATATAGGCAGGGGTTTTTACTGTATGTGCGTCAGCAGGACTCCTGCAGCTTTGCTCGAGTGTGAAGGCGGTTTAATCTGTCACCAGAGCGCTGGGACTAATTACAAACAGCCATTGTCTGACCCCACACCGAATAATGTGGATAATCTCACAGTGACACATTTCCATAGTTTTAAGGGAGGCAATTGAGGTTTTTTTTTAAAAAAAAAAACACCCTTCATAATAAAAAAGAATTTGTGCAGCGTGGCCAACTGTGCTTAGGAGGCAGAGTTGAATTCAGTCTTCTATTTTTTTTTTTCCGCCTCAACGGCTTTCATTTGCATTTCGTGTGCCTCCATCGGTAACCTGAGCCCTGTCTATCAGTGAGCTGACCATCACATGGGGGAGCCGGGTGCTGTTGTAACCTCCTGCTGACACCGTGCCGTTGACTTAAGCTTTAACCTGCTACATAACAGAGATCTCCAGATAAAGGCATCGGTGTTTAGGAGAGGAGAGCACCTTGAGTTGCAGAACTGAGGCCTTTCTGTCTGCCTGTCTCATGATGATGGGCCAGCAGTATACGGAGTGACCTTCTTTCAATGTGCAGCCGCTGGGCTTTTCTGCTTGTTTACTGTAGACATCATTTTGTAATTGTGTGCTCTCTTGTCTAGAGTTTGATGAAAAAGATGTTATAAATATATCTGCAGTACCTAAATACAGGAGCCCATCAGTTTATTTCAGCTCAAGACTGAAAGCAGCGTTTTGTCTATTTCTTGCAATACACATTCGTTTCCTGTCGTTTATTATTACATAATGCCTGTGTGTGTGCTTTAGAGGTGTTTGTGATCGTTATCTCTGGTTACAGGCATGGGTTCATCTGGAACTAAGAAATAAGAAGATATCCCCAAAAATCGTTCATTCCTTGTTATTGATATTTCAATAACCACAGCGTGATTGTCTTAGACTGCTTTTGGTCCAGTCTACTCTTAAACGCCCATCCTTCCTGTCCTGTGTGTGTGTGTGTGTTTGTGCGTGTGTGTCTATCCGGGCAGTCATGGGGTGTGTCTATTTCCATGAAATATAAACCACCTCTGGGCGCTTGAGTCAATCGCTGACTGTCCGTGTTATCACGGCTATGACAAAAGAGAACATCCCCACAACTGCCTGCTAAAATCTGCGATTTTAAATGACAAAGTCTTTGTACAGTCATGGAGAGTCAAGTCTGGACTTGCAATAGGAAACAGCAGAACAGAAAAGTGTAGTCTATAGTAGCAAAATAACTATTTCAAAAGAGAGGTGCTTATTTTGTCGAAATCCAACTTTTTTGTCTTGTTTATTTCAGACAAATTGTTAAAACTACACATCTGTGTCTTGCTGGAGTTTTGTGCTGCATTATTTCTTGATTTAAAAAAAAAAAAAAAAAAAAAAAAAAAAAAAAAAAAGGGCTCCTCATAGTGTTGGAACGATTCCTTTACATTCTCAACACTTGCAGTGACATAGGGTCGTTTTTCTAGTCATGTTTTTAAGTTAATAGTTGTTGTTCATACTGGAGGCTGACAGCATGTCTCTGTGGTCGGTCGGGGATGTCGTCCTGTCTCTTTGTCACATTTCGGAAATGTTTTGAGTAATGTCTTTAAACCTCTCCTGCAGGTAAAGCTGGACTCTAAACCGAATCAATCTGACCAGATTTGTGTGGGGAGAAAATTACTTTTCCCCGTTTATCGCCTGTTACACACACACACACACACACACACACACAATAGTCCTCTGGCCTTCACCTTGGCTGCCCTACCTGACTGACACTGGGAGCCGGTAATGAGTGTGTGCGTGGCTTAAATCCTCGGAGTTCAGAGGTCTCGTCTGGCAGCTTAATAAGAGCCAACCTGTGATTACTGCTCCCAGCCCAGATGTTGACTTTCCTTTTTTAGCCCCCTCTATGATTACTGCGCATGGAAGCGCCCTGTTACGAGATGATGGAGATGCGTGTGTCTGTAACTTAAACGGGCCTATGTGTCTAAGTGAAATGCGTTGCGACCGCACAGGAGGACCATGGCCTAAGGGTATCGTGAAGTTACGGCCGCAGTTTTAATTTCAGGACAGGACAAACAGCGTGCAGGGGTTATATATACGTCCTACACTAAAGGAGCCATGGCCTGCAGAGTCTGACAGCAGCCAATAACACAACACAGCGTGGCACAGTCCACCGGCTACAGAGCTGAGTTTTCCCATCCATCTCTACTCGGTCCTATAAAACATAAGCACATGTGTCCGTGTGTGTGTGTGTGTGTGTGTGGTAAGGCCTAAGGCTTTTTTTGCGGTATGATACGCTGACATAATGAGACTCAGATGAGGAGGAGTATGTTTTCAGGTCTCTACGTGCCGGCCTTCCTTTATGTTTGGCTGCCGTGAGAACGTTTTGGAAGTAGTTGTAGCAAAATGGTCACCATCAATCTCCATCTAAGTTCAATTGATCGAAATTTCCTTGAGCCCAACGCGAGATTTTTCGGATTCAACATTCCAAAATAATTCCATGGTTTTCATTGTTTCCACCTGGGACAAGACAAGAGCAGCCAATCCAAGTTGACGTGTTTGCTTGAAAATGGCATAAGCAATTACAAGATAGTGGTTCTGTGTGTGTATATTTATATGGCTCGTTACATTTAATTTAAAGAATCCCTAAAAGTCTGTAAAGGGCTGAAAATAATGACACATGTCCAAAATTCCAACCCAACACGGGAGGAATCCTAGACAGCATGGTGTACGAGCAACGGTCAAAGGTCAGTGAAACAGGAGCCCGGTTACCTAGTGGTGTCTCACACACACACACACACACCCTCCGTCTCTGACAGGCCTGACGGGGCAGCATTCCTGAAATGTCTCCGGGACCTTGGTCGTGGGAGCCTGTGTCCGACATGTAGCAGAAAATCCAATCAAATGTGCTGTAATCACATCATTTGTTGCCTCCTCATCTCACCCTGAACCCCTTTCAGGATAACCCTGAGCGGCGGATCACGGTAATACGGCCATCACTGGAGGAGGAGTGGAATGGAAATGTGCTCAGACGGGATAAGGATGTAAAGCAGGGCCTTGTGCAAGGAGGACGTGGCAGAGTGTCAAGTGTTCCTCCTCTTGCTGTTGTGCTCCCGAAGACAAAATTTGTCATGCAAACTCTCCTCAATACACTCATTAGCAACACAACAGATTAGCGGCATCAGATGACGATGGAGGGGGGTGTAACCACCTACCCACCCCCCCGACCCCCACTCACACACACATACGCACACAAACACACGTACACAAACACACACATGGAGACAGACAACATGCACACTTGCTGCTGGGTTATATGTTGTGACACATTTGTGTCCGTTTAGTAGGTTACTGAAAGTCGTTTCAGGTGCAGTGATGTCACAAACCGCATGTTGTGTTTGATTTCTATTAACTCGGGGGCACAGTTGCACATTATTTGAAACACATTTCAGACCCTCTGCCTGATTTAAAAAAAAAAAGCTGTCTTTGAATATGAAAATGATCCACTGAGTTACGGAGCCACGTGTCGGTTTGCCTCACGTCCGAGTGTTAACCGAGGAGGCTGCAGACGTCAGGCCTTCCTGTTTATAGCTTCCTCTGCAGGAGGTTCATTCAGTTGCCTGGAGTCAAGGACCCCTCCCATCACCCCCCGTGACCCCCCCCCCTCCTCCTCCTGGGACTGGGGAAAACCCGCTTCCCTGTGGGACTCCTCCTCCTGCATTAGCTAATTTCTGATCAGCTGCTGCCTCCATCATTAATTCATAAGTCTTCCAGCGCAGATGCTAGAGGTTGCTTTTAATCAACTGATTACTGCTCTCCATCACCCACCCTGCCTCACCCCATGCTGGCTGCGGGCACTGACTGCAGGCAGACATCACTGACTGTTGGCGAGGAAACAAAGAAACAAGAAAATGCAAAAAAGGGCGTGTGCAGACGTGCATTTGTATTACTGTTAGTTATTTATATTCGTGCTGAAGTCTTTTACAATGCTCAGTAATCATGGCATGAGCCTGGCGACCTGGTGACCGGGTGGCGGGGGTGAAAAAAAAAAGAAAAAAGAAAAGAGTTACGAGGCTGAATCTTTGGAAAATCTCTGCACTTTCCTTTTCCCTCACTAACCACTGCACAATGAGCCTCAGAGAATACAAGTTAACCCCTGACAGCATTTCCCAGCATACAAGCACAACATGCAAATGAAAACAAGCCAGAGTGTGAAGAAAATAAACAAAATATATCCAGGACCTCTCAGCTGTGGTTTGGGTTGTTAGATGATGTACGGCTTTTTTTCCCCCCCATTGGAAATCTTGTGGCCAAAGACCGAGAGGGATTTTTGGCCCAGACTCTCCTTCCAACTCAGCCTAGCTTTTAAAAGAAAAATCTCACCAGCCACTTGGCTGAATTCCTCCTCATTCCACTCACTCAGCGTTCTGGAGATTTGGTTACAATCCCTGCTTTTGGCTCAGGTTTCCTTTGATAGACAAAGGCAATCCATTTCTGCATTGTTAACTGGATTTTGGAAATGATATTGGCCACAAACTTCATGCGACTCAATTATTTGGTGTTCACGTAATATAACCAAATTAAGCAGTTATTTTTGGACATTTTTCACAACTATGTGAATCCGCTGGCTGACGGCCATCTTGCCCAACTCTGCGTGAGTTTCTGCTCACCGTCCCAAGTCGTGCAAGTTAAGTGTTTCCACTTTTACCCAACAACAGACTTGACAAATGCATGAAACACGAAAGCAAGCGTCAATATGCCGTTTGACCTGTTATAAATGCAGGTCACCCAGCCTGTCAATCACTTGGACTGCACATCTGTCCAGGCACACTGAGCGGGGTCACGAGGGGTTCGTGACTCTCTATTCTTATGATAATGCGCGGATAAGGTGTAAAAAAAAAAATGAAGGGCAGAACCACGTGGCAAGATGTGTTTTTGAACATCCGCTTTAAATGAGACTTAATAGGTCAGTGAGACTCACGGTGCCCTGGATCTACACCATTGCTCCGAGAAATGAGCTTATCGTAACTCAATTTCTCCGCCCGTGTCCAAGTCAGGCCGAGTTAATTAGCTTTCTTTTTTGTGATGCCATCGCCTGATACCGGCCGCGGCCCTGTGCACGCCAGACCGCAGAGACTGAGCCTTGGCACCTTGATCTGTGCGTGCCCCTTAAATATTTAACGGCTCACTCATTAGCAAACCCCTGATGCTGGATGTCATTATGCGAGCCGCAGAAACTCAAGCCTGCAGCTCTGGGATCGCATCTTCATTCAGCCCGTGCCGTTCCTGCGTCAGAGGGCGTGACGGGACGCCGCTGGTTTCCGCCCCGGTCGCGTGGATCGGGTCACCGCTGTCAGTCAGCTCTGCCTCAGCGGTGCTTGCCGACACGCAGGGAGAAGGAATTTGAAAATAGCCCCGGTTGCAAATGTCACCGCAGCAGCAGCACAGCTGGGGTTTTTAATTGGGCTATAAAACCCTGATAATGAAGCACGGTTTTCCCAGGGCCTGAACACTCTTCTTTCCTATGATTTTCATGCAATTTATCTAGTTTGGACAAAGACAAGAGTTGTGTTACAGCAGGTGACTGCAGTCCGGGGACTTGACACGCGTCCCTTTGCGTCCCAGCTGGCCTTTGTTTTGGATGTTTCTGCCTGGGTAACTCCTGAGCCCTCAGTCAGAGGTGGGTGCCTTTGTCCCCACGCGGTGACGGAGCTCCTGAAGATGGAGGAGGACGAAGGAGGGGGAGTTTCAGCGAGACCATCTGTTGCTCAGACAATGCAATGTCGACTTTTGTACCCTCTGGCTCGTGTATCTGGCTCTGACACACACACACACACACACACAAAGACAAAAAAATAAATAAATGCATCGGATGTTGGCTTTTTTTGAGCATCACCAGTTCCGCAGAGTTCAATTTTACGGTTTGATAGAATTCCGGATTACATCCCTGTCTTATATCTGTAGTAAGTCATATCTAATATCTATCGGGTCCTGGCTTCCAGTTTTACAGAGAGCAAGTCACTGTGCAGATGCCGGTGCAGCAGCATCATCTTTATAGACCAGTTTGTTTCCCACTGGGTTTACCATGTGACATTGGCTCATTCAACGGACCAATCGCGAGGAGCCGGACTCCCAGTCACGGCTTGCCAGCTGTCTTTTTCTGTTGAACAAGTCATGTAATCCAAACCCATTGTTACCTACTCCCGGGCACGTGTTCCTTCACTCTGCCTGCCGCCACTGTTCCCGCAACGAGCACAAAAAAAAAGACTCCATCGGATGAAGAGTTCAGCCGTATTCTGCTGAATACCAGCCCTGTGTGATTTCCAGTTACATAACAGCGACTGATCTTCTTAAAAATCTATAGAGTAATCACTATTAATCTCCTCGCTGGACTTCAGTGAACTCATGTGAATCAGCTTTCCCTGGAGTGAGCCGTGCATGCCAACTGGTACCGGGCAGACACAGTTGGTCACTGGCGTGGAAGTCACCGCTTCAAGTCACATGAAATGGAAACATGCGGTGCGTCGATGGGAGGCCACGTGTCCACGCTGGACTACCTCTGTTATTTTGGGTGTCCCGATGTTTCGGTTTGTTTACCTCTTTTTCCAGACAATGGGAGGCGGGACTTTATCAGGTGCCTGCAACCCTTCCTCTTCCCCCTCACCCTCGGCCTCCCCCTAATTTACACGCCCCCCTTCATACCACTCGCCCACCGCTCTCTCCCCGGTGATTTGAGAGCGCCGCATTTAGCTGCACTCCATTAGACGGACTGAAAGAGACGGAAAGAAGAAATCCTTGATGGTGGAAGTAGGTCTGCAGGCCGGCTGGTTGGGCCCGGCGACCCTTTGTCCAAGAAGGAAGTCTGAATCTCGAAATAAAAGACTTGCGTCCAGTCAATCCTCTGAGATGTCGAGCGAGTTCAATTTAATGGATGCAGAATCATGCTTTATGTTGGATCAATGCCTTCTTTGTCTCCATCAACATCTTGTGTGTTAAACAAAAGCGTCTTGATCTTTGTCCTGACCCTGGTACCAAACACATTTGTTGTGAGTGTGTGTGTGATTCTAGGTGTGTGTGCACACTCTGCAGTCCGTTGTTAATAGTTAATGAGGATTGATGTCTCTGAAAGTGGTGACCTCGTGTAGGGTTTCCTGGTGGAATCCATGCATATTGATTCCTGCAGTTTTATGCTCTGCTGGACACACAATTCCCTTTTTTAGCGGGCCAAAACAAACGGTGGCACTTTGATGATTAATAGTGTGTAGTTGGTCAAAGACAGTCTTCTTCTGTGCAGGAGGATTTTTTTAGGCCAAGTCTCTTGAACTTTTATTCTTCTTCTATAGTGTAGAACATGCCTCCCTAAATGATTCCCTTTAATGTATTCATTAATGAGGTTATACGATTGTGGCAGAGTCTACCAGGCGGGCATTATTTGTAACCCTTGAAATAAATGCTTAGCCAAACGGAAACAGAGAAAGAAGAAGAACTTTCAGTAAGAAAGTGAATTTGCATATTTTCCCAAACGTAAAATGATCACACAAATAATAAAAGTGAATCATCAGCTATCATTTACTTATGTGAAGTAGTGGGTTTTTTTTGGACCCAGAGAAATGTGGATGATGTCACCCTATATAATTTAGTTTGGTCTGCTCAGGAGTCGGTTCTCGTCTCCGAATGTACCTTCCACCACTGTAAAGGAAATGACAGTCCGTCTGAACAATCGGCCCCAGATTCCTGTTTTCGCTCCTTGTTACTGAGCTGCTAACAAACGTGTCCGGGAAGGTCCGTGACTTGACATGGACACACAAACACAGGAGACCAGGCCTCTGGCCGCAGCAGCAGCATCAGGGAAAACTGTGACGAAGTGTGCTGTGCTATGACCCGTTGAAATGAGTATTCGAGGAATTATTCGAATGGATTGATTTGCCAAAATGGAAAACACTCATTTGGGGCCATATTGCTTCTTTATCTTTTTTTTTTTTTTTTTTTTAGCAAGTGAGCCCCACAATCAAAGACTGAAAGCCTTTTATGACAGTTTTACTGAGTGTGTATGAGTCTGAGTGGTAGCTTTAGCCCTCTGACACACCCTCAGCATGCAGGCCTGGCCAACAGCTTTTCTCCACTAGAAGTCAGTGACAGTTTAATAAGTGATTAACCGTGCCAACCGTGTCTGGTGTGGTGAGGGAGTAGCTGCAGCATGTGGCAATGAGCGGCGAGCAATGCTGGAAAAAAAAAGGGGGAATGGGAGGAAAAAAACCCAGAGGGTGTAATTCCTGCTTTTGTAGGACAGTCCTTTCTAAATGAGCAGCCACCATGCACCTATAAATGCCTAAGCATGATGAGGATATATTTCTTTTATTTCTCTCTAGTTTGACCTTTGCCCTCCTTGGTTTTTAGTTGTGGTCTGGATGTACATTCAAAAAAAGTATTTTGTATTTGTAACAGTTTCCAATAAGAACTCCTGTGTGTCCAGATGCTAATGTCGTTGTGCTGGCTATTGTGTTGCAGGGGGCCCGTGTCTGGCTGCGACACAAAGAGAGGCTCCTCCCCTCCACCGTCAGCTCTTGTGATGATTCGTCACTGGTCCTCACCACCGACTATGGGAAGGTAAGAAAACTTGTTTTTTTTCCCTCCTTTGGAACAATCCACCCTGCCAATGATTCATTGAAGCATTTTTATTTTATTTGTTCATGTGCCATGTTTCAAGTCCACCCAAGAGTCACTTTAGAAATGCAAAGGCCGTACAGAAATGATATCAGCACATTAAACTGAACTCCCGAAAAATCACAGGATGTGGTCCCCTTCTTGTGGGGTTGTGCTTTAATGTGAGAAGGCAGTAAGTCCAGTTTTCGCGTGAGAGGGTTAGTTGTTCGCACGCTCACGCGCGCACACGCGCGCACACGCTTCATCTCAGGACTCAGCAGTGGGGTCCGACGGCTTTCTGTAATAAAGTGGAGAATGACAGGAATGGGCTCGTGGTGTCAAGTCATACAAGTCCTCGACCTGAGCTTATCAGTGCGGCTGTATACACGGTGGTCTTTGTGTCTGGAGGAAATCCTGTTAAGAGGGAGAGAGGGGGCGTGTGAGTGTTGACGGTGGACGTTTGGGGAAAAAATAGCTTCCGATACAATGTCGGGCGTCGGAGGGTGTAGATCAAAATCTTATTTTGGGGAAAACGTCTTTGTGCCGAACAAACCCCAGGAGCGGTGTTCACGGTCGTGCCCCCCGGCTCCAAACTTAAACTCAGGGTCTTTTATTAGATGAGGGGCCTCGTATAAGAACAGTGTAATGTCCCGAGGACCGATTTATGTCCACGGGATCAAGATGTACAGCGTCAATTCCACATCCAGGAACCATTTCTGTGATTGTCTGAACAACAACAACAGCACAGGGTTAAATGTGACATCATGTTTGTTTGTGTTTTTTTTTTGACTGAGCCGGGTCATGGTATTGCAGCTGGATTGTGTGCTCATCTGATCTTCACGTGTGCGCTCAGGATATGTGTTAGTCATCGGGCATCAAGCACATGGACGTTTCCTCTTTGTCTCAGCCCTTAGACTGTGCAGCTAGAATGAGAGCGATGTCAGACGGCGCCGTGGACCGTGTCCGTGTTCAAGGTTTCTTGGGAAAGGATCCCTGCTTTGGGAATCCACGACTGCATCCGCTGGTCAGGTTTTATTTTGCGATTCCATGAGATTATGCATATGAGTAGTCTGTCCGCTTGTCTTTGGTTGAGGTTTTACACCCCAAATATATCCCCTCAACACCCCCGCCCCCCAGGGTGAGGGATACACTATTATCTATTGCTTCAGTGTGCAGATTTAGTGTGTCTTTACACACACAGTCTCAGCTTTAACCGGCTGACCCGGCTTCTGTAGCACGAGTCATCGTACGGGCCCGAAAATGCAGAACACCCACCCACACACACACACACGCAGCTCCATGCTGAACATCTTGTGGCGTGTGTGTGTGTGTGTGTGTGTTTGAATGCGTGCGCTTTTGTGTGTGTGTGTGTGCCAGATGGCACCAGCTGGATTAACAGTGTGTGTGTTATACCCAGACGGGTGCACATGTAAAGAAAAGCAAGGAGGAGGAGGCTCTGTCACCTGAACTAAATCACTGCCGCTGATGATGTCATCTTCATCTTAGCGAACAATGACATCATCTTCAGCAGAACCGAAATATCATTCACACACACACACACACACACAGTGTATAATACTGATATACATGTAGCTCACACTTAAAGCCCTTCATTCAGTGTTCAGTGTCAGCCCATGTGCTTTGCTCTTAACAAACAGCCATTAGCCCAAGTGAAATAAATGAGGCTTCTCTCTGTCCAGGGCCCGTGGCCTCACAGTCTCTGTGGTCTAAAATAGGGCTTTGATGGCCTCTCTGTGTTCTCTGGGTTATTAGTCAAAGAAGCCATTATGTTGGGCCTTAATGTGACTGATGTGCATTCATGAGCGTGATCGCACAAGTCAAGCACTCACGCAAATGTATTTTTATCGGCATCGGTGTTTTTTAAGGGTCGGGTCTTTGTCATAAAAAAAAAATATATATATATATATATTTTTTATAGATATATTTTGATTGAGCAGATTGTACATTTTCAACTATTTCTGTTATTTTCTTTATTCACACCTCCCCCAGATATATCCCTGGGGTCTAAGTGGGATCAGCAGATGGATCCACTGTAAGACACAGAGCGAGTCAATCTGGGATAATCAAAATCAAAATCAAAATATTAAAAAAAAAAAAAAAAAGGAGAGAGACAAAAACAGACAGTTATAAACAAGACCTTGTTTGTGTCCGCAAGGTTATTTTATTATTTTATTATTATTATTTTACCTACACATGTGCTATTTCTAAATGCCTTGAATACTGTACAGGCAGCAGTGGAATATAAATCCTCTGACACCCGGGGCCTGCACCCGCCTTCATGTGAATATTAAGTAGAGCTGGTTGAACAAAGCAGCAGCAGGGTGTGGTTTTAGTGAAGGGCAAACAAAAGGGCAGAGCATCATTCCAAAAATGTTCTTCACTTCTCAGGGTGTAGTGTTTTGGTGAAGTTTCTGTCAAAACTTAAAAAAAATAAAAAAGAAGAAAACATTTTAAAATGTAATCTTTTATTTTAAGGATTTATCTTGATTATGTATTATTTTAGCACTACTTAAGAGAGCTGCAAATATTTTATTATATCAAACATTGAATATCTGTTTAATCTTTGACATTTCTCTTTGTGTATTGCACTGTGTCTAATCCATAGTTATGTGCTAATTTGCTTCTATTGCAGTATAGTGCAAAATATGCCAATATAAGTACTTCAAAATGCCTTTATTATCTTCCACATACCCTGTGTGTGCGGAACTCTTTGGGTTTGTGCCCGATAAGTGTCAATGGCAGGCCCCATTTGGAAAGTATTGATTTGTACAATGAACATTTTCACTAATCAATCACAAATCGCTTCATTATTCTGCTTATATCAACACCGACATGTGTGTCCCCATGTGAAGCAGGCACTGAGCGAATTAGTCGAACTGAAAACATTATCAGGAAGGAAATAAGCACTAAAATACATCCAATTTTAAACCAAACCAACTTCAACCCAAATCAAATTCGATTCACTCGCTGAGTTGTGATTGTGGACTCATTCATAGATTCAAACTGTGGTTTAATGTGACTATTGGGAGTTGAAAACAAAGAAAAGAGGATTCTGTGACTCGGTTCTGATAAGTCAGGCTTTTGTTGAAGTGGTTTTAGTTGGACAGAGGTTGAGTGCTCACGGGGAAATTGTTCCAGTGCATCTTATAGTTATAATGGATCCAGCACATTACTCTACATCAAAGAGACTGAAATGGAAATCATTCGTATCAGTCTGCGTCCTCTTTTCTGATCTCCTGTTCCACCTTGCATTTATTTTACATGTGTCTGCAGGTTGCTGATTCGTCCAGAAATGATCCGGAAACACATTTAGGGGGAAGATGAATGAATATGTATTAGAACGGCTTTGATGATGCAGACAGGGCTCTGTGACTTATCCCGCAGGAATGAACCCCAAAGATAAAAAGCCACCGTGGGTCAAAACAGGGGGAATGCGACTCCTCTTTTGATGCTGGAAACTCCGGCTCAGTTTTTCTGAGCATATCTAATGTTTTAGACATGACAAAAAGTCCCCCAGAGGCCAGCTGTGTGAAATCTGAATCGTAAATAATCCGGAGAAGAGGAAAAACAAAGTGTGATAACGTGCAGAGAAGGACAAATACTTAGCGAATCTGCACACACACACACACACACACACACACACAGACACCCACACACAAAAACAAGAGACCGTGAGATATAGATATTTCTCGAGGAGCGGTGGAGGTGCTTTCCAAGCTCACAGCTTTATCACGCGTTGGCCCATATTTGTTTTGTGAAATTTGAGGTGGAATTGGGAACTTAATCTCATCTTGCGGCCCCTTCCAGATGTTTGTTATCCCGTATTATCTTTGCTTCCAGCCACGTCACTGCAACTTTGAACTCGCGCTTGGAGAATGTGAAGAATGCCAACGCTGGCGGGAGACGTATCCCGGAAATGCTGCGGTTTATTTGGTCATCGGACGAAACATCTCCCTCAGTGTCGGCAGAAAATGAAAACGAGAGCAGGGTTACGCCTTCCTCTTCAGGAGCCCGTTTTGATGACTTGAACAAAAGGAAACGTACAAAGAGTTGAACATTTGTGTAATCCTATTTTATTTTAAATGGGACGCGTGTAAATCAACTGCGACGCGGTGCCCAAAACGGTGACGATGACATCAGTCTCATTAGGTCACTGATGTAATTGAAGGGAAAACCATAATGCTGATTAAGGATGAAAACCAAGGGCACAGCGCGCTTGATTTATTAGCCAGCCTGGTGCACAGAGGGTGGAGATGGAGAGATGTGTTTCTGGACATCTGGGCTGTAAAACTGCGAGCTCCTGCTCCACAGATGACATCACTGCACATGCTGCTCTCCTCCCCCAAAGGACATCACCCTTCACAAACCTTAATACCACGAACCGTTGAACCGGCCCTCTGATGACTGCATTGTTTTTCTGCTTTTTGTCACAGCATACGCCCGTTTTTTTTTTTTCTTTCAGCCACCCAGAGCTGAACTCTACAGTTGCCAGACCAGAGTCAGTTTATTTTGTTTCAACACACAACGTTCAACTGGGGTGTCTCCCTCAGAGCTGTAATGCGCGAAGCAAAGCACACGCATGCATTATATAGTATGTCTTATCTTCATATCGTATACGCGTCCATCTGTAGTCTACATTTATCCTCCCAAATCCGCGCGTAGGCGTGTACGGCGGCGGGAGACGTTGGTGCCAAGGTGTCTTTGACAACACACGCAGTAATGGATGGTCTTGAGGTTTCCTTGTGAAACCACTGACTGTTAAAGCGGCACTAATCAATAACTCCATAGTAACAATGGGTCAATTGACCATTTGTAACGGGGGGAGGGGGGGTCTCATGCAGTGAGACTGATCACCTCCCCCGGAGCTTTGCAGAGCATCTTTCAGCTTGGCTCGGCCGATACTTCATCAAGTGCTCAAAACCTTATTTGTCCCATATAGAAGCGTTTATACCTGCAAGTCTCCACTTGCACCTCTAAAAGAATCAACCTGTCGATGATCAAACCCCTCAGAGCACCGCCACCACCCCTCCCGTGCTGACTCGGCCGATCTCTGAAACCCCCGACCGAATAATGCCCAGCGGAGAGCCGGCAGTAATGCGCCGGTACACCACAGCTCCGGCCCCGTGCTCCGACGCCATCGATCCAAGCGCTGCTTCCCGTCAAGTGACCCGCACCGCTGTAGCAGAAGGTCTGTTCCCTTATCTCGTCCATTAGAGTCGTGATAGCCAGAGAGTCTCCCTCTGTGGATTTACGAGAGTTCATGGTGCTCTGTCTCACTTGTCACGACAGGGTTCTAATCTCCTCATCGTCATTCCTCTCCGTCGCTCCGTTTTGACCCCTTCTAAAAGTCGAGACATCCACCGCGTCGGAGTCTGTCGTTTTCAACATCTATGTCCTGCCTGTCTCCACTCGAAGCTGCCTGTCATCCACGCGCCGTTGTGTTACAGCCGCAGTGGGAGACAGACGTTGTGCCAACAAGTTGATTCGCATCTGTGTGAAGCGGTCACATTTCTCGACCTCTGCAAAAAAAAACAAAAAAATGTTGCTGCCCAGAAGTGTCAACTGTCATTTTGTGTTGCCATTATAAGTGAGCAAAGTGAAGTGAAGTTATTTACTGTACAGTTCACGCTAAAGTTTCAATGAGTCAATAAGGAGCAGCATAGAGGTCAATGGCCTCAGATCTCAAACCTTGGAGATGAAATGTTTGCGTGTGTGTGTGTGTTGTTGTGTTGCAGGTGATCTACCTGCAGAAGGCGGAGCTGAACAGGGAGACGGTCTACGCCATGCACCCCAGCAGCGTTCACGGAGTGGAGGACATGTCCACACTGGCGGAGCTGCACGAAGCCGCCATCATGCACAACCTCTTCATGCGCTACCAGAGAGACAACATCTATGTAAGCCACCGCAAGCATGTTTCCCCCCCCCCCCCCTCCCATTCTGTGAAATGAACATCATTAAGTTTCCCCCCCCCCCCACTCCCATTCTGTGAAATGAACATCATTAATAATGATATAGAGATGAACATAAATTATAGCGAAGAGTTAGAGCTGTATTTTCCCCCTGGAGGACACAGGATCTCGGATATGTTATTTGACCCACTCTCGTACCCCGGATTATTTTCATGGTACAAGTCCGCCGAGGTTCCCCATGAAATTCTATCTGGGCTTTATTAAAACAATCGTTGCCCACAGACGCATGGTAACTGCGTTTTTTTTATTTATTTGGCAATCCTATCTCCTAATCTCATCCCAGATGTTTCACCCAGTCTGCTTGTACAGCGTCGCAGAGCAGCACGATGACCCACAAACACACTTTTGTGAGGCCCATTTCCCCAAAGCGCGTTAACCGAGCGGGAGAAATGGATCCTCAAATAAAAAAAAACTAGGCCGTACGTAGTAGTTAAGGAGCAGGCTACTGGCCTACAGGTACAGTGTCACAGCAAGGACACAGGAAACTGTGTGAGTCGGATAAAAGGATTTATTATTCAGTAACCAACCATCTGTTTGCGCTGTGTTCGGCAACGTGCAAATCACGGTGCGAAATCCATCTTTCTTTCGTCATGTTTCACTCTCTGCCTTCCTGTCTTTTGAATTCTCCGTCCCGTCTCCGTTTTTTCCCTTTCCATTTAGACCAACATAGGTTCCATCCTGGCTGCGGTAAATCCATATAAGAGGATATCAGGACTCTACGACGGCACTGCGGTGGACTTGTACAGCAAACACCAGATGGGGGAGCTGCCTCCTCATATCTTCGCCGTGGCCAATGAGTGTTACCGCTGCCTGTGGAAGAGGCACGACAGCCAGTGTGTTCTCATCAGGTGAGTTTTTTTTTTTAAATATCATACATAATATATATCTTTAATATGTTTTGGTGTGGTCATTGTTTTTCCGTGGTCTCTGTGTCTGAGTCTGTGCTTTTGTGCATCTTCAGCGGGGAGAGCGGCGCAGGGAAGACGGAGAGCACCAAGCTGCTGCTGAAGTTCCTCTCGGTGATGAGTCAGAACTCGGCAGGCGCGCCGCTGTCGGAGAGAACCACCAGGGTGGAGCAGGCGCTCATCCAGAGCAGGTACTGACCCCCGACCCTTTGTCGGCAGCATTTTCCATTTTTTTTGGTTTTCATGAAGAAAGATCTCTCTCTTCTATTCTGTGCCTTTTACATTCAGGCACACGTTCACATTTTTTCCATGTTTGAGAGTAAATATCATGTTTATATTGTGTTTATTTTGCATATGTGGTTATACTATCTTTAAGTGATCATCAACATTTTGCCCTTTAATATCTAGTTTGATTTCAGCTCCTATCTTTATTATGTCCTATTTTTTCCCCCCCCCAGTATGTTTTGTTTACACAATGAACTATTTTAATGAATTCAATAAGTCATGTTCTGAACAACATTTGACCATACTCGACTCGACATCTTGTTGTCATCTTGGATGTCCTCAGTTTGTTAATGATATATATATATTTTTTGCTTTATTGGTGGCGAGGGTTTGGAGGATTGTGGTTCCGCAAACATCCCCATTTAAAATCCACGGAATTTCTGGTCTGACCAAACATTTTTTTTTATTGCTTTCCATCTATTTGTGGCAGGTCACAGTACTGAATAGAGGACAACTATTCAATGATTTGAGAATTACATAACATCTGCATCCAACAGTCCGACAATGAGCAGTCATTACATTAAACAAAAAAAAATCCCTCCCTCTCCAGCCCCATCATGGAAGCATTTGGGAACGCTAAGACTGTCTACAACAATAACTCCAGTCGCTTCGGGAAGTTCATCCAGCTTCACTTTTCCCAAAATGGAAACATTCACGGAGGCTGCATCGTTGACTGTATCCTTGTTGCGTACCATATTGTGTCGAAGACTTTTGATCTCCACAGCATCTCGTTCAGAGTACACCGAGAGTGAATGTTCTCCTTGACTTTTAATAATCAGATTTGCTGGAAAAGGTAAGGTTGTGTTGCCTTCGGTAGCCTGTAACATGTCATCTATTGTACCACATTCATCCGCTAAATACTGAATCGCATTTCCTCTCTAAGAACCGCGTGGTTCGACAAAATCCTGGCGAGAGAAACTACCACATCTTCTACGCACTGTTGGCAGGAGCTGACAAAGACCACAGAGGTTCGTTTGTGCGGTTGGTGCAATGTTTTTGACCAACTATGATGATTAGACTTTTTTTTTTGTGGTTCTTAAATTTGAAATATTAACCATTTGACCTCTACCAGCTATCTCTCCATATATTGGCCACAATCTGTATTTCCAAATAGTCAGCATTGATGCTTTGAATGGGACAAATGAAAAGCTCTACTGAGGTTACAAAGATTGGTTTACATATTGTTGAAACTGTGTGTGTGTGTGTGTGTGACCTTAAATATATATTCAGTCTATTTCACTCACGGTTGATGTCTCAATGATTCTTGGTTCCAGACATGTACTTGCTCTCCGAGGGCCCCGAGTCGTACCACTACCTGAGCCAGTCGGGCTGCTTTCAGGACAACAGCCTGGATGACAAGCAGCTTTTTGACAGTGTTATGGTAAGAAGATAGAAAGAATACATTATCTTTAAAGTATGCTATTGTATGCCTTCAGGGGGCGCCATTGCCCTTTACCGGAGTGTCTCTGAAGGCCAGAAACTGGAGCCAGGGAGACTCATGTCTCATCATTGAGTTTGCATTGGGGGCCAATGTGTTCCGCGCCGTAGCGCAAAATAAAAGCAACAGCTTAACCGCAGCCGCATCCTGGATGGGTTCAGTTGGTCAATACTGTCCTCACGGGGACATGATGTCTGCCACCTGTCTGTGCTGCAGGAGGCTTTGAAGGTGATGGAGTTCACTGAGGAGGAGATCAGAGATGTGTTCAAGTTGCTGTCTGCCGTCCTCCTGATGGGCAACATCGAGTTCATGACCGCTGGTGGAGCTCAGATCACGTCAAAAGGGGGTAGGAGACCATATTGCATGTCTGAGCCTGTATGACATATCTACTACATCAGATGTGGGAGGGGGGGGGGGGGGAGTCATGACCCTCGGGGGGGGGGGGGGGGGGGAGTCATGACCCTCATCTGCATGTGCCCTTTCAGACGTTTAACAAGGCAGATATTCTCGGAAATTTCCTAGAATAATATCTAACTATAGAGGATGTATATAGTCTGTGCTCAGTTTGTACAGTTCATATTGTCTTTTACCCAGCATACAGCAGGTGAGACGAACGAATGAGATTCCTTTCTAAAGGGAGCATACATGGATGTTTCTTATATTCAGTAAACAATTAATATATATTAACTTGGGTTGAAATTGAGCATTTCTTACATGCAAATCCCTTCTTATTAAAAAAAAATGAAAATAATAATGATTTATGATAATAATAATTATTATGGAGATATTAGGGGGAAAGGTGTTGGTGTAATGCAAATTACACCAACAGCGGACTGATCACAAAAGTTAAGATGGAATAAAAATGGAATATTTCTCAAGAACTGTAAAATTCAACTTCAATGAGGAGAAAGTGGAAAACTTGAAACTTGCAGCCTAGGGTGATTAAATTCACTTAACATAACTTGCAGCTTTGCTGGTTTTGACTTAGGAAACCTCTATTTTCTTTACGAAGTTTCCGTCCGATGTCGGACTACTCTGCAGTTTTCCTCCCGCCCCTGTGTTTGATTGACAATGTACTCGCAGACGGAGCCCCGAGCAGGCCGTAACACGAGCTCCGGGCTCCTTTGTTTGCTGTGTCTGACCTCTTTTCCAAAGAAGCAGTGAACTACAGTGAGGCTGGAAGCCCACAGAACGCAGTTGCACATAGACTTTATGGACTCTATACAGTATGTTGCTTGACAATCAATTGGAGACACCTGCGCTGTGTGCTGTGTCACACCGAGTGAGTGCATCACATTCTGTGTGTGTGTGTGTGTGTGTGTGTGTGTGTGTGTGTGTTCCAGTGGTCAGTAACGTGAGTGACCTGCTCGGCCTGGACTCCTTCCAGCTGTCGGAGGTCCTGACCCAGCGCTCCATGATCCTCAGAGGGGAGGAGATCTGCTCGCCGCTCACTGTGGAGCAGGTGATAACACAAAACCAACACAACAACACAAAAAAAAACTATCCAAAACTACGTCTACCTCCTCCAGTGATCAGTGAGGAATCATACAGCCCAAATCTCATCTCCTTAAATCCTTACCCAGATTTCATTGTGTGTGGGTTTTTTTTTTGGGGGGGGGGGATTATATGCCAGCGATTGTTAGGATGCTGACATGTACAGAAGGTGCCTGTTTGTCGAGTCCCCCCATCCTCACCCCTCCGCGCCGTCCCGGTGACACACACACACACACACACACAGCCCCCTAACCACCCCCCGCCCCCACATGCCTCTCCAGATCCCTTGCGTGACTCCCGGCCATTTCCTGCTTTTTGTCTGCCAGATTCCTGGCACAATAAAGCCATCATGATAGTGATCTGAGTCAAAATGCACAATAGAGCCAATGACTGGGGCCCGAGCGAGAGACCTCGGCAGCGCAGCCAGACACGCCGAAGACGTCGGGGTAATAATTCACTCGGACGTTCATGCTGCGGCCTGCAATCAGTGCCAACATTTCCCCCGAAAACAAGTGTGAATCTGCATGTGTTGTGTCTTTTTCACCACGTTCCACAAGAACACCCCCCCCCCCCTAATTCCACAAGAACCCCCCCCCCCCCCCTAATTTTCGGGCCCGGCTCGAGCGTGCGGCCCACTCGCTCGCATAAATCTCAGACAAAATGCAGAGTGGACCTTTATTATTATCGCAGGGACACACGAAAGTCACAAGAAAGCTTTTCATGGGCACACAAAGAGCCTGCGCTGTCACCCTGCCGCTGCTTGTTCTGGCCCGGCCTTTGATGCGGCTTCGTCTCTTAATAGAGTTCATTATTCTGGTCCGGGACTCGGTAAGAATGGCTTCTTCTCACAGCGGCCGGGGGTCACCCACAGTAGACCCCCCCCCCCCGCCCCTCCTCCCTAAATCCTGGACAAACGGGCATTCTTCTCACCCCTGTGACGGAGATCCTGGAGCCACCAGCGCGGTGTTCACACCCGCTGGTTGCAGGAGAGGTGACTGGTCATGATGGATTACTCAAAAGCCCCATGGAGCATTGTTGCCCCCGAATACAGGACACGCTCTTAGTTTTGTTTTTTAATTTCGAGCACAATGCCTGTGGAGGAAGTATGGCTGGCAAGCTTGAGCTTTTTATTTTTTATGTATGTACACAGAGGAAAAAATGATAGCTGGGGAAAACCTGGGTTACAAATATACTTTTTTATAAAGCACCTTTCGGACTTTGCATCAAGTTGTGGAAAGGTAAAATAGAGAGAGGGGCAGGGTTTTTTTTTTTTTTTTTAAGAGACTTATGCTCAGACTAGAGGCATCACCTACGTTGACACAATGTTTTTTGATTTTTGATTTTTTTTCCACTGGGTTTCCATAATAGGACAAATTCGGAGTTGCATTGTGTCGCTCTGAAGATATGTAGGTGATGAAGGGCGCTATCTGTTGTGAAAACAGACAATGTCTTAGCTGCAGACAGACGCTGACATAACACACCTTTGTCTCCAAACCGCTATATGTATTTAAACTCACTGCGGCCTCACACACACACCATCCATTGGTTTTAACCACTTTATTGTATTATTCTAAGATAGAGGTGATGAAATGCAAGTTTCCTCTGCCATTTATTTATGCCTGACTTTGTATCCATGGCAACCTTCCTCTTCTCATGTCCTGGTTTGCAGGCGGTGGACTCGCGGGACTCGGTTGCCATGGCACTTTATTCCCAGTGTTTCTCCTGGATCATAATGAGGATCAACCAGAAGATTAAAGGAAAGGACAACTTCAAGTCCATCGGCATCCTGGACATCTTTGGCTTTGAGAACTTTGAGGTGAAAGCTCGGTCACGGAATAGGATTTATCAGATGTAAAAAATATTATTTAAAGGCCCTGAATACATATTTTCCGAACCAGTTTATTTTCATAAGCAAATCATATTTCAGATGAAGGGCGCTATCTGTTGTGAAAACAGACAATGTCTTAGCTGCAGACAGACACTGACATAACACACCTTTGTCTCCAAACCGCTATATGTATTTAAACTCACTGCGGCCTCACACACACACACACACCATCCATTGGTTTTAACCACTTTATTGTATTATTCTAAGATAGAGGTGATGAAATGCAAGTTTCCTCTGCCATTTATTTATGCCTGACTTTGTATCCATGGCAACCTTCCTCTTCTCATGTCCTGGTTTGCAGGCGGTGGACTCGCGGGACTCGGTTGCCATGGCACTTTATTCCCAGTGTTTCTCCTGGATCATAATGAGGATCAACCAGAAGATTAAAGGAAAGGACAACTTCAAGTCCATCGGCATCCTGGACATCTTTGGCTTTGAGAACTTTGAGGTGAAAGCTCGGTCACGGAATAGGATTTATCAGATGTAAAAAATATTATTTAAAGGCCCTGAATACATATTTTCCGAACCAGTTTATTTTCATAAGCAAATCATATTTCAGGAGATGATGAAGATTGAATTGCCCATTCAATAAACTTACTTGGTTGTTCTCTCCTGGAACACCTATGTAATTTAAACTCCAAGTCCATCATTCCTGGAGTGCTTTTTGACTCTGGGGAAAAAAAATGGACTGTCTGTACTTGTACTGCTCTGGACCACCCATGAATTTTGTTAAACTATGAGAAAAAATGTTTAAGGCCCGAGAGCGTCCTAAATCAATCGTACCATGTTTTTGTAAGAGTGGTTCTTTTGCAAGAGGCCAAGCGGCGGCTACGATGGCATGACACAAGTTTCTGCTCGGATTGGGCCACAGTCAATCATTCCGGATCATAGCACAAACACCATTTTTCGAGATTAATGGTACAACATCTATACCTGAAGATGTGTTCAGGCATCGTTTTTTTTTTTTTTCAGGGGCTTTACAATGATTATCTGAAATATAATGCGTTTCATTGTAGTGAGGGGAATTTTACAACAAAGATGAATCAAATTATTTTCAAAAGCTAACATGCCAACATCCCCCATTTATTGACAAACAACTCACCATTATAGATATTACAATAATTTAAAAAAAAAAAGCTTGTCAGTACACATTTTATTTTGCAATGGAGAACTATTTTAATGTGTCTCGCCCGGGCCACAGAAGTAATGGTTACAAAAAAAAAAAAAAAATTGTCCCGCAGGTGAACCGGTTTGAACAATTCAACATCAACTACGCCAATGAGAAACTTCAGGAGTATTTCAACAAGCACATCTTCTCGCTGGAGCAGCTGGAGTACAACAGGTAACGGCGTCTGAGTTCATTTCTACGCTATCGGCCTCATATACTGGTGGTTCTGTAGAAAATGAAGGATTTGCATGTGCTCGTGAATGTCCCGCAGACAGATAGGGGTGAGGGGGGGGGGGGCTGCTCGTAGTGATCCAGGCAACGTGCCAGAGGTTTGGAGGCGGCTCAGTTTCTCCCCCAGACAGTTGTTTTCTTGTATAATAGGCCAACAGCTCGGACATGGCTCATTTCATCACATGTTCGAGCTGAACAATACAGCCATTGTGTCTTCCTGGTTGTTTTTATTTATTTATATATACACATGATGCGTGTGTGTGTGTGTGTGTGCGCGCGCGTGCGTCTCCTCGCAGGGAGGGGATCCAGTGGGAGGCCATAGACTGGATGGATAACGCGGAGTGTCTGGATCTCATAGAGAAGGTAAGAGTCAGCGCGGGGACACGCCGCCAACCACCGAGCAGAGCGCGTCGACCCAGACGCCACGCTGCGCTCACACTGACCCCCGTCTTCCACTTCCATCATTACTCGGTCTCATGTTGCATGTTGTGTGCACAGTAATGTACACCGGACGGGCGGTCAGAGGTACGGCGCATTTGAAGCATAAAGACAACGTTGTTTTGTTTTATCGCCACAGTTAAAGTGATGGTTAAAGCCGGGGGCCTCTGCGGAGGGTGGACCTGTGTCTGAGTGATTTCTAAGTCCAAATCACAAGGTTGGAAATTATAATGGGAGCGAATAGACCACTCTCCGAGCCTTTTATTGGTAATAGACCTGTGGTTGCGCTTGGTGGCCCTCTAATAGATGATTGCTGTTCGTGATGAATGTAGGAATGTAAAGTCGCTCGTTGCTCGGTGAACCTCCTCTGTGTGGATAAAAAGAGACGACTGAATGAAATGCCGAGCTGCTTCCTGAACGCATTGTTATCCCAAAAGCTGCCAGATGTGTCCCGCTTGGATTAGAACTAGTTCCATCATGATTGCGGTGTGTTTCACTTTCTCTGCTCCTTTTTTTTGTCTGCCTCCTCTTTAGAAACTGGGCATGTTGGCTCTTATCAACGAGGAGAGCCGCTTCCCCAAAGGCACAGACTTTACCCTTCTGGAGAAACTGCACAGTCGACACGCGGTGAGTCCTCGCGGCACACCGGGAGCACTGAACGCACGTCCTTCACAAATCTAGCAGTGCATTCACACCTCATACCTCCGGGCAAGCCATTTTGCAGCGTCGTAAAAATTATCCATGTGCCCCTCACCAAAGCTCCCTGAGGGGGCGGTGGGGTGGTCCTCACAGGGTTAAACCTTTTCTCCGGGGGCGCAGACAGCCTCACAGGGTTAAACCTTTTCTCCGGGCCGATGGATCACCTGTTGAATTACAACAGAGTACACGCCCCCCCTTAGTGCCCTCGCATGCAAACGCAACAATGCTGAAATGTGATCAGCCATTCTCTGGGCCCTGATCAGCATTGTATGCGGGAGAAAAGAGTCACTCCTCAGAAAGGCCTACAGGTATTTATAAGGCTGACAGAAGAAAAAAAACAATCATTCACGAACCAACTCAGAAACCAACTCAGTGTTAACGTGACATCTTTTCCCAGACGAATAATGCAGTCGTAAATGTATTGATTGATTTTTCAATATTGGACAAATCACGTCGCCACAAATGCACTGCAAAAAACTGCTATTATTACCATTAGTAATAGTCCTTAGCTTATTGAAAAAAAATATATATATATTTTATTAAAGTAATCAACAGTTGACCTCGCAGTTTCCCTTTGATCCCTTATTATGAGCCTCCATGTACATCATACTCTGCTTCATTTGATTACAACTCATTAAGAAAACACAGGAACAGCAAACTGAGTGCTCTCTTTGTTTCTTTCCCCTGCAGACAAACCTGTACTATGTGAAGCCCCGAGTGACCGACCACCAGTTTGGCATCAAGCACTACGCTGGAGAGGTCACTGAAAGCGCACAAAGTCACACTCACACACACACACACACACACAGTGAAGGGATGAATGAATGAGTTGGGAAATCGGGTTAGTCGTTGGATGGAGATTAATGAAGATGAAAGAAATCAGGAAGGAAGCAGGAATACGCAGAGTGGAAAGGACAGGGACAGGGTGCCGGGCGGGAGAATAAAAAGATGCTGTGATAAAGAATGTCCTTATGAAGTCTGCCTTAGACAAGGTCTCCTCAGTGCGAGTGTGGCAGCTCGGTCACAAGCCTGGCATGGCGGTCTATGGGAATGACTCGGGTTCAGAGAAGACGGGCAGGACGGCCAGTTGTCCCGTGCCCCCCACCCTCTCTCTCTCTCTTTTCCCTGAGCATCTCTGCAGAGTTAAGGCGCCTGAAAGCTCCCACTGTTATCCGAAACGGTGCTGTGAGTTTAGCGGAGGCGTCGTGGCATTCTCCCACAGATTTGATTATCCGCCTGTGTGCCGCAGAAATGCACTTCATTTAAATGAGCTCCCCTCGTCGGACTTGAATTGGCAACGGATGAGGCACTGTCTTGTTTCGCGGGGGCCCAAATGAAATGTGCATTAAAGTGACGATGCAAAGCAGCCACTTTGCTTTCGCATTTTGTCTAAAGAGTCTTCTCCGGGGCAGAGTGTAACGTAGTATAGTTAGGAACTGATTTGGAAACGCGTTCAGATCGCACAACTCACTCACCAGTTATTATATTTATATTACACTTACGGTATACCCTGAATATTTCAGGCACCTGGATTACGCTGCGTTACTGCTGCTCTGTGCAGCAAATCCTCTAGTTCTGTTGACATATCTCAACGTTTAATTAACTATGTTATCACATAACTATTTACACAATGCACAAATCATTTATGAGTACTGAAACACGTATGATTTATGTATCTTACGTAAATTCTTATCTTTCTTCTCTATCTATATTGGCTGAGTCTTATATTCTCTTCAGCTCCAGTGAAGATGAAGATGAAGAAATCCGAGCGTAAACGTAAACACACCCTCACCGACTCCTTTGTTTTGACCTGCGCAGGTGCTCTACGACGCTCGAGGGATCCTGGAGAAGAACAGAGACACCTTCAGGGACGACATTCTGTTTATTCTGAAAGACAGCAGGTGAGGGGGGGGGGGGAGCGGGGGGGGTAGCGGGGGAGGGGGGGGGTGGGCGTCGCACTCTCCTCTACACACCTGTACGATTCACTTCACACGCAAGTTTATTTACAATCTTGTCCTGGCCCCGCGTGTCGGCAGACTCGACTTCATCTACGACCTGTTTGAGCGCGTCGGGAGCAGAAGTGGAGACGAGACCCTCAAGATGGGCACGGCCCGACGCAAGCCCACCGTCAGCTCTCAGTTCCGGGTGAGGCGGAGGCTCCTCTGGTTGAACTATCACTCTCAGCTCCGTGCCCGCGGTTGCGCGGTGGCGTCACCGCGCAGACAACACGTTAATTGTCTCGCATGTGCCTCTGCGTAAGACGAACACTTAACCCCGTTAACACTGGGCTCGTTATCTGGGCGGGATAAATGCGAGTGTGGGGACGCGGAGGGGGGAAGAAAAAAAAAAAATGAAAAAAAAAAGGAATAGAAATCACGAAGAAGGAGAATGCTGTCTGTTATGGGTGTGTGAAATATGTGGTGGCGAGCCAGGCTCGGTTGGGGTGGGCTTAACATGTTCTAAGTGCAGAGTGGAGAGAAGGAGCAGGGGAGGATTTGGCAGGCTGCCCCGGCCTACACTTTTTAAAGCCGGGGGATTAGGGCTGGTGGCCCGGCAGAGAGGGGCCAAGCGAGGGCCAATCACGCTCCGCTCTGCCAGGCCGGGCCCGGCTGGAGACAGACTGTCTGAGGCAGAAGGGGAGAGCCGCGCTGATATAGCCTCCGGGGTTCAAGGGTCCTCGCAGTGTGCATCTCTGTGTGTGTGTGTGTGTGTGTGTGTGTGTGTGTGTGTGTGTCTTTTGAGCTAAATATGGGCGGACTAATTCTGTGTAAAAGTAAAAAAAAGTAAAGTACAAAGTAGCAAAGTAACTTTTAAATTTGACACTTTTTACTCACTTACTTGAATACTTTTATTTTATGCAATTATACTCGTAATTATTATTGTTATTACTTATTGAATATGTGATATATTGATATTTTGGACTGCAACGAGACCCCCCCCCCTCCCCCCCCTGCTGTTCTGATCTCTATCCTCTCTGCTGCTGATGTGTTTCAGGACTCGCTCCACTCCCTGATGGCCACACTAAGTGCTTCCAACCCCTTTTTCGTACGCTGCATCAAACCAAACATGGGTAAAAGTAAAAAAAAAGTAAAGTACAAAGTAGCAAAGTAACTTTTAAATTTGACACTTTTTACTCACTTACTTGAATACTTTTTATTTTATGCAATTATACTCGTAATTATTATTGTTATTACTTATTGAATATGTGATATATTGATATTTTGGACTGCAACGAGACCCCCCCCCCCCCCCCCCTGCTGTTCTGATCTCTATCCTCTCTGCTGCTGATGTGTTTCAGGACTCGCTCCACTCCCTGATGGCCACACTAAGTGCTTCCAACCCCTTTTTCGTACGCTGCATCAAACCAAACATGGACAAGGTAGGTCATGCAAATTTCAGTGCACAAAAAAATCCCGGAAACCCTGCCAGGTCTCGCCAAGGTCGGCCCCCCTGCAAAGTTAAACCTCCTCCGTGCTATTCATAGCTCCCATTGCTCAGAGCTAATATTTAGTGCTGCTTCTGTTCTCCTGTGAGTCCCTCTAAGAAGAATGAATGCAACTGCGTAACGCCATTTTTTTCTGCAGCGTCATTTCGATTTTCCACTCCACGAAATGACACGCCACAATTTTACCCTCCAGATAACCCATCGCTCCCCCTGCTCTGGTGCAAAAGACTCTCATTGTGCGAACACAAATAAAAGGGTGCGGTGTACCGGCACATTCCTGCCACTTAAGCGCCCTCACCAAAGGTCAGAGGTCGGCGCGGGCCGTTCCAGCTGCAGCGGCTTGGCTGATGCTCTGCTGATCTGGCTGCATCAGCGGAATGCCGAGATAAGACCTCAGCGGGACACTGATTAACTAGGCCTCTCTCTCTTCGTCCTCTATTCTTGACCTCGTTACTGTAAAACTCCCACTTTTATTTGAGAGTTCCTCCGTCCTGTCTGTGTGCGTTGGCCAGCTCTGAAATCTGTCCGTTGCTTATTAACGCACGCAGTGTGTCGGTTGTCCTCTCCTGTCCGTTCTTCAGCACCCGTCCCCCGTCCCCCCTCTGCGTCATTCCACACCATCTCGCTCCCTCATTAGCATGGACGCTGTCGTCCCACTTTTCCCACCCGGCGTGTCCCCCACCTGTCTTCGGCCGGTCGTGACGGAAAAGGCCGTGCCTCTGTTAATCCCGCAGAATGACTGGATTGCATGCAAAGCTCTCCGACATGAGTTGACGTATGCACACACACACACACGCACGCACGCACGCGCGAGCGTCCGGCCCATTTTTTTGGGGTGATCAGCCCGCAGCCGCTCTCCTTTGAATAAACGTTACGAAGCGCAGGGTCGTCTGGATTTCACCAAAACACGCCCACATGCCGTACGTCTCTCTCGGCCGCGTAGATCGTCCGCCGATCGTGCGTGCGTGCGTTCGATCACGAACGCGAACACATGCAGGCGAGTGCCGCTGTCCTCGGCAACCCGAGTGTGTCTGGTTTGCATGCATACAGCGGCATTGGCCTGTTATTACTTTGGCACATCGGGGGAATGCCGCGGCCCTGCGCGGGGCTTATCCAGCGCCGTGTGCCCTTCGTGCCGGCACCCTCCGAGTGATCTGTGTGGAGGCGTGAGGCGGCAGGCCTGAGGATCAGTGGTACCGCAGACCTCCGCACAGTGCGTCTGATTATTCCTGAGGGGGGCGTGGGGGAAACGGCCTCCCCGCTAAGCGAGGTCTTGCTCAACGCGGTTCAGGTTCCCTCCGTGTTATTTGGCGCGTGTTTTCTAGGCAGTGACCCGACTGCTGCTGTAAAATGATAGCCACTCACCGTGGTCGTTTACCTTTCACCGTGCTCATTTCGCTTTGTAGTTCAAGTATACCTGGACTGGAATAGGTGCGTGGGCCGAACAGTGTAGAACGATGTTTCCCTGCAGCGGTTCGGTGTCCCGTATCTTCCCCTTACAATGGTTGTTGATGTTGTTATCTTGAGCTTTTTTTTTTTTAGGTTTCTGTGTCTCTGGTTCTCAGGTGTTGATGTTGTTGTTGTTGTATGTCACCGACAGAAGGCCAACCGGTTCGATCCTGACGTCGTCCTGAACCAGCTGCGATACTCCGGGATGCTGGAAACGGTGAAGATCCGCCGGGCCGGGTTCCCTGTGCGCAGGACCTTCGAAGACTTCTATAGCAGGTACACAAAATATATGAATGCGCCTTTAAAAAAAAAAAAAAGACATTATGAAACAGCTCAGATTCAACTCCAGTATTCAAAGGAGCAGGGATTTTTGTATTGGCAGATTTGTGCTCAGTCATTGTATTAACTGTGTGTGTGTTTATTCCGGAATGTGTGTTTGTGTGCTTTCACAGGTACAAGCTGATCCTGAAGTGCAAAATCCACTCGGACGATGACAAACAGTGCTGCTCAGAGCTTCTCACGCTCCATGACAAAACCAAGAGAGAGTGGCAACTGGGGAAGACAAAGGTGGCGCACACACACACACACACACACACACACACACACACACACACACACACACATGCCCAAGCATGTTTATGTTACTTAGGACAGTGAGATAACGCATAATACATTCATGCCCTGGATACTTGGCATGGCGTGACCCCTCCCCCGACCCTTGACCTAATTTCAACCTAGCTCCTTACACGAACCAAAAACTCTGAACTATAAAATGTAACGTCTGACTTTGTGGGGGACGGTAGGAGGGGAGAGTCCCACCAGAGTGCGACTGTGTGAACGGATGTTTCCCCCCCCCCCCCCCCCCCCCACAATGTGCTCCAATGCGAGCACAAACCCCCCCCCTCCACAATGTGCTCCAATGCGAGCACAAAAGCGCACACACGCTCAGACAGGATAGGGTTGCAGGCTTCCAGCAGACAGGAACACAGATGGGAAAGCTGAGGGATCAGGTGAAATGTCTGCTCATGTTGTTCCTTGTAAGGTGGACGCGTCGCCGACATACTCTCCCAACCTTCCGGATCGCAGTTTTTTTTTTTTTTTTGGCTTATTTTACACACACACATTCACGAAGAGGCAAGTGTGAGTCCTCTGGGACAGATTCTCGACGGCCCCCACTGTGACTCATGAACCAAAGATTTTTTTTCTGGCCGGTTGTGGTCAATCTACCGCTCTCCTGTTGGCGACATGGCTACTCCTAAAAAAAAAAAAAAAAAAAAAAACCCCCCCGACACCAAAAACTTTTACAGTGACTGTAACCCAGCGCGGGGGGGCGGGGCTTACAGAAATCCAGAGGCGGCCTCTCGCCCCGGCTGGAAGATCGTTAGCCTCTTGACACTGGCCGAGCTGTTGATTTAATAAAGTCAACTCCTGGAGGCCGCCGCTGAGCAGGAAGGTTCGAATGACAGGAAGACCTCATGCATGATCTCCGTCTGTTGTAACGGAGCTCTCAGCCATGCATCCATCTTCCCGTCTCTCTTTTTATTTCAATTATCGCATCCGCAGCTGAGAGCCCTCTCTCTTTCTCTCTCTCGCTCTCTTTGTCCGCGCTGTCGGTGAACGATTTACCTTTTAATGGCTCGTTTGATCTCCACTGCAAAAAAAAACAAAAAAAAACCCCCAGTGCCTCACGGCGAGCTCAGCAGAAACAACCTCAGAGATAGGAAGATCGTTAGCCTCTTGACACTGGCCGAGCTGTTGATTTAATAAAGTCAACTCCTGGAGGCCGCCGCTGAGCAGGAAGGTTCGAATGACAGGAAGACCTCATGCATGATCTCCGTCTGTTGTAACGGAGCTCTCAGCCATGCATCCATCTTCCCGTCTCTCTTTTTATTTCAATTATCGCATCCGCAGCTGAGAGCCCTCTCTCTTTCTCTCTCTCGCTCTTTTTGTCCGCGCTGTCGGTGAACGATTTACCTTTTAATGGCTCGTTTGATCTCCACTGCAAAAAAAAAAAAAAAAAAACCCCAGTGCCTCACGGCGAGCTCAGCAGAAACAACCTCCGAGATAGAGAGAGAGAGAGAGAGAGAGAGAGGGGATATAAATAAACTTTTTATGGACTTTTTGGGAAATCAGCTAAATCCACATTTGTCCCACTCTTGCTTCCTGCCCTAAGTTGTGGTTCCTCTGAGGCCGTAAAATCATTTTGGATTTGTTGGTTCCCTTTTGGGCAGCTTTTGGCGTTGGGGTTGCACACTATGAATAGTGTCGGCCGCACACATGGCAGGGTGAAACATACGTCCAAACTGAGGAGGTTCTATGTGAAGCATGTGTCCATTTTTAATAAATATGTGGTTGCATAACAACCGTCATGCACATGTCAATGCATATGTGGTGTCGCACACATGGACACACTATTACTGCCTCCAGAGAGAGAAATCCGTGTTCGTCTTTGTGGGGGGAAAAAAAGTTTCCAGGGTCAACGCGAGGAGACTTATGACTCAGTTGTTGTTGTCACTTAATTGACTTTACAACATACAGTATATATAATATACATCCAAAGAGGGCAGTATATGCCATAGTCTGTCTGTTTTTTTTTGACGTCAGCTCAATATTTTTGGTCTCAGGGAAATGCGGTGTGGGCTGTGCGAAGGGGGGGGGGTGGACAGAAGGGGACTAGGTTTCTTTTGGAGGAACAATCTGCGTGTAATTATATGTGTGCTGATTGTGTGCATAGGAAGTGTTTGCCTAGAATTAGGGGCTTGGGTCACGTTGCTAGGATGATGTGTGTGTTGGTGTGTGTGTGTGGGTGTGTGTGCCCCCGTGTGTGTTTGTGTGTGTGCCATTTGTTTCACAGACGAGGGAAGGATGTGGAAGCTTCCTCCTCTCTCAGACTCTACAGAGGCAGCCGGGGCTGCAGCTGTGGGACCCTTTGATTAGTGGAACATCTGGGACCCAAAATCACCGCCCCCCCAGACTTATGAAATTAGATTTTTTCTTTTTTTTTTTTTTAGATTATGTCACATTACTGCTGGATTGTTATTCTCTGGCCAGCCTTTTGGTGTAAGAGCAGTTGTGAGCTGCCTGATCCCTCACCGACAGAGTGCCAACTTTGGGGAAAAGAAAAAAGTAAAAAAAAAAAAAAAAAGACTCCAGGGTAGCGAGGGAAGGGTTAACCAAACTCTTCCTCCTTCCTTCGTGGGAGCGAGGAGAGGTGTGGCCTCGCAATCTGGACACCAGCCACCATCCCTCCCCCTCGCCCCTCCATCCCTCCTCTCCTCTCCCCTTTCCCTCCCACTGGGTGCCTGTCCGCGAGTCAGTCGAGCTACCAACGCAGCAGCAGCAGCAGCAGCAGCAGTGGGGAAAGGTTCAGGTTCAGGGAGGACGCCCCCCAACACAATGAGGCTTTGCAGCAGCAGCAGCAGCACTGCAGCGGCCGTGCCCGTTCGCCCCTGTGCTCCGCTCTGCAGCCCGGGACCTGAGCGGCCCGCCTGCTAACCTCAGCTGTACCACAGCCTCCTCCTGCCACCGGGCACAAGGTGCTGCCGGCAGACAGCTGTGGGGCCTCGCGTCTCTGTGGGCCCTCTTTTTATACCCTGACCAAGAAGAGGAACTAACTCATCCTGTCTCCCTCCTCCCCCCCCCCCCCCCCCCCCCNNNNCTCCCTCCCACTCTCTCTCTCTCTCTCTCTCTCTCTCTCTCTCCCTCTCTCTCTCTCTCTGTCTCTGTGTCCCCGCTGTGTCGGGCCGCGGCGTCGCTCGTCCCGCAGGTGTTCTTGAAGGAGGCCCTGGAGCAAAGGCTGGAGAAAGAGAGGGAAGAGGTGCGGCGCAGGGCTGGCATGGTGATCCGCGCCCACATCCTCAGCTATGTGGCAAGGTGAGTGGTGGAGGAGGAGGAGGAGGGGTGGAGGGGTTGAGTGACAGCGACACTTGTCGGTGTTTATTTTGTTAGAGAGGTGTACTGCCTGTGTATATGTTTGGATTGGGAACTGGAGGAGTGTGTGGGTGTGTGGTGTGTGTGTGTGTGCGTGTGTGTGTGTGTGGTGGGGGGGGGGGGTTATGTGCATAAGTGCATACCTTTGCCTGTATGTTATGTGGGTTTATGTACAGCATAAGTGGAGGAGAGAATCTTCCTCGGATCCGCTGTGTACAGTTCTGTGGTTTATTTTAATCTCGTTCGTGAAATGTGTGTCCGACTCACTCACCTCTTAAATCACGCTGACTCACCGGTGGGGCAGTCATTATAAACTCAAGCTGTGCAGCCAAGCATTGTTCCAATCAGCAGATGGTTTATTTTTTTTTCATAAATCAGGATGAGATCCCAGTGTTTTTTAGGAAGATTAATAGACTCATTATAAACTCTGCCCCGTGCATCTCTTGTGCTCATTTTATGAATGCTATTTTATGAGACACAATTCTAGAGATAGTATTTTGCATTGATGCAACAAAACTTTTTTTTTTAAATAAAGTGAGTACAAGCAGACGTGCAAATGTTTTATTGCTTTAAATATGCAGTGATATGGGATGGAATCTACCCCCTCTGAGACAACCTGACCAGCTTCTTTCTTTTACACTCCTTATGTCATTTAAGGATCTGTACATGCCCAAACCGTCACGTATGTAATGTAGCTGTACTTCACCTGCGTGCTGCCACATACCGTGTCCTTCACTAATACTCCATTAGGAGAGTATAATGGAGCGGATGGCGGCGTTCGGGGTGTGGGTTCTCCTCCCTTTCCGAGCCACTCGCGCTAAAGACACTGGCACAGGAAGTTCCCCTTAGACACAAGTCAGGTCTTTGTGTTATTATGGGTAACGTTATCCTCGCTCAGGCCATGGATCGATTACTGTGGAGACCAGCTGAAGGGTCAGAGAGTCAGAGCATTGTGTGTGGTCCTTTGCGACTTACGTGTGCTTGTGCGTGCGTGCGTGTGTGTGTGTGTGTGTGTTCGTATGCAATGCATGCACGGTGTTTGAATGAATGGGTTTAGTCACAGGCCCGAACACAACAGCCCACATAGCCACAATGCGACAGCACCCTCAACAATGTACGTGTCGTTTATGACCTTTCTCAATGTCTGATACAGCAACTCGTGATTGCGAATCATCATGACATTACATTTCTGATCATTTTTGTTGTTCATTTCTACTTGTAAACCTCTTGTTTTTGATCGCAATTTAAAAATGGTTATTGTTACAGCATTAATGATTGTCTATACCTTATTTTTGAGTCATCATTACATCAGTCATTCACATATACCTTTTAATAGAATCATCCCCACCTCTCACAGTTTTTATTACATTCTTCTTTTGTTTTAGAATTGGCAGACGTGCGTGTGCTCTCTGAGTGTGCATGTGGGCTGTGCGTGTGTGTAGACGCTCAGTGTGTGTGTATGTGTGCGCTCCCATCACCTTTCATGGCCCGTGCATTAAGGCCCTGCATTCACGGACGGCTGTGATGGACTCTCGACTCACTTGACAGTGTTTATTTAAAGCGACTGTTTTATTTCTACGTGACCCAACTGCGTCTGTTTCTGCGATTTCATCACCAGGAAACAATATAAAAAGGCTCGGTCCAGCGTGGTCACCATCCAGAAGCACTACCGCGCTCACTTCTGGCGACGCGTCTTCCTGCGCCTGCGCGTGGCCGCCCTCGTCCTGCAGAAGCATCACCGAGGCCAGCGGGCCCGATCCGTCTATCGCCAGCTCAAGGCGGAGAAGCGCAAGCGGGAGGAGGAGGAGAGGAGGAGGAGAGAGGAGGAGGAGGAGGAGGAGCGGAGGCGAGTAGAGGAGGAGCGGGAGAGGAGGAGGATGGAGGAGGAGAGGAGACAGCAGCAGCAGGAGGAGGAGGAGAGGAGGAGGAGGAGGGACGAGGAGGAGGAGCAACTGAGGCTGATGGATGAGGAGATGATGACGCTGAAGGAGGAAGAGGAGAAACTGGCCGCCAAGGCAGATCAGAAAAGGTCAGAGTAGTGTGTTGAGGGTGCGATTATCAAAACGAATATGCTGAATGTGTCCTCACTGATGACTGTGACGATTTTGTCTTTAGGAGCTCACTGGTTAATGGCGCTTGTCAGAAGGTAATTTCCTGTCCTGGTGGACACAGATGATGAGGTGCGAGGGTGGTGAAATCCAACCTCTTCTGATTCCCAATCTTGTCTCGTCCCCACGCGCAGAAGGAGCTGTCCCAGACCCTGTCCGCCAGTCACACCTCGGACGAGGAGAGCCGCCAGATGGAGGAGATCCTGCGGCTGGAGCGGGAGATCGAGCGGCTGCAGCGGCAGCAGGAGGACGGCGTGTCCCTCCTCGGGGACGTGTCCCGCGAGGAGCTGCGCCAGATGAGGGACGCCGAGATCTACCGGCTGGAGAAGGAGGCCTCGCGCGTGGCCACCGAGTTCCTGGACCTGCTGGACTTCGGCGGCCTGGAGCCCTCCCTCTCCAGCGAGGAGAACCTCCACGACCCCACGGAGTCCACCGCCGCGCCACTGGCCGAGGAGGAGGGGGACGAGGGTTTCCACGCCGACGACGAGTGCGTCCCCCTGCCCGACTTTCCCGCTCCGGCCGCGGTGCCTCTGGACAGGGAGGTGTTCCAGAGCATCCCGCCTCCTCCACCGGCCTTCGCCGAAGGACCCCTGGTCCCGCCCTCTTCGGTCTCCTCTCCCGCGCTCGCCACCGGTGGACCGACCCTTGACTCTCCCGCGCTCGCCACCGGTGGACCGACCCTTGACTCTCCCGCTCCGCCCGCCCTCGCCGCGCTCACTAATGGAGAGAGGGGCTCGCGTCACGGGGCCGGCGAGGGCTCGGCGCTCGCGCCCCCGAGCGAGGAGCCGCCCCGCTCCGACCCGCCCGACGCCGAGTCGGACTACGACCAGGAGGAGTACGAGGAAGTACACGGGAGCTCGGGCGCCAGCACCAACGACGGCCACGTCACGGACGAGGAGGTGCTGAGGAAATCCTCGTGCACCCAGAACAGCCTGGACTCCTTCAGGGGCAGCTCGGACTCGGTGAGAACTCGCGAGGCTCTACCTCATGCACGGCGCGACTGAGTTGCGCCTGGGAAAAAATGTGCAGAGCCGCTGGATCGTTAATGATCTGGTCCGACCGGGGAATCATTTGGAGCCAGCATCGGCGTTCCAGGGAAATTAAATGAATTACAGTTGAACTTGAGAAAAAAAAAAGTTAACAGTAATTGCTGAATTTTTCCATTTCCACATCAGTTAACGCGCACCCCTCGATTCCCCCCCCTCCCCCCTCTGGGTATGTGCTTCCCACACGTTGCCTCGATGCTGAACTGAATGTTCCCCTCTGCACATGTGCGAGCCTGAATTCTTCCCTGAACGAATGGGGATTCAGCTCCTGTCGGAATTGCACTGAAAAACGCGGGGATATTTTTTTTGGGCTCCGCTGGTGAATATGTTCCCAGATGGCGTGTGTCATGCACACAAAGCTCGGACCCAACACCTCAGCAGAATGTCAAAGGGGAACAAGCAGGGTGTGCGCGCGTGTGTGTGTGTGTGTGTGTGTGTGTGTCTGCGTTTGCATGTCAAAGTGTGTGTGGCTGTTTTTATGGCTACAAATGGTTACATACGTTTTGGACCATTATTCAACAGCTTACGAACTCTCTGGCATTCTGTCGATGGATTCAACTTGTTAAGTTATACATAAAAAAAAAACAAAAAAAAAAACATACAAATTGCTCTTTAATTTACATGTTTTTTTTTGCTTTTTTACTACGCTTTAAAGTCGAGGTTCTTACCAAGGACCTTGCGTTTGTGTTTCAGTTCATTGACAGCGACGAGGACAACGACGGCTACGTGGACACGGATGAGGAAGTTTCCAACGGGAGAGTGAATCTGCTGAACGGCGGCGGGCCTCCGTACTTCCACGGCTACCTCTACATGAAGAGTGAGTGGCTTGACCAAGTCGCTGCATGCGCACGACTCACACACACACCCGCACGCTGAACGCGGCTCACATGGTCATTTCGCCTTCCAGGCTTTCTATGTTCCTTGTTTTATTCCCTTTCATTATTACTGGCTTGTATCGTGGGAAATAAACTTTTTTTTTTTTATTGTCATTTGTTTACAGATAATGCATGAACGTGTGTTCCAAGGTGTTCGGCGTGTCCCTTTTTTTTTTTTACCTCATCTGAGATTTAACATCAAACTAATAATCATAATCATAATTCTACCTTTTTTTTCCCCCCGCCTCTCTGCGTCTTTTCTCAGGTGGTCTGATGATCCCGTGGCGCCGACGCTGGTGCGTCCTCAAGGACGAGACCTTCATGTGGTATCGGGCCAAGCAGGACTCCGTCAAATCCGGCTGGCTCTACAAGAAAGGAGGCGGGATGTCCACCCTGTCCCGGCGCAACTGGAAGATGCGCTGGTTCGTGCTGCGGGAGTCCAAGCTCATGTACTTTGAGAACGACAGCGAGGAGAAGCTGAAGGGGACCATCGACGTCCGCACAGCCAAGTACGCTCTCGGGGTCAAAAACTCATGTTTGGGCATGATGTATAGAAATATTTCTCGAAAGGCCGGAGAATGACCGTTTGCTCCATTCTGGGTCTCTGCGTAGGGAGATCGTGGACAATCACGAGAAGGAAAACGCACTGAACGTTGTCACTGAGGAGAGAACCTACCACATCTACGCAGAGTCCCCAGAGGATGCCAGGTATAGGATAACCGTGTGTTTTATTTCGAGCGGCTCCGGTTCTTTTTTTTCCCCTTTTCTTTTTTCCTCTTCGAAACCCACCATCCTCTGGTTGTGGAAAAAAAAAAGATGTGTGGAAACGAAGTACCCTCTTGTGGTTGCCGGTGGAAGTTCACGGTGCTCCGTTCAATTACACGTTTGGTAGCTCTGTGCTGTCCTGAACTCCCTCTCACCCCCGTGCAGCGGTTGGTTCAGCGTGCTGAGTCGGGTCCACAGCGCCAGTCCGGAGCAGCTCATGGAAATGCACCACGAGCAGGCCAACCCCAAGAATGCTGTGGTTAGTGCTGTTTTACCTCTCCGCAGGCCTCCGCTCCACTTTTCATCAGTAATGATGAAGCATGGCCCAGATCTGGCCAGATATTTGAGCTGAAAAAAGCAGAACGCATACACACACACACACACACACACTGGAGGTTCATTGTTCACTTTTACCGATGTTTAGCAATGTTATGGATGTTCCAGTGTGGTTAATAGCATTCACAGAAACGTTATAAAAATGAAATGAGACCAAATTGTGTTGACGTTGTTGCAACTTGTGTGTCGTATAGTCCAGAATCTGGACAAATAGTCCAATGAACCCACCAAGATTTTTGTATTTATTTCTTCTTCTCTGTCCAGGGTACACTAGACGTGGGCCTGATTGATTCTGTGTGCGCGTCAGACAACCCCGACAGGTGAGGATGCCTAAGCCGTGTCGGATAAAAAAAAAAGAAAAAAAAAAAATGTTGTGGTACTTGGCGTGTGGCGGAGATGGAGCAACGTGTGAGCGCCATGTGTGTTCCGCTTCCAGGCCAAACTCTTTCGTGATCATCACGGCCAACCGCGTGATCCACTGCAACACAGACACGCCGGAGGAGATGCACCACTGGATCGGCCTGCTGCAGAAATCCAAGGGAGACTCCCGGGCGGAAGGCCAGGAGTTCATCGTCAGAGGTCAGATCAGTGATCAGTATATCGGATCAGTGTGTGTGTGTGTGTGTGTGTGTGTGTGTATATAGATATATATATATATTACAAATAAATGCATTGCGCAACATATTATCTGTGAATGCCCATTGTTAGGACTTCCATTAACCCCTCACAGGCTGGTTGCATAAGGAGATGAAGTCAGGGGCCAAAAGCTCGTCTCTGAAGCTGAAGAAGCGCTGGTTCGTCCTCACCAGTACCTCTCTGGACTACTACAAGTCGTCCGAGCGCAGCGCCTCCAAACTGGGAACGCTGGTCCTGAACAGCCTCTGCTCTGTGGTGCAGCCGGATGAGAAGGTCTTTAAGGACACCGGTCAGTTCGCGGATTGAAATGATTCTGTGGAAAAAAAAAACATCTTCTTTTCTTTTCTTTTTTCTTTATCCTCTGTGTGCATGTTATCGTCTCATAATTTCTCATTTTTCACCCAGGTTATTGGAACATAATCGTCCATGGGCGTAAGCACTCCTACCGCCTTTACACCAAGATGCTGAATGAAGCCATGAGGTGGGCCAACGCCATACAGGGAGCAATAGACAGCAAAGTTCCCATCGAAACGCCGACACAGCAACTCATCAGGGACATCAAGGTATTGACGCGTTCCCTGTGCCGCTGTTGTGTGTTAAGGTGGCGCTGTGAGATTGGATTTAAATGTGCGCGCGAGTATTTCACTCACATATGGAAATGAATGATAATGTGACTCACATTCTTTTCAGTCATGCAAACCGTGGGCAGGGACACACCGTATAGTAAAGGGAGGTACTTGTGCACTACTTGTGTGCTGTGAGTCTTAGCTTTGACCACTTCAAAACCTTTTTTTCCCCTATTTCTTTATTTTATTTTTTATTTTTTTTAGCTGTTTCACAACTTTACTGTAATCCTTTACACCAGATTTTGCCACTCTGCAATTTTCAACGAGCTTGGCTGGAAAATGAATGTCTTTGAAGATCGCTGATCCAGTGTCTTCTCTCCTTCAAGGAGAGCAGTTTGAACGTGGAGGCTGTGGAGCAGACGTACTGGAGGAACCCCATCCTGAGATATACCCAGCATCCTTTGCACTCTCCTCTTCTTCCTCTGCCGTACGGAGATGTCAGTGCTCACTGTGAGTGCTTTGGCCTGCGGCTACTGCTTGCGGCAAGCTTTCCGTTGGTTCGGAGACATTATTTTCTCTGGGAATATCTGATTACAAGTGCATTTTTGTCGGAAAATGTAACTTTATACATAGTTCCCCAAATCGAATTTAATCTACAATCAGGTGGCGTAGTCGAGACATGTTGAAGTGCTCAAATGTAATAAATACATTTTTAATGAGGTGAAATCTTTGCGTAAAACAAAGATGTCGGGGTTAGTTGATTAGAATGAATTATTATGATTATAATGAATTAATCATACCCCGCCCCTCTCTCTCTCTCTCTCTCTCTCTCTCTCTCTCTCTCAGTGCAAAAGGAGAAGGGTTATACCAGCCTGCAGGACGAGGCCGTGAAGATTTTCAACTCACTTCAAGAGATGGAGGCCGTTTCAGACCCCGTGCCAATCATCCAGGGAATCCTGCAGACCTGTCAGGACTTGAAGCCGCTGCGAGACGAGGTCTACCTCTCTCTCTCTCTCTCTCTCTCTCTCAGTGCAAAAGGAAAAGGGTTATACCAGCCTGCAGGACGAGGCCGTGAAGATTTTCAACTCACTTCAAGAGATGGAGGCCGTTTCAGACCCCGTGCCAATCATCCAGGGAATCCTGCAGACCTGTCAGGACTTGAAGCCGCTGCGAGACGAGGTCTACTGTCAGCTGATCAAGCAAACCAATCACGTCCCGCACCCCAACTGTCCCGCCAACCGCGCCCACTGGCACCTCCTGACCTGCATGAGCTGCACCTTCCTGCCCACCCGCGGCATCTTGCGCTACCTCAAGTTTCACCTCAAAAGGTACGGCCCACTCCTGGGACCCCTGTTCCTGAGTCATCGCAGTCCCGTAAGAAACAGCTGTGGTGGAAGCTCCCAGTTCACCCGTCTTTTTTTGTCCTCGGCTGTTTTCAGGATTAAGGAGCTGTTCCCCGGTACGGAGATTGAGATGTTTGCCCATTTCGTCAGCGAGTCTCTGAAGAAAACCAAGGCCAGAGAGTTCATTCCCTCCCAGGAGGAAATCGTCGCACTGCTCACCAGGCAGGAAATGACGACCACGGTCTACTGCCACGGAGGAGGCTCCTGCAAGATCTCCATCAACTCGCACACCACCGCTGGAGAGGTAGGCTTGGTCGGATTCTATTATCGCCGAGATTTATTCGGCATCATTTAATCACCGTCTGAGATGATGTGCCTTTTTTTTTTCCTTTTTTGCTCAGGTGGTGGAGAAGCTAATCCGAGGTCTGGCTATGGAGGACAGCAGGAACATGTTTGCTCTCTTTGAGCACAACAACTCAGTCGACAAAGCGGTGGAAAGCAGAGTCCTTGTGGCGGACGTTTTGGCTAAATTCGAAAGGTGCGTTAACACGCGTGCGATAGATATTGAGCGTTTCATTTCGGTGTCCTATAATGATCATGTGACACCAATCGTTACATCACCCACCAGAGTGTCCGGCAGTGAGGAGGCTGAGGATGAGGGCCAGTGGAAACTTTACTTCAAACTCTACTGCTTCCTGGATGTGGAGAGCATGCCTAAGGAAGGGGTGGAGTTTGCCTTCATGTTTGAGCAGGTGTGTGTTTTTTTTTACACATTCAATCACACGTTGCGGCCGGTGCTGATGTGGAACTCCTTGCTCCGTTAGGCCCACGAGAGTTTGTGCCGTGGCCACTTCCCCGCCCGGGAGGAGACCCTGCAGCACCTGGCTGCCCTGCGCCTGCAGTTCCTGTACGGCGACAAAGCCAGGGCCGCCTGGAACCTGGACGCCGTCTACCCCGTCGGCCGCCTGCGCACCCGCATCCTGCAGTTCACCAAGGTGGGCGGGGCTTCGGGGTCGGGCCAGACGCTGGAGCGCCGCAGGACCAGCTTCCTGGACGGGACGCTGCGGCGGGGGCTGAAGACGGGCTCCATGAAGAAGCAGCGCATGGAGGAGGAGCAGATGCTGGAGATGTGGATAAAGGAGGAGACGTCCGCCACCAGGGCGAGCATCGTGGAGAAGTGGTCCCGCCTCAATGGGCTGGATCAGCACCAGGCCATGATCAAATACATGACCATCATCAAGGAGTGGCACGGGTATGGATCCACGCTGTTTGATGTTGAGGTAAGTTCACTCGGATCTTAATAATGACTTATACCTTCCCCAACTGATGATATAAATATTCAGTATCAGTGATTTAATTTTCCTGAGTAAATTTTATTATGGAATAATCCTCATGCGATTGCCGTATTTGCGTCTTCGCAGTGCAAAGAAGGAGGCTTCCCTCACGACCTTTGGTTGAGCGTGAGCGCCGAGAATGTGTCCGTCTTCAAGAGAGGGGAACCCAAGCCTCTGGAGACGTTCCCGTATGAGCACATCGTCTTCTTCGGCGCTCCGCAGCCCTGCGTGTACAAGATCACGGTGGACGAGCGGGAAATGTTCTTTGAAACACCACAGGTGCCTATTTATTTGTTTTTCCTAAAAGGGCGCGCAATAATATGCCGTTTTGTCATGTGGCTTATTTATTTATTTATTTTTACGACTGTGTTTTATCTTCACATTTCTCTCCAGGTCGGAGAGATCACAAAGATCATGAAAGCCTACATAAACATGATCGTGAAGAAGCGCTGCAGTGTCAAGTCGGTGTCCAGTTACGGATCCAACTGGATCAGGTGATTGTACGGGACACGATTCAGCCGCAGCACAACTAAACTATGACGAGTGAGAACAAATCGCTTTTGAGTGGCCGCATAGCAACGTCATCGCAAACTAGGAAGCTACGCAAACAAACTCCATCCACAAAGATCCCTCTCTGAAGCAACCCAAAAATGCTGATGCCTTTATTGCTTGTGGCAAGTGCGGGGGACACTGGCGCAGCCGTGTCACCATTTTCAGCTATAGAGCACTGGTCATTTCTCTCATTACTACTTGAAATGTAGGTCCAGGTATCTTTTGGTGGATTTTTATTTGAATATCCAGAGATAGCAAAAAAAAAAAAAAAAAAAAAGCTCACCCACCTGCTCAAGTTCAACAACCGAATTTAGACTGGATCAAATGTCCATAAAAATAGAATGAATTTGCTGCAAGCCCGCATCCCAAACTGGGTAGAAGAATGTGTCGCAGACAAACACGGACTCATTTGTGTGCTTTTGAGTGTTTTTCAGGCCATTGCAACGAATGTTCTCCCGAACGGAGATTCCCTCAGGTTAATGCATAATATAAGTGTAGATTATCTCCCTCGTCTTGCCTTATTTAAGTTTTTATTGTAGATATTTAATCTGGATTCATTATTCAAGCTCAAATGTGGCCTTTCAGAAACGAGAGTCGAAATTGTGCTGTGTTGTGTATCTTGGGGAAGGTTGTTTTGTTTACGTCCACGAGCGTGTGTTCCACAAAAACGCATCTCCCTATCTTAAACATAAAAAGCAAAGGAATCAAAAGTTTAAAACAAAACACGCTGCAAAAAAAATGAATTCAAGGTGAATGACCACTGCATCAGTGGAGATGCAACATTTAGAACCACTGCGGAGTGTTTTCTCAAAAAGCAGCAGCACTAAAATCAGTGGGGTCATTTCATCGTTTTATCTTTGTGACGAATGTGTTTGTGGATGTGCTATAGGAGATAAGCATGGTATTATCTGTATAGTGTCTGTTTCTTTTCTCGCTAATGTCAAAGGTCACGTGAGGATGGAGTTCTTATTTGTTAATCAATAGATGGATGGAGAATAAGCTCAGAGGAGTGGACTGCGGAAATATAAGGATGCATTTTGCTAGTTCTTTGTCGTACGCACATTCAGGGACACAAAATAAAATCCTGTTTCCGACCATTTTTCAGCATGAAATGACCAACATGCTCAATTCTTCCCATTGTCCGACTTTCTGCAAGAAGGTTTCCTTTCCGAGGCCACTTTAGAGGAACACGAAAGATTGAAGCTTATGCCAGTCGAACTTCAGTATATTTCATGATAAGCGTAACGTGATCCAAATCTAATCAGCTTAGTATTTACCTCATATTGCGTCACTGTCTTCCATCGCTCTCCGACCGTACTCACTTGGGCGCTCTGGTCAGCTGCCGGCGGCCACACCAGAGACTGATCTTGCCACTGACGATGACTGTATTTCTGAGATTTTCGGGGAAACGTTTTGCAGGAGAAAAAAAAATCTGAAAATGTTTTATATCAGAATTTAAAGATGCTTTAATAAATTATTGTATTTCAAATGCTGCCGTGCGTTTTTTATGAGTGTGTCGTTATTGGCTCAAGTCTTATGTGGGGCTTCATAGAATTCAGAGTGGCAAGTCTGTCATTTTGATTTAAAAGCATGATTTTTCAACTCAGACATAATACTGGTATCTTGAAACTTTAATTCGTTTTGTTAATTTACACCTTACCTTGAAACTTACAAAAAAACAAACAAACATGCACTTTGGATCAATGGTGACCGAGGGCATAAAATCATTAAATTGAATTCATCATCCATTTATATTAAAGTCACGAGCAACGTTTTTAAGTCTGGAATAAAACAGTTTATGATGAAAGCATCTTTTTTTGGATTTTCTGCTCTTTAAAAAGTAAAAACTTTCATGAATAAATGCTCATATCGACTACAAAAATGTAGTTTTATTTATTTTTGAATACAAACTAAGCTCACTCCCTCTCCAGATGTTTACCTCGGCAGCTGTCTCACGCCCGGCCTCCGGCGTCCTGACGTCATGGCCCCGCCCACCGCCCGTGACTCACACGCACACACACACACTCGGTTCATCATATCGCCGCTGATGTCCGGTCCCTCAGGTCCCTCAGACCCCTCCGTGGTTCCCAGCCGTCCCACCATGTCCGGGCCGGGCAGAGCTTCCTCCGCCGCCGTCCTCCTGCTGCTCCTCTGCGGACTCTGTGTGACCGCCCAGGCGCAGACACCGACTCCTTCTCCCGCTCCGGGTGAGTCCAGCTCCGGTCAGCAGGCAGTCACATGACGGCCGCGGAAAACACTCGTTTACTTTCGTCCGTTTCATCTCCATTTGTTCTCATGTCTCACACGTGTTGACCTCTGCAGAAAACGATCTTTCCTCGAGTGTCTCTCTTGCGGTAGAGTTTTGTTGAACTTACACGCTGTGTTTTTTTTGGTTTGTTTCATGGCCTGCCCATGGTCTGTCACTTACAGGCCGTAAAACAGCTCAAACCTGTAAAAATGAAGGGTGGGCCAATAAAGGGCCCTACAAATCTGTAACACCCTGGGATTTTGTGTAACTTTCAGTTTCCTGTGCATTGAGGTCCAACTCCAGTTGTGCAGATTGCCTGAAGAATGTGTCAGTAAGTCTCCTCCCATCAAAAACACACACGGGCCACAGTTGTTGTTCCCTCAAACTTAGCACTGTGTCGTTGTATTTGTCGCAGTGTTTGTGGTGCATACCGACCCTACAATGCATTGACTACCCAGTGAGGAACATCCTGCCCCCCAACGCCTTGTGTCCCTTGACCGATGCACGATGGGGCGTCTGCTGGGGTAAGATGGAAAAATTGGGTCTGTTAAAGCAAATATGAAAAATAATTGTTTTTGATGTCCTGTAGGTCAATTCACAAATGAATGCCTCTGTGTTTAGGTGAACGATTCACTGCCTTTTTGTGGTGCTAATTATTTCCACCAGGCAAAATGTTGTAGTCAAAAAACCCAAAACACCCAGCTGTTTACCGAAGTGTGTGTTAAGTGTTAAGTGTATTTATTGGATCGGAGCTTTCCAAGCTGATGACTGACTTTTTTTGGGGCATTTTCTTTGTGTCTGCCTTTGATTCAGTCAACTTCCAGGTCTTGATCATCACCATGTCGGTGCTGGCGGGCGTCATCATCATCGCCGTTCTCGTTTGCTGCTGCTGCTGCTGTCGATGTGAAAAAAGCGGGTAAGCATGAAGTCACATGAAGTGTAGGCTCTGAAATCGGGTTCACTAGGAAGGAGGAGGAGGAGGAGGAGGAGGACGGAGAACACAAAGGGCTGTTTTTTCTGCAAGGCTAGGCTGATACCGCCATCTCCAAAAGCCTGCCAGAATTTGTGACGGCAGTGTAGCTCTGAAAATAACCTTGCTCTACGTGCTTCAAGCTCGTACAAAATCTAGTTAACTAAATAATATTTGTGTGAATATTGCATGATGAAAACATTCACGTATCAATGGGACTGATGAATTGCAGTCGATGTAAATACATTGAATATTCACATCATTACATCATCTTATATTCCAGAAGCAGGAGGGAAGATGCGAGGGTGGAGCGACAAAACCGTGCCAGAAATTCTCGTCAGAAAGAGAGGTAAATTTGGGCCTTTGACAATAACTATTGTATTTTTATAGTTTGATGAATAAAACAAATACTTTTTACTTAGTTTGTTAATATCTCTATAAGAATAAGCATAAGCAAAAAAAAATGCAGACACTCGTTTTTCTTTTACCGTACTTGTGTTTTTAGATGGTTGGCATATTGTATCCATTTATCTCAGTGAGCACCATTACTATAGATTATAATACGGTTTATTTCGTTGTTTATTGAAGTTGTCTTAATATTATCTCTTTGCTTTTCCCCATTACAGGAGAACAGAAATGCAGATGAGGCATGATGAAATCAGGAACAAGTATGGTGAGACACATTTCTTGTTTTTAAGGGTTGAGTGGTTTAACTCATTGACATATTCATATTCATTAACGTTTTTTTCTGATGCTTCATTTACAAAAAAAACAGGGTAGGGAAAGGATACATATATTTATAAATTAAATTGAATATCATGAAAGCTGACTAAATGTAGCAAGGGAATCTTATCAATGTTGCTGATCATCCAAGTGAAGAAAATGTAAATAATACAAATAATATTAACAATCCCGTAGTGCCATCTAGTGGACAACATGAAACTGTACATCCTTGAAGTCAATTCCCAATTTTTGATTACAATGTTTTTGTACAACTGGAAAATAAACAAATTGCATGTATCCCACATTTTAAAGATCAAGACAAAACTTATTCGAATATTTTGTATTTCTGTTTCTTCAGTGCGACATGGTTGCAGCAGTACTCTTGATTACCTGATCGTTTTTCCATTTTTTTTTTCAGGTATGGCAAAGGATAATCCATACTCACGTATGAATGACCATTAAGAAGAGTCACTGCGATTATTTCTTTCACAAATCCCATAATATGATCTCATTGATGCCAGTAACATTGATATACAGCAAACGAGTAGCACATAATAAACTGTGATTATGCAGATGGTTTTGATTGATAGATGAAAAAATTGTCACAAAAATGTTCTGAAATCATTTTGACTGAATGTGCCTGATCGTTTTTCCAATTTTTTTTTCAGGTATGGCAAAGGATAATCCATACTCACGTATGAATGACCATTAAGAAGAGTCACTGCGATTATTTCTTTCACAAATCCCATAATATGATCTCATTGATGCCAGTAACATTGATATACAGCAAACGAGTAGCACATAATAAACTGTGATTATGCAGATGGTTTTGATTGATAGATGAAAAAATTGTCACAAAAATGTTCTGAAATCATTTTGACTGAATGTGCACTATTTCTTTAATTGAATGTTTCATTTTTACAGTTCATTTCACTCATTGCTTTTAATATTTTATTCTGTCTTCATTCTGATGTGAATTGATGAATGCAACATATTTCGGTTAAACTAGATGTTCAGAAAACTAGATGCAAATCTGTCAAAACATTCTGTCCACCATGACAAGCAAACAATATTGTAATATTTTGCATAAAATGCTCTATACACATTTGACCACTCCAGAGCTGATTGGTGAATATGGTGCCTTAGCAATTTCACTATAATGCAGTTATCTGATCTTCATTCATGCCTAATGTTCACCATTTATTTTTATATAAAAAGCATATTTGTAACATGTAACCAATTACACTATTTTCACACGTTTCTGCTCTTGTATCTGTTAACAAGCATTGAATAAGATCTCGAACATAACTGTAAAATAATTGTGTGGCCTTAAATAATTATATTTCACTGCTACTGGTCTGCATTAAAAGTTTGATTTGCAAAATAGATTGACCCTTCCTTTTTTGCCTTTCTCGCGGGAGTGCGCAAAAACAGCTTGCGCGCTCACGTATGCGCGACCCCGATGCAAAGTGAACCACGTGACCCCTTTGGTCGAATCACGTTTTAAATCTCAGCGCGCGCTCCTGGTCCCAACGAAAGAGCCGAACGCGTAACCGTTAGCCGTCGCGCTTAGCAGCAGAAATACATTACCGGTTTAAAACAAGATGTCTGAAGAAAAGCCAAAGGTCAGTGTCAGCGTTTCACCGACGCTTCTTCCTCTTTATGTTTGTGCTGAGGTGCTAACGATGCCGGTCAGCGTTAGCGCACTGTGCTAAGCTAGCCCGGGCGACAGATAGCGCATTTGAGCGGGTAGATGGAGAAAACAAAGGTTTGCCAATTTGCGGATATTTGTGCTTCAGGCGCACAGTGTTTATTGTTTGCGGCGCCCCCACGCTCACAACCGCCTCTTCCGATACACGCCCGCGTTCAGCTTAGATTCGAAGCGAACGCGGAGGATGTCTGTGGCAAAGATTGCCAGGGAAATGAATGATTTGTGTTTGCGCCATTGTGGCTCTCTGCGCCGGTTTCAGCAGGGGCTAGCTTGCTGTGCTAACCACCGGAAGGAGCGTGTAGCGTTACGTGCGCCGTGTTTTGAACGGTGCGACCCTCCACCACGATCGCAAGCGCGTCCTGTGGACACAGCTGACTCGCGTTAGCTCATAGTTTGTGTTTGTGCGAGCGTGTGCTGGTGTCGATTGTTCTATGTGGGGGACGCCGATGGGGCCGATGCGGATGATTGTTATGATGATTTTGGATCTGTGTTGCAGGAAGGAGTGAAGACGGAGAACGACCACATAAACCTTAAGGTGGCTGGTCAGGACGGCTCAGTGGTACAGTTCAAAATCAAGAGGCACACTCCGCTCAGCAAACTAATGAAGGCGTACTGCGAACGACAGGTAGGGTCACCTGGACAGACCCAAACCTCTCGGCTTCCCTGTGTGATGGACGAGCCATCTGATTTCATGCTCGTCTCATTTTTTTTGCAGGGTTTGTCAATTCGCCAGATAAGGTTTAGGTTTGATGGACAGCCAATAAATGAAGCGGACACACCTGCACAGGTTGGTTTCAAAACTCTATATGTCTTTATATATATACACTATACAATTTACGGTGGTGGTGTACATATTGGTAGCACTATTCAATTGCATTTTATTATCTTATTACTAAACCAAATTAGACTTAGTGTCAGCAGATATTAGTGTTTATCAAACCCATCTCAAAAGTATTATTTCAATGGCTTTTGATCGGTTTGTTTACGTTTAGTCATGCTGTTAGAGGATTTATTTATGAAGTGATCAGTAGTGACAAGTATCCACATAACACACTGGCTCTAATTATAGTGAAACACTTTGTTGCGCTTTTGATCCGACTAATAATTAATTCTGAAATAATACCAATTCCTACGAATTAAATAGTCCATTATATTTGAGATTCTTGTCGTGTTAAGATCCTTTCATTATTTACAATTTAAATGTGTGGGTGGAGGTTAAAACCTCATTACATTTGGCAGTTTAAGCACATCTGCATCTTCTCTGCCTTGTATATAAACATTTCAACCATCCTCAGTTTTCAGTTTACTTTTGCGTAACGACACGTTGAATGTGAATAAATGAGTCCGTGGAGATGTTTTCAGCCTCTAAATTAATATGAATTTGATGAGGTCTACTTGATGAAGCTTTGGTTATGAAATTGACTTGGCCTCTCAGATACAACTGATGAACTGAACTGAAAGAAGCCTTGATGAAAGTGCTGCTTGGGCCAGATATTTCAGTATGACGAAATGATGATGATTAACCATTCTCACAAGTAATTGTTTTTGGACCCCTTCACTTTTTTTGCACACTTAATTGTGCCGTACATTAATGCACGTGTTGCATAGCCTATGAGGCAAAACAATTGTAACTTGAACACGTTTTGGAGTTGATTTGTCATTTTAAAGGTATTTCAATTGCATTGGCTTTTGTTGTCGGTTACGTCCTCTTCTGACAAACGCACATTCCTGTATATTCAACCAAACTGCGTTTAGTTTAGGAAATCTCTGCATATCGGTTTGCTAGGGTTATGAATAGGTATGTATCAAACCAGTGCTTTAGAGTCATTCTAAAGCAACTACCAGAACTGTTCTTGAGCAGTACATGAAGACTTTACTTCGATTAAATGGCACGTGGTGCCATTTAGCTATTATTCAAGCAATGTTTCATGGAAAGAATTAATTCCTGTGGGGAAGTGGTCGGTGCATCTTGTTGTTCAGCCCCAGCGACACTGAGGGATCTGTGTAATATGAATTGGAAAGACTCAGTAGGGTTGTGGTAGATGGTAGTTCAGACCCTGCATTGTTTAATGAATTCTTATTCCCGCAGGCGTTTTTTTAATATTGTACACGGTAGAAATGATACAGTCAAATTAACATTATTTGGATGGATGGCTGATGCGTATGTTGCTCTGTTCTCACAGCTGGAGATGGAGGACGAAGACACTATTGATGTATTTCAACAACAGACTGGTGGCATGTGTTCTTAAGTGGGATGCAGACTCGTGAAAGAACACCCCCGCCATTTATCCATGTTGTATTTGTTCATTTTTGTTTTAACTTTTTTCCCCCCCCCTCACTGTCACGCTCTGCACAACATAAAATAATTATTTTATGTTTTTTTGGGGGGAGTTCAACCAACTCAACCAAAATCTGTTTTCGTTGCTCTCATTCAAGTTCAGGAAGGGTCCATTTTAATGAACATTCTCCATGACAACTGCCTCGTCTGAGATGTTGGTTAAGGTCTCCATAGATGGGAAAGGTGTGATGACATATTTCTAATGTAATAAACTTTTAGTAGTCCCTTTTTCCCCCTAAACCTTTGAAATAATTTCATGTAACCATGCCAATTTTACCTTCTACTGTTGCTAAGAAAACATGCCTGTTTTGACAAGGATCCATGCGGATGATTTACCTCGATACTTTCATTCCACACAGATTTAACTGAACGGTAAATTAAGTACAGTTGTGTTTCTGGACCAAAAATGCAAAATGAATAATGCTCTTTTATAAAAGCGTTTGGTTAATAAAATATGTAGGTGTAAAAAGTGTCTGTTCTGGTAAATGGTCTTTCCTCATCTTTTCAGAACCTTAAAATACGATACAGTAAACATGTCGACTTTAAGCAGGTTATATATTTCAGTGTATAGATATTGCATCCATGCTGTGTTGCCAGTTCCAATACATTTGTCTGAAATCTACGCACATTGTCAACAGATCTGTTTGTTGAACCTGTGGGTGGGTAGAAATCTTGTTTCGCAATTCACCTTTAATTTTCCATTTTAATAGAAAACCTTTGTTAGATTTACTGGGTGACATTGGCAAACATTGTCATGTTTTTTTTTTTTTTTTTTTTTTTAATTTGTACATTATTTGTCGTCCCAATACTGTATACAATAAATATAGTTTGATACTCAGATTCTCGGCGTATTACATTCTATGTGTGTGGGTCTGCTGTAAAATGTGACATTTCAGCCACACAATGCAGGGCGAATGGAAATATGAATGTTTTGGGTGAAAAGGAACATGTAAGGCCAAAGTTAGAGGGAGCGCTGCTGGCATGGAGTTTTGGAATGTTTTTTTAGCTCCTGGTTTGATTTGTGGTTACTGTTGAGAAAGCCGAGGTGCAAATAAATAATCTGGCCCTTAAGTAATGTTGTGGGAAGTAGTCGTCATTTGTTCCAAATGTGTTGCCCTGGCACAGAGGTGTGTATTTATAAATTTTTTTAATTATGTTTACGTAGCATCACTTAAAGAAGTGTCGAAAAATGGTATTTATAGAAAGAGAGAAGTGGCCTTGCCTGTAATAAAACAATACACTTCGCGCACAGGGGAGGGCGTTGTTGTCCTCCGCGTCTGCATTCGAGTCCCCCCCCCCCCATCACATAAATCCCAATACAAAGACACATTTGTTGCTCCACTCCAGAACTGCGAAGGCCATAACGTCGCAAGCCTCCTCTTATTTAAAAAAGAAAAACTTCGTTTCACAGATGTTGCTAAACCGAGGGGGCCAAATGCACTCTGACGTTTTCCTCACACAGTGGTCTGATTGTGCTGCCTTTATTTTTGGCGTCCCGTTTGCATTTTATATTTCCTTATGGGGCCACTCGTATTTCTCCCCCGACCTCTGCAGAGATCCAGCTGCAAGGTGCAACCCACCCTCCGCCTCCCACCCTTACATCCAAACTGTCTCTGATTGTAACGCACAGAACCCTAAAATAACACATGTTGTGTGTGCCGGTATGAAGCACGATTAAAGCCAAGCTGTTGCTTTGCAACTAATATTTCATTAAAACTTTTATTTATTAAGGGTGGCCTTGAGTCGAGGCCTGGCCTCCCCCTATCAGGCCGCACCTGGGCTGATTAGAGACCCGAGCCACACTTGCTCAGCTCTTCCTTGGTGAACATGTCGGCATCAGTCTCCAGTCCGACTGATGCGTTATTTGAGTAAGTTAAGATTCTTTTATTGCTGTTTTCGTATCTGAAAAATGTAGCATTGAATTGGTCACTGGAATAGATTTCTTAGATGACCTGATTTATAGTTTTTTTTTCCCCATTGGTTTCCATCCTGTAAATCATCAGTCAGTCAGTTACCCTGTGGAGAAATAATAATAATTGGTGAAACGGCTCTCACCTCAGCTATTTATACTTAAACTGGTTGGCCAGTGAAGAAGCACTTAAGTCACAAGCAACCCAGCCAGTGCACATTAAAGTTTTTATATTGTGTGAACGATTCAGAGGAACTCATAGAGTTGATTTTTGAAAAACAAGTTTTTTTTACTTACCCTCAGCACAAATCCAGCTGAAGCTGAGGCAAGATTCCCTTTTTTTTAAATTGTTGCTGTGTCACCAGGGACGAGTGTGAGGCAGCGCATAATTCTCTATTGTTTTTTCTTCTCACCAGTCATGTGCTCTGCTGTCAGTAAACGGTAAAGACAATGTGTTTGTTATTGTGCCACGATAATGGATGGATTGAGTCCGGCTACACTGTCGCATACATACTGTACAGTATATTTATTGTCACGAACACAGTAAGTGCGTGATAGACATGGTGGCATAATCATTTCAAATCTCTCTGTGAAGGAATCTTGGCTTCGTTGGCCCATGTTCCACTCCGAAGCCGTTCTGTTTATCAACAGCTCACTCACAAAAGCAACATTGTGTCTTGAACGAATGCAACATTTCAACTGATAAAGGCCTTTAGGGAGTCCTGCTTTATGACCTCAAGGCCCGGTATAGAACATGGTCCTTGTGTCAGGATCTGCTTTTAGACTGTGTCCTGAATGGTTACATGGTAAATGTAGTATTCAGAATGCTGTGAATCTCATTCACAAACACACACACACATTAATACAGTGCTTATACATTGGTAAACACACACTGCCTGCCCGCATGGAATGTTTTGCGTCTCACGGCATGATGGAACGACATCATTTTGTTGAATCAAATTGACACACAACGAGCGTGTAACGTTTCATTCACGTTAACAAAAATTGTCTATGAACGTCACACATTTTAGGAGATAATATTATATCCAAAGGGTCAACGGTCAACTTCCCTGTGACAATTTGTTATGCAAAAACACATTTTATTTTTGAATGTGTTAATATTCAGTGTGCCGTCGCTCGATGACTTTGGATTTATGGCAAATAGCATCCTACACTCTCCGGTCCCTCCCCTCCGCCATTTCCTGTCCTGTCCTCCATCCAGCATGCTCCTCAGTTGCCCTTATTACAGCTCAAACATTGGATCTGTGTGTCAAACAATCACATCATATGTGTTTGTGTGTATTGTGTTTTCGTTGGACCAAATGATGCTCCGCACAGCCATTCCTTCGCCGTGCTGTAGCCAAACATTCAATGTGCACAGCACAGAGAGTGGAGTTTTTTTTTAGACAGAGCGAATCAACTTAGCTTGGATCATGTAATGATCGTATGAGGTCAGTCAGCTGTGTTTTGCATCCTCAGTGCGTCCAGCCAGCCTAACCTCAGATGTGACACCCTCCCCTACTGAATCAGCCCAGCATCATGAATGAAACCAGTGTGCGTCTGGAGAGCCTCTGGACCATCTCCAGAGCTTTGCACGCTGACGTCAGCCTGCTGTGTGTAATGTGGTCTCCGCCCTGTCAGCAGATCAGATTTCATACTAATCTACGCTCAAGATCCTGAGGAGGTGATACCTGTGTCTGTGACTGTCACTGTTCTTTATCTTAAAAATGGCAATTTTATTATTATCCTTAAGTTTTTTTCTAAAATAATGTCAACAGAACACATACAATAATATTTGCATTTTTATTCAACTAAAATCAATGAAATCCAATTATTCATTGTAACTATAAAAGCAAATGCAATCATCTAGATTCGGAGATAAACACACAACAGAAAGGAGAAGAAAGAACAGACACAAGTCTTGCTGTATAGGCACTTCCTATTATTGTGCTCAATGGGAAGTCAACGGGTTGTGTATATCATTTATTTGCGTGTTTCAGTTTTTAGTAGTTAGTAAATGCACGTTCACCTCTCAGACACAGATGTGACATACCATTTAAATAAAGCTCCATTAAACACAAGTGGGTCAGTTGGGTCTCGGTCTGGTGGATGTTACGTCACTGTCCTGGCGTTCTGGGAACTTATATAGATAGATAGGAGGTATATATATATATATATATAATGTTATTAGTGCAACATGCACTTTTCCTGCAATATTAAGGCTGGAAAAGCCGAACTGGATTTTCCGCATTAAAATCGTGTGTTCAATTAATCATAAAAGCTTTGACTGGAGTTCCTGCTTTGAAAATACTTTTTGACATGATGGTTGGTTTGTCTCACAACCATTAGAAGCTGTGCAGGTTTCAAGGTCCTGGCAATCTGCGCGCCGTCTCACCAAACACAACTGTGCCATTCCTATTATGAAACAGTGAGGTCAGTCAAACATGCTTGTCTTCACACTCACTGGCTGTTTTAGAAAAATACCCTTTCATTTGACAATTTTTTTCTGGCTAACCTCAAGCATGCGATCAATGCTCGTTTTGTCTGGATGCGAATTTCCAACAAGAATAAGAATATAGAATAAGTTATAAGAAAGTCATAATACTTGTTTACAGCAGACATGTTTCTTTTTTTTGAACTCAAAGTATTGTTTGATGTAATCGCAGAGCACTTCAGTAAGCATTCCGAGCAGGACCCTGTTTTGTAAAAGCATCTATTGACACGGATATGGTCATGTGATCAATAAATCAATACATTAAATGCAACAAATTGAACACACACTATATTCTGCACATGTTGCTGCGTCAGAGGAAAAGCAAATAAAGAATTCACCCCGGAAAGCCCCTGTTATCACCCGGTGGCTCCTGCTCAGGGGCCCCTGGGGGGGCGGGGCAGGGGGGGGGGTGGCTCAAGTTTTTAGTTTGGTAGTCACAATGGACTCAAAGTACCACAATGCAACACAGGGAGAGAAAAAAAATCATCTCCCCTGGCTACAGCTTTGGGAGCTACGCCCCGAGAAGAAGTGGGAGGTTTGTCGCTGAAAGGACTCATTGTAGGGAGGGATGAGAGTGTGTGTGTGTTTTTGTGTGTGTGAGTGAGCGTGTGTTCCTAAGTGTGTGTGTGTGTGTGTGAGGGAGAGGACCCCCTCCTTCTTAACTAGCTGGTCAGCAGCGGAGGGATTAGGAAAAATCCAGCTCACTCACTCACTCACTCACTCACTGCACACACACACACACACGTACACACGGAGGTAGATTGCACTAAAGCGTGAATCATGATCGTCGTCATTACTACACACTGGGAGTGGAGCAGAAATTGTGCAAGAGACGGATAACAGCGGAACACACTAAGGTCCGCGCGGATCCGACTTCCCAAGTTTTTTTCCCCCCTTCAGATCCAACTCGTCAGCGATTCCCTCCGTGGAAATGCCCGAGAGGAGCCACCGCCGCCGCCGCCGCCCGGACCCGCCGCAGCACACGTGCCTCTTGTTGAACCACTGATTAGCACCGGTGCGAAAGCCCCGAGAGACACCGGGAGGGAGAGCGAGCTTTAAAGAAAAGAAGAAAAAAAAAAGACTCCAGAGCCGCGCGGACATCCTCTCCTTCTTCTTCTTCTTCTTCTTCTTCTTCTTCTTCTCCTCCTCCTCCTCCCCCGCCGCGAGGACTTTCTCTCCGGTGGACGTGTGTAAGGAGACACACACACACACGCGCGCACACACTAAGAGACCCACACGCTAAGAGGGGGAGAGAGCAAACAAAGTTGGACTTGTGGGGCGGACAGGAAACATGGGGAACGCGGGGAGCATGGACCAGCACGCGGATTTCAGGGGACACAACATGCCTCTGAAACTGCCCATGCCGGAGCCGGGGGAGCTGGAGGAGAGATTCGCTATCGTGTTGGTAAGTAGGCAAAAAAAAAATTTCGCCTCTGTGTGTGTGTGCGTGTGTGCGCGTGTGTGTGTCCGCTCTTTGTTCCCCTCCATGCGTCGGTGTCCCGGGACACCACAGCTGTGAGCAGGGTCGCTCCTCTGCCCCGTCCAGCACGCCTGCTGCTTTCTTTGTTGTTCAGGGGAGAAAAAGGGAGTTTTCCAACCGGGGGGAAAAAAAGTGTGTTTATTGTGCGAGAAGTTCAGTTCTGTCCTCCATCATATGTCATATGTGTTTGGTTCTAAGAGTCTGTCCCTTTTTTTATTAATTTTTTTCTGACTCTGAAGTGTGTCATTAATCAGATCTGGACACGATCCACATGTCTTTTCTACTCGTCGCCACTCCTTCCCTGCTTCTGTGAGATTCCAACTTGCGTTGGCAGGGGACACCTGCAGACACAACCTGGCAACTTTATGCTCTTTATTCAAGCTTCCCCCCCCTCCCCCTTATAACTTTTTCTTTTACTTTGACTTTTTCTGTCTACAAGCCCTGGCCCTGGAGCACTGCTGACTGAGTGCATCCAGCGTGCCAGCTCCTCTGGAACATCTGTCACATCATAAAGTGTCAACAGCATCTGTCAGCAATTACGTTACCTGGAGAGAGAGAGCGGCAACAAAAGCCCAACACGGCTGCTGTTGTTGAACTTTTAAAAGATCTAACAGGCCCATTAATCCAGTGGACGTGGTCGCAGTCTTCTCCTAAGGATTTCTCGCGTGTGTGAAGAAAGTATCGACAGCGCTATGTGGGGCGATTGGTTTCGTCAGAAGTGTGAGCAACTCGGTTGGTAGTTATTCCTCTTGTCCTCTTGAGCCGTCAATAATCATTATATAGGTCAGCGTAGTGTTTTGAGCAAGGCATAACTTCTGCTGATCCCAGCTCCCCAGTCCCAGGATAAAAAGCTGCGCAGAGGAACGGGGAAGTCGGGGTGAAATTTGAGAGCTGGCAAAATGTGGGTCAAATGCGATTGTCGCGCGGCCTCCTGCTCCCATACACGCTGGCTGCTCAAAGGTGCCCCCGAGGACACTTGAGCAAGATTGTTATATTTATTTGAAATGTGGATGTTGTTGTTGCAGATATTTTAGCCTGTGGGCCCCATTACAAAAAAAAGAAAAGCAGATGACGATTATGGGGAAGTAGAAGTTAGTTGGATCGTTGTGAGTCCCCGTGTTGTGTTGTGTTGGGGTTGTGATCGCCGCTTGTCACGCACTGATGAATCTCTTGTCTGGAGGTGTGACGGCACACCACTGAAGGGGGAGGGGGGCATCTTGATCCAAATCATGTCCTGATGGCAACCTACAGTTTCTGAGCATCTCAGAGAACATTGCTCCTTCTCTCTTAAAGAAATGCACGTCAAATAATGTCATGGATAGGAACATGTTTAGGATCCGAGAGTTGGATTATTTACAAAATGTATTCCTTGATGGGGAAATACAAACCTACCTGTCTATAACTGGAGGATTTCATGGGCTGGCTCTTGGAGAAGATCCTCATAACACATCAGGAACCCCCCCCCCCCCCCCCCCCCCCCCCCCCCGCTGCCAGCGTGATGCCTCAGCTCTTGGCGTGTCGCCCCCCGCTGCCAGCGTGATGCCTCAGCTCTTGGCGTGTCGCGCGCCCTCCAGCATCAGAAGAATTTAGTGCTATAATCACAGCGTTTAGTGTTGTTTAGTACCATTTAAACCCTAATTGTGTCTCAGCCGTGCTTGATGGTAGTTGGCCCCATTGATTGCCGGAGAGCGAGCGGCACTGTGTGACTCTCGATGACCTCGCTTCACTTTTTAATGGCCGACGACATGGACGACACCTTTTTTTTTCTTTGGGTATCTCCGCAGATAATTGCTCGACGGGGCTGATGAATGGAGATCTAAGTGTTCTTGGCTGCCGATCAATGATCCTTTCACCCTCCCCGTTAATCATTTCTGATATTGCCTGCCACTGAGCAGATTTACTTCTGTGACGGTCCCTCTCGCGCGCGATGCTTTGTTGACGGCGTGATCGACGGGAAGCCCTTTTCCATCGCAGTAGGGAACCATTTAGGTGGAAGGTTTGTGCCGCGTGCGTCCGCCCTGGAAGCACACCGAGCGTCTGAATGTGGGTCCTCCCCGTGTGCTGGGATAGTGTCGCCTTCCAAAGACTCATTCATGAGTTGCATCATCTGAGCAGACCACATGTGTGACCCATTCCCTTGGTATGAAATCAATATAGATCCTCAGATGCGTAGGTTATTGAATTGCTAGACCCACTAACAATATTATCCTATGGTTTGCCAATCTAACACCACCAGGCTTAATAAGCTTCCCTATATTTTCTTACTGTGAGCTGTGCTGCTTGTACTAAAACAATACTTGCATTTGCCAAAAGGTGAATGGGAAAAAATATATATAAATATGGCTACACAAGTAGCCATATTTGAGCTACGTACGAATAAAAAAAACTGCCGTAAAACAATATAAGGTAACCAGGAATGGTTTTCCCTACGTGAAAAGCTTTCACTTCAATTAAGTCTGGTAAGGTGTGACCCATTTTCATGACCGGATTCACTGTTTCCAAGTTTAGGTTTTACAATTCACCAATCTTCAATTCACGCACTTTCCAAGTGGTAGGTTACACGATACCCACCATAACAAGGTGTGTTTGCAACAAACCAGCACTTGCCAACTCCCACCATATTCTATCATATTGTACGCTAATGCATTAATATTGTTCAGCAGTGATCTGTCCATGTACGAGAGTCGTACCGCTTTCTGGGGGAAAAAAGGGCTGCGAGCTTAGTCTGCATTTTCTCCTCAAAGAAAAGCTCCTATTGATGTCTCTGTCTCCTGAATCCCCGGTGCCAGCGGCTGATCTTGGAAATAGACTGGGGCTAATTGTAATGCAAGGCCTGTGCCATGATAAGAGTGGCTGATTCACATGTGACCTTGGCTGTGGACTGAGGTGGAGATTAAGCCCAAATATTTGTTGCTTAATGTGCTCAAGGAGAGGGGGGTGGAGTGAATTACATTATTCAGACCTAAATAGTCATTCTTTCTCTTTTCTTCAACAAGAAACTTTGCTTCGTGCGTCAACGGTTTCCTCTTTGCTTTTGTTACGGCTCTTTGTGGTACTAGTTCTCCTTCTGCCCCACAGCCTCCTGGATAAAAAAAAAAGCTCAGTAGTAACTCTTGGAAACATTGTTGCGCCTCTCCTGTGGTTGCCATAGATTTGCGAAGTCCACGACGCGAAGGTGGCTTTGCACGTGAATATGAGCCAGCGCCTGGACGAGCCTCTTCCTCTTTCCTCTGCACAACACCGACCTCCCAGCGGTTCTGCTTTAGGGCATTTTTTTTTTTATATCAACATCCTGCTAGATCAATTTACCCTGCACTTATTGCCCAATCAATCCGCTGTTGTCATTTAGCCGACCATTAGAGGGTATTAGCGGAGCTTCGATGTGGCATTTTTCTCTCCGGGTCTAAAAGAGCAGGGCCGTCCGAATCCGAGCGATCAATCTCTGCGAGTCACATGTAGAGCGTGAGCGGGCGTACATGCTTCACAGCGAACCGCAGGAAAATGACTCCGTGGAGCAGGAATGCTTCTCAGGCCTCTCGCCTGCTCCCCCTGCCTCAGCAAACCCACAGAGCCGACATCGCCTTTAAAACGACTGCGGCCACATCTAGGACACCATGCACTCGCGGGTCCCAGCACGGCAGCGTTTGCTGAATGTTGTCAGAGAAGTTGACGGCCATTACTTGTTGAAATGCCATATGGGGACTATAGGCTTAGCGGTGGCTGGAGCTGCTCTTCTCAATAGTCTGGCCAGATTACATCTAAGCTGCTTTGTTCGAAGGCTGCTGAAGTGCCACAAGCTGCCGTTATTTGCGCTGCGAGGCACTGCATCTGAAATCTAACCCCCCCCCCACCCCCCAAGATTAATCACATGAGTAGCCCTCGTGCTCATTTGTCACATTGACAGGTCGGAGGTAGCTGTGTTTATTTACAGGGTTTTTTTTGACCTGCATCTTAGCTCAGCCTGAAAAAAAACCTTCCCCAAAGTATCCAGCCATATTCAAACAAATGTCTGCGTTTTTAAAATAAGGCAGATGTTGTGTAGAAAGCTGTGCGGTCAATATTGCACTATGAACAACGGGCCCGATGACTTCGTGTAATATGAAACAAGATTTATTAGAGTGACGAAACCCCAAGGAAAACGATTACCTAAACATCTTAATGGGGCTTTTTAGCATCTTTTAGCAAATTGTGTTTTGATTTAATGGCCCACAAGGTTTGGTGTTCACTCACTACTCTCGACTATCTTAAATTCAAGGACGTTTCGGAACAAACGAGTGCAGAAATACAAGTTGGATTTGCAATGATAAGGCAACTTGGATCAAATTTGAACTGTGGAAAAAATCGAATTTTGAAAAAAATGTCTCTCTGTCAGCAGAAGACAGTGAACCCTTCTTCTCTCACTCCCACGTGGGACCCAGGAAGTGACTAAGCTTGCCCTCCTGTTTTTTTTTCTTTTTTTTTCCCCCATGTCGACTCGTCTTCATTAAAAAAAAAAGAGCAGAACAATGCGAATTGTTTCAGGAGCGGAGGGTGAACTGTGGCTGAATCCTGCGCAGCGGGCCCGGGGAACAGAACTACTCTTTATTCTCTGGAGGGCCCAAGACGGAGCCTGGCACCGGACCCAGAACCCGGCGGGCTGCGAGTGACCACCGCACATACTCAAATGTGTGTGTGTTTGTGCTGTCATGGCATGTGAGCCTCTGCTGTGTCGGAGCCCCAGGACGCTTACCAACCAATTAGCTGTAATAGAGCTGAGCATGAAATGCTCGGGGAGCGATGAGGCCCGGCAGCCGGTGTCCAGGCCTCTGCAGGCCCTCAGAGAGATGTGAGCTGCTGCAGTGTTTAGCCATAATATGCTGCTCCAAGAGCCCCAAAGTGGAGCCTGGAGGCATCCTGCCCGGCTGGTCCGGGGTCGGCTGAGGATGGAGGTGCAGCTCTTTTTGTCTGTGTGCAGGCCACGTTAAGTCGAAATCACTGTTCAGTTCAGTTTTTACATTTGCACATTTAGGGTTGGTTTGATTGTCTGCACTGATGAAGGTCCATGCTAATCTTAAAAAATAAATAAATGAATATATATACTGTATATCTATATATCTATATATCTATAGATATATAGATATCTATAGATATATAGATGTGGCTTTTCAGAGAGTATTCAGCATGAACATATTTCAAAACAAACCGCTTTTGAAAGCCCCTTGCTGTTGTTCGGGATTAAGTCTCAAGAGTGACCTCATGTCTCAGTTTCACAGTAAAGCACTTACAAATATTTCGGTTGACATAACATAAAAAGTTGTAGTGAATGTCACCCCTAAAGTGCTTTTAAAGAAAAGCGGAACTTTTCCCATGGCCGTTTCTTAACCATTGTCGCCGAATTGGTCAGTTTGGACTTGTCCTTGAATGATTTTCTCTGCTGTAGGTCTTTGTTTCTGCGTAGGCAGAGCAGGTGCTCTGAAAAGGCCAGCCCGGTCCTTTCAGGGGACACAGTGTTGTCCAACAGGACGGGTCCGAGGGGGGCCGCACAAAGGACCGGCAGAGTCACAGCTACGTGGAGAGGTGCATTATGGCGAGGATCTGTCCGGGGTCCAAAGTGGCAGCTGGGCACTGGAGAGAGACTGAAGTGCCGCACAGAAGCTGGATGTTTTGTTGTAAACTGGTAAAAAAAAATGTGTTGAACCTGAGTTCAAGCTCCCCAAAATAACATTGGAATGTCTATGTCATTGTGACAAACCGGTGTTGTTGTGTCTTCAGGGTCAGCCTTATCTCCTGGCATTGATGGCGTTGTCATTCGCCCTCCTCGGGGCCTTGAGCTTTTCTCAGATTATTATTTTTTTTTAGACAGGTTTTTCCGTATTCTGACCGTGGTTTTATCCACTGGTTTATTTACTCCGCAGCTCCTTGGAACAGAATAATAATGTGGATCTGTGAGGCGCGCAGGAGGGCGAGGACTCGTGTTCTATCAGTTGACGTTTTGGAGATGTTGGTACATGCCGTCTCTGGACTCGGAACAACAAAATTCAGCGGGCCTGTTCAGATTTGTGGCCGCGACTAATAACGCAAGACTTTTAATACGAATGGACTTTTTCTTGGGATGCTTGCCACTTCCTAAGACACCACAGGCACATTTTCCTTGGCCTCGTTGGTGACGTATCAGAAGGAGGAGGTTCTGTTGCATTTGAATGTAATTCATTGCTTCATTTGCCAGAGTTGGATATGGGCCCCGTCGCCGCTATGAACAACGCGGCAGGCTTGAGTGGAAGCAGAAGATGTACCTCAAAGTTTGTGAAGGGGGGGCCCAAAGGACAAAATGGAATATAATGCTTTCAAAGTCATTGGTGTGCAAGCGTGTTCGTTTTAACGATAATCCTGTAGCAACACGCCCGTGAGTCACAGTTGAATACAGTAACACTCTTGTTCAGATATTTTAGATCTGACAGATTGCAAAATTGCAATTGCAAATAACAAATAACAAATGTGCTCTGCGGCACTGCTGCCGCGGTTGCTCTTCTCCTGCAGTGAATCTTTTTTCTTTTTTTGTTTCTTCACGTTTTCCGGTGCTCCCACTCAGCCATTTCTCCCCACCGCCATTCAGCAACGCATTCTGTGCCCCCCCCCCTCCGCCCTTCACGTCTACCATCACATGGAAAGATGTGGCACTGGCAGCTGTCTGCGATGAGGCTTGATGTTTGGGGGGGGGGCGTGAGGGGGAATCCCTGTGCCCACGTTGTTAATCGTGATTCTGTAAGAGATCGCGGCAGAGAGCCCCCAAATGATCCTAGACGCACGGACAAAGCCAGGCGGAAACGAAGCCTGTCGCGTCGGCCCCCAGTCGCCGCTCACGTGCAGGAATAACTTGACTATAACTTTAGCCCCGAACTCCAGGGGAGCCCGTTTAATAGTTTTCCACGTCAGCAAAAAGCAAATTGAATGCACCCAGATTTCAGCGTCTGCAGGTTTTTTATGCTTTTTACAAGTGCACGTGTTTCACAAGAAGCCAGAAAAAGCATGTTTTTTTTTTGTTTGTTTCCACCTAAACGAGTCTGAATCTGGTTGTGTATGGCTGTGTAAGTCAAGTGAACGCGTGATTTCATTCTACGCCCCACTGCCATCTACACTAGCGAGTGCCGTTGTTTTTGCTCTGGATAAACAACTTCCCTGATTCATACTCTTTGTGTTGCGGACTTGGATCCGGCGCGCGGACTCCACCTCTGTCCAGACACTTTCACAACCTTGCAACATCTGGCCTGGCGAGAAACTCCTCTGTCTTCATGCATCACTTCTTTTATTTGGATTACTTCCTGCTGCTCCAAACAATCTCCATAATGTTTCCGGCAATTGGATTATGTCCAGCGCCAAAGACATTCTGGATCAGGCCAGAGTGAATTTAGCCACAACATTATCAAAGCACTGTAGCACTTTCGGCTACATACGGAATATTTGCCCGCCACACAGCCGTGTGTGTTATGGGGTTTTAAAGGTCTCCCCTCTAAGATGTATTGTATTAAACAGAATAATAATAATAATAATACAGAGAAACTTGGACCTTCTTCAGGGTTTTTCCGTCCACAGAGGAAGTTTAATGCGACTCCTTCGCCTTGCAGCTGCCGTCCGTGACTGTATGTATGTGACAGATTTATCGGCGTCATCAATCACACGCACTCCGGCGTATGGCTTTCTGGATGCATGTGCAGTGACGAGTTTGAAGAAATGGTGTTCAGAAAATGAAACGATTCAAATGTTTCATCCGCAAGAGCTGGCACAGACGTGACACCGACGAATGTGAGGTTCCTCGCAGTGGCACGCGGCGTGTATCACCTACTGAATCTTGGATTTCAGAGTCATCACCTCTGGGGTAAATCAAAGGAACTTCTTTTCGGAATGCGCCTGTGTAGGGGGTAAGAAATGAGAGGCCAGGCTCCGGGGTTTTAAATGGCCATTTGGTCGAGAGGCATTCCTGAGAACAGCTCCGCAAACATAAACACTACTGTCCCGCTGGAGAGGGGGGACGGTGGGGGGTGTCCTCCCAGGGATTACAGAGCTAATCTGAGGACAGACGGGGGACACCTGTGCCCCTAAAGAATGCCAGGGATTACAGAGCCACGCTGTGATAATGAGTGGAGGACAACACTGCTCGGGCGACTCGTACCCCCGGCCCGTCTTCGGCCCTTTATTCCTTTTACCTTCTGACAGGTTTTGATTCGTATAAGCCACATCGCCGCTGCGTAAATCATAAGAGAGGTAAGCGCCTCGTCATCCACGCCGCGGCCCGTCTCACTGTTCACCCGGGGGAGGTGAGAGTAGCCCGCGGCACTGACCTCGTTACATCAGCGGAAATGCTTTTCAAGCCTTACAGCACTCCAGTGACGGATCTGATCCGAGGCACCAGGAGAGAGGGAACGGCACATTATCCAGTCACATCCGGGGGATTGAGCAATTTGCAAACATTTGTCAATAACCGTAACAGTCAGAGGTTTTTCTCTTGTCGCGACACGTAGTGTGATGTCTTGTTTAAATAGACAGCACGTTTATTTGACGAGTAGTACGACACGAGAGGCACAAATGACTATTCAGCTTCTCCAGACGGAGATTTGGAAAGTAAGGCTGCATCTGCCAGCTCGGCCAGGAACCCCGGTGTTCTTTGTGTTGGTGATGCATTAGCTGGGAACAAGGCGGCAGTAAATGGGGACGTGTGTGCCTTCAACTTGTCGCACCTCGAGCTCGCCCCCCTGGGACGAATCGGTCTGTGCCCTGAAAGATATCTGACAGAGAGAGTCACTTTCTGTCTCGGGTCCTCATTTGCTGTGTCTGAGTACATCAGAGGAGCTGGATTTCACTCCACCGCTTTTTAAGATTATTATTTTTTTTTTTCCGACCATGGTTCAGCACGTGTTTCTGTCCACGTGACGCATTTTATTCCCCAGACTTTTCCTGTTATTTGGGAAACGAGTCTTAAATATCTAAAATACAGTTTATTTTTTAAGGGAGGGTTGCAAACAAGACAAAAAAAAAAAAATCCCGGTCAAGACATACTGCATATTGGATGAGCAGCAAAAACAACGCGTTCTCCTTTAATGTATAAATGTCCCACAATATTGCAGGGACACCGTCTCAGGATGATCTCCGAGAATAATAAACCCCTCTCCCACCTCACACAGTGGACGGGGAATTGTCAAAATATTCCCTTTCGGACTCGTTCCCATTCGATTGGACGGCTTCTCCCGGCTTTGTCAACATGGTCCCCGTCTATTCCCAGCAATGGCAGCTCAAACAGCTCCTTCATGTGGGCCGTGTGTGTTTGCTTTCCTGGCCAGCTGTGCCGCGAAGGCCGCGTGTCCTCGGACCTCCTGGAAGGTTGTGGGTGGCTGGTGGGCTCTGGGCCAGCTGTCTTATTTTTACTCCTTTTTTTTTTATGACTCAAGCTGCCTAATGAGAGGTTACATGGACACTAATAGGTTCGTCCATATTTATGAGCCTTAGGAGCCGATGGGAGCTAAACATAGGCATAAATTGGTATTAGTGGCAGCGGTTAAAGTTGAGCCGCTGGTTGTCATAGTTACGCCTGGTCCAATTTGGCACGTCACTTGGCTGCACCGTCCTCGAAAGCAGAGCCAAAACCTATTAGACACCTTTGTCCAAGTTGTGTGCTTTGTCTCATCATGTGTGGACGTTCCTCTTTTTTTTTTTAGTAATCACACTCCGTCAGTCAGATAGGATAATAAAGGACCACAGTGAACCCAGAGACCCGATCTTAATGTCACGTCCAGCCTCAAAATTGGCATCCCGCGTTATTCATTTTTGTGCCGAATCTGAAAAACGCTGCATTTCGAGCATTTCAATCAAGTTTCAGCGCAGATGTGGGACAGCTGCCCCCGAGCGTGATGTAAAGGCCGTAGACGCGCAAGTGTGCAAACCCCGCATTTCACAGGGTTGGGCTGGTCGTCCGGTAGTTTTCCTCCCGGTGAAACGTGCTCTGCTGTTTTATCTTGAGGGTGCAAACCGTCCGCACAGCTGTGGTGGTGATGGCAGACGGCTGAATTATCGCTCGGCGCGTTGCGCAAAGAGCGGCTATACGCGTTTTTTGGAATTCCAGCGCATATGTCGCCATATTACAGCCAGCGTTGGTGGGTTGTTTTGAGAGTGATGAGGATACTAATGGATCAGTGCATTGTTGGGTGTTATATTTCAAATGGGCCACGCCTGTCATAATCCTTCTGTTATTACAGCAGGACTTAAGTGACTGTAGGATTTAATAATGAGTCAAATTTAGGCGTGTGTGTGTGTCTGTGTCTGTGTCTACCCCCCCCCCCCCCCCCCCCCCCCCGCCGCTGCGCCCCCCCCCCGTCCTTCCTCAACAGGTCCCCCATTAATAACACGCTTGCATACAGACAGGCACACATCGTGCGGTCGGAGACACGGGGGTATCCCGGGCCCAGAGAGCTGAGTGCCTGTCACAGCTCATTACCGTTGGGCCGGAATGAAATGACGTGCGGTGGAAGTGGTTCTTTGCTTTAGCCGGAGCCTCACCGAGCGGGACGTCCCACGGATCCCCGTTCACCCGAGCCGCCCGCAGGGGCACGGCACCTGCGTCACGACACCAGACCTATTTGCGTCTAGACACACGGTCTTGAAATAACATTGTTATTTACACCCCCCCCCCTTTCAATTTGTGCCCGCCGTCCACTGGACGTGAAATGAGCGCCACGATAACGAAGCCGGCCCGTCCTGCTTTCATTCCACGCCGCGGCCCCCTCGGGTATCGAGTTGTGTTTTAATGTGTTTTGGGCAAAAGTGGCGGATTAAGTCCGCTCATCTGTTGAGCAGTCGGACCGAATCAATGCAGCCCTCCTGACTCCCAGTTCCTCAGCAGTCAGCAGCAGCAGCGGCGGCAGTTTGCAGCGTCGGCTGAATACCGATGCAATTTCCTGGTCAGGCTGCAACCTGCGTGGAAACCAAACAAGACCGTTCTGGAAAATTCATTGTGATGCCTCCGCTGATAAACATGCTGGGCGCGAGTTGTACTTTTGCCATGGGGTTTCAGTTCCCTCTGCGGGTTTAACGGCGCTCGAGTGCCGTGAATGAATTGAATCTCATCCATATGGCGTTCGAAGAGGAGACGGAGAACACGATCTAATGAACAAAATGGAATAATCAGCCAAAACCCTCAATCATTGTTTTATGATCATTCCTTCCGGTATTGAGTTCATTTGTACAGACCTGCTCCAGTATGTCTACAGTCTCTGCACCTCTTGACCAGATTTTCTTTTTTACATTTTTTTTTTTATACTATCTTTTAGCAATGCACTTTTTTAGCATGACTTATTATTATAATGATGGCGAATAGCTTTGCCCACAGTATCATCGACGACAGTAAAGCAAAGCCCTTCTGCACGTTGGGGATCGGACTGCTCCCTCAGTGTCCCGGTGTTACTCGCTCATGGGAGTCGGTTCCATCCGGCCATGTTTCCTCATCCATCTTGCTCTCGCTCGCCCTGTGAGCTCTGCTGGAAAAACCCAGCGGAGGAAAAAAGTGCCGGCAGAGCTGTGAAGGCACGCGCTGACAGATGAGCCGGGCCGTCCGATGAGAAGTGGGGGAGAATAAACCCCCCCACCCCGAGCTGGGCTGTACGTAAAGGCCACAGTCCCCCTCTCCCCGCCCCCCCCCTCGTTTTTCGCCCCTCCAGTGGAAAAAAATTCTCACAAGGCCATTTGTTATATATTTTTTTTTACAACGGAAAGCTGCGGATGAGACACTTGTGATATTTGTAGCTTCGGTTTTGGTTTGCTGTTTTTTTTTTTTCCTCTGCTTTGTGAGAGCCTCTGCAAGATGTCGGATAAATGCGCACGCTCTCTGCTCTCCATACTGTAGGTGTTGCCATTAAGTGCTGGTTAACCGTCGCACGCTTTTCTCATGCAGGCGAGGACGAGGTGAATCACGCCGGTGTTGGACGGAGACACATTTGAGACAAATGCAGAGGTGTTCCAGATGTTGATAAAAGAATAAGGGATAAAGAATGGGAGTTGTGCAAGAGTTTTTGGACGAGCGGGGGATTCGTTTCAGACATGGAGTGTGAACCAGATAGGGCACGTAATATTTGTCCTGCCAAAGCCATAAAGAAAGAAGGAACTAGTATTTAAATCAGTAACCAGACAACAGTGCTCTGATATTTCTTTTAAGGTCATTGTAATTAAGAGAGAGAGAGAGGATTGTTTTCCTTGCTGCAGTGTGTCAGTCCTCTACAGCCTTTCACATGGCAGATATTTTTGAACTCCTCGTTAGTGGCTTTCTCGGTCTGCCATAAGGTCGGTAAATGTGTTTTAAGTAAGGGGGAAAGATTGACTCGAGACGTTTTAACCTGGACGGACATAAAAAAAAATAATAATAAAGAAAGAAATGTCCGGGAAAGCAAATGAGGATTTGTTTTGGGTTCTCCTTAACAACCGTTTCCAAGGTGACTCCGAGCACTCGCTTGTCGGAGAGTCTATTCTCGCCGAGATAATAAATATAAAGAAATAAATGGGTTCAAATAGGACGGTTGGAACCGAATTTGGGAGAGTAGTGCAACATTTAACATCTTTAAATCTATACACGTTCTGCTTACTGCTCATTCATCGTTTCACAGCGTCTAACTAGGAATAAAAAAAGCTTTTGTTCAATCATCCTTCCTCAACCGCGATTCACACCGGGGAGATTTACAATGTCATCCGTCCTGCCATTTCCAAGGAGAAGGACATGTGGTGATATTTTAGTTAGTTTAATAATAATAATGATAATGATCATCATTCTGAAATATAACCATTTTTAACCAGTTTTGCTTTTCTGCTGCCAAGATGGAGAATACAGCTGCGTTTTTTGTGACCCTTTTGTGCTTACAGATTTTGACTGGACTCGCGTGATATTTCCTTACCTGCCTTTAATTCACTCCGACATCTTTCCTCTCTTCCAGAATTCCATGAACCTTCCCCCAGACAAAGCGCGACTCTTGCGGCAGTACGACAACGAGAAGAAGTGGGAACTCATCTGCGATCAGGTGAGTGTCGCTCTCTCGCCTGTTATTTAACGCACTCCCGCTCGACAATAACCGGACCCTCCACCAAGAATGGCGAAGGTCTTGACATTAATCAACCATATGGACTCTATACAGCTATCCCCCTTCACACTTAAGCAAAGTTATAAAAAAAAAAAAAAAAGGAGGGAGGGAGGGATGCTACACACGTGCGGTACTGTGCCTCTCCAGTATCAATTGAATATTTAATCATGGAGATCTCTCCCACTGTGTGTGGCGACCACAGCGCCCATGCTCCATTGCCCTGCCTTTATCCCGCCTTGACTTCGCCGGTCAAGTGGGTTAAGTGGCACAGCGGGGTGCACACATCAGTTAGCCGTTGTATTAAAAAAAAAAAAAAAAACGGCCCATTATTGGCGTCAGTGCAGCGTGGAGGAAATAACAGAGGGTGCATGTTGTGCACCGAGCTCTGCAGGGCTGAGTGGAGCACTCGGCCCGGCAGACTCCGTGCCGTACAGTTTTTCTGCGTCCCTGAGCAGAGCAGGGGAAAAAAACAAAACCGAGACAAGTTCAAGACCACCGCCCACCGAAAGTGTATTGATGGCCACTGACCCTGAAGGGCGCGGTGCCAGAGGGAGGCCACGGGGCCACTGACCGGCAGACAAAAATTCCCTTTCAGTTACAAGTGGGCTGTTATGTTCTGCCTTCAGACCTGAAGTGAAAGTAGTTGGTTTCCCTTTTATTGAAAGTGAAGTTGAACTTGGGGAAAAAAAGAAAAAGAAACGCGTTGCTCACTTACTGTAAAAGAGAACAAAATGCAAATACATGGGGTGTCCTCAAATCAGTGCAATCTGTGTTTTTATATTACAAGTAACTTCCTCGGATGTGAAGTTTATATCACTATACTACGTTCTAAATACTATATAGAGTGACACAATGTTTGTGTTTTTGGAGTAAGCCCATTCATGTTGTCCCATTGTTTTTACTGTCTAACAGAAGAATGGTCAAACCCAATCCACTGTTTTCATCCCGACATAGTTTTCCCAATGCGGCCTATACCCATGACGGCACAGGCAGCTTAAGTGTTCTCTGCGTCATAGCCACAGTGAATCTCTTTATGTAACCATGGCAACTGTGATGGAGAGGCAGACCTGACAGGTGTATAGCCTTAGAAATAACAGGTTGCGCAAAGGTTAAACTATTTAACATTTTCGAGGCGATTTGAAGGTTTATGAAAGATGGGGAAGCATATGTTGCATCCAGAGTACAAGGCCGGAAATGATGAGCTCATTTTTGTTAAATACCGCGAACGCAGACTCTTTGCATCCGAAATCACTCCTGGAGATCAGGTTTTAATGGGGATACTAAAATGCCCCTACAACATTTCTGCACATAAAAAAAAACAGGCTTTACCACACTTTCTTGTTTTTATGGTCTTCCCCCTTGAGTCTCCGCTCTCCTCAGGTGCAGAGCGGGGAATGTAACTCATCGCTCGCATTTAGTGCAAAAGCAGCTCCGCCGGACAAAACTCTAAACCTGCCACAGAAAGCGTGTTGTAACCAGTTTATACGAGGTCTTAAAAAACTGACGTGTGTTCTGCAAATACTCTCTGTTGTTTGATGTCTTTACTGCCTGCTTCCATACCTTACATTTCTTTGCATGCAACAGGGTATACTTGTGGACTCATTTAATGTGTCGCGGAACCGATTTTTATCCTAATCCTCGAGCAAAAAAAAACAAAAACTTTTGAACAGGACCCAGCAGGCCGTCTGCGTGTCGGCTCCCATCTGTTTCCATAGCAGCCAACTCTCTTTCCTGACGCCGCTGTCGTCTTTCCTGTTTTTGTGGCGTACCGTGGCTGAGGGGAAATGCAAAGTTGCTGGTAACCGCAGTCAGGAGCTGTTGGTCCAATATTTGCACACAGAGAGAACGTGAAGCTTTGTTTTCTGTTGGAGAGTTCTGGCGCGATTTTATTTTTTTTATCGATAGTTTGAGATATTGTATTGATGAAACATTTTTGGAAAAACATACATAAATATAACTGCATAGGAAATAAGCGCATATGGAACAAGTTTATGAATGAATTAAATTATAGAAAAAAATCCTGTTCGGGAAACTTGTCTAGCCGAAGTTTACAGTGCACCTGAGTATCCAAAAACGACAGGTTTGGTTGGAATGGAACACGTATTAAATGTAATGAAAAAAACATTTCTGAGTGCTTACACTGGCACAGGAAAAATACAAAAATCGGGAAAACCTAACCAACGACCAGGCTCGGTAAATACATCGTGTTAAGCGTGGGAAATGGCATCGGAAAAGAAACCCTTTGCGATGACTCAGATTACCGTGGAGCTGTTTCCAGATGTACGGCCCCCAATGAGATGGTCCATACACGTGTGACCTTTGACCATTGTGGCATAAAAGCACATGTTGTGCGTCTGTCAGGAATCTTGCAGATCCTATCTGAGATGATCGCATACCCTCGTATCCCCTGAAACTCAGATTTTGTTCCTTTTCAAACAGAGAATGAGTCTGGAAAGTGGATTTTTCCTTTTCTTTTCTTTTACCTTCGAGTCACAGGAAATACCTTCCCTGCCTTTATCCACGGGAAGAGGCAAATTGCGTCACTGACATGCTCCTGTGTCTCACTTTCTGATGCAGTGTCACGGGGCGGATCGCTAAATAGCGGCATTCTTGTCTCCGCGCCGCTCGGCCTGCTCCAAATACAGTTTCCCGCTCTACACACTGATCCAAATCCGGCGCTAATCTGCTGTATTTATATTTAGAGCACAATAATGTGAGGGATTTGACCTAATACCTGTTCCTGGACATGTTCTCACACAATCCCCCAGGCAGGTCCTGCTTTAGAGCGCGTAAAACTAACGACAACAATTAGCAGGGAGATCATTTTATGATCTCCCTGCGGGCTGAGCGACTCCAACCGTCCCGCTCTCTCCGTGTTCAGCGTTAATCAGACCGTGACCGGGCAGCTTCCTGCTCCCGTCCACCTGTTGGGCAGCAAAACACAACTATTGTACTGTATGCAGAAATCACTCGCTTTTTAAAAAAAAAAATCCAGAAACAAAATGAAAATTCACGTTGTTGTCGCGCGCCAAACCCCCTTAACGCGGAAAACATGCCGCACAATTCTCCCCAAAGCCGTCGGCAGAGCCCAACAGGAAAGTGATGCCCCCAAAAGTGACTTTCAAGTCCCGGCAAACAATGTGCGCGTGGCCTCGTATTGAAGGCTGAAATTCTCCAGTAAAGCTGTTTTTTATTATTGCACGCCACCTTCCAACGGGGAAAAGGATCATGGAATTCGGTTGAAATATGACTCGAGTGTGATTTACCCAAAGGCTGTTTCACTTTTAATCTGATGGCTTTTAGCGTCGACATCCGTTGACGGGAGATGCGTTCAGACTCGCGAGGGTGTGACCATCTTATTTCGTCGCCTATGCTCGTCATACAACGCTACGGCTTAATACCTACTTTTTAAGGCTTATGTGTATGTTTCTATGTACACATTTCTGTGTGTGTGTCTTCCTGCTCCGTATTCTCCCTTGTTTCCTTATTTATTTATTTTTATTTCCTTCTGCTCATCCCGCTCTTTTTTTTTTTTCTTCGACAGGAGCGATTCCAAGTGAAAAACCCGCCTCACACGTACCTCCAAAAGCTGAGGAGTTATCTGGACCCAGCAGTGACGAGAAAGGTGAGCGACCCCTCGCGCACGCACACGGGACAGGACGTGGCGCAGCTGCAGCCTTTCCTCCCCCCCACCCCCCCTCTGACCACCCCTCCGTCCCGTCCAGGATATCCCTACATCTGAGGGAAGATTGCACACAGCCTGTTTGTGGATCCGTGACTTGGATGCTTTAGTTACAAAACAAGCAGCAGTGCGACGTAGTGAGAAAGGAGACGGTTGTTTATCTGGTCCGCCCAGGTCTGGGAAACCCCTGCCCAGCCAAAGAGTCGTTAGGAAACACGCAGCCATCGCTGGTGGTTAATAGGAGGAGAGAGAGAGAGAGAGAGAGAGAGAGAGAGAGATAGGGATGGAGACAAATCACTGCATTTGCTTGACATTGCCTGACAGCACGGCAGGAGCAAATAAAAGTTATCGAGGTTTCTACATGATGAAAATTGTCTTATGTCATTACAGCAGCCAGTTTTGTGTGTGCATGCGTGCGTGCGTGCGTGCGTGCGTGCGTGCGTGCGTGCGTGCGTGCGTGGGTGGTGGGGGGTGTTTCTTCGACAGGAGCGATTCCAAGTGAAAAACCCGCCTCACACGTACCTCCAAAAGCTGAGGAGTTATCTGGACCCAGCAGTGACGAGAAAGGTGAGCGACCCCTCGCGCACGCACACGGGACAGGACGTGGCGCAGCTGCAGCCTTTCCTCCCCCCCCACCCCCCCTCTGACCACCCCTCCGTCCCGTCCAGGATATCCCTACATCTGAGGGAAGATTGCACACAGCCAGTTTGTGGATCCGTGACTTGGATGCTTTAGTTACAAAACAAGCAGCAGTGCGACGTAGTGAGAAAGGAGACGGTTGTTTATCTGGTCCGCCCAGGTCTGGGAAACCCCTGCCCAGCCAAAGAGTCGTTAGGAAACACGCAGCCTTCGCTGGTGGTTAATAGGAGGAGAGAGAGAGAGAGAGAGAGAGAGAGAGAGAG
>JAFBJU010000470.1:177265-233605 GCA_016785305.1 Colistium nudipinnis
CCCCCCCCCCTGTCAGGCCCCCCCCCCCCCCTCCTTCTCTCTCCCTCTTCCTGCTCGCTGGGTGATGCAGCTGGTAGCACTTAAGTTGCGGAGCGCAGTGCATTTCGGGGTGGCGGTGGTGGTGGTGAGCGGGGTGCCTCTGGGAGCTTGCGCAGTATCCCTAAATATGCTCCGTTTTCCACAAAGACACACAAAGGGGCTCCTCCCTAATAAAAACACTCTGTTTCTCATCTCCTCATGTGCCAAACACACTGCCCCGGCCCAGAGACACAGACTACAGAGCGATGGGAAACGGCTCTTTCGTCTGTGTGAAACGTTAATAATAGGTTAACACAGGCCGGAGTTCTGTTTCCTCCCTGATACAAACGCATCAAGGAAAAAGCCACCCGGCCCTCCGTCCTCGGTGGAAACCCGCACTCTTCTCCTCTCTTTCGGTCTCTTCTCTTCTCACGTTTTGGAGGATTTGTTTATTGACGGCACACTAGAGGGACATCAGGTCATTTTTGAAATCGTGCTTTTCTCCCTGCAGACTTTTATATTTTAGCAATATTTATAGTTTGTTCTTTTCTCCTTTTGTTAATTATTGAAAATGGTGTCGCATCTCTCGCCATTACCTCCACTTTGATTAAAACGGTGTTACATTTGTAATATAAAAGCATTATTTTTTTTATTTTTTTAGCTTCTCCTCCCTTCGCATGCAACAGTTTCACACCCTCTCATCAGGGAATTCCCTTGATCGCCCCTTTCGCCCTGTTTTTGTCCGGCAGTTGTGTAACAGCCTGAGGGGGCCCTTTTTGTTTTTGTTTTCCCAAAATCACCTCCTGTCACAGGGCCGAACTCGATGCTTTAGCCAGCTCACGTTCTCCGTCCTGTTGTCACTCGCATCTCTCCGGTCCCCGTTTCCACAGCAACAGGACCCCGGAATGTGTGTGTGCGTCTCCTGGTCGGGGCCTGAGAGGTAACCAATTAGGTTACTTGATTTTATCACACTGCCACCACGGAGGATTACTGCTGCATAAAGCACCGACGTGAGCAAACAAGATAACGGGAGCTACTCAGTATTCACAGTTTCCAGTGAGTCAGCGCGCGCTCTCTTATAGCCTGTTGGGCGGTTACTGGCAAGTACAGGCCTCATTTAAACATCTCGTGTGAACCAGCTCCCAGCTTTGATGCCGCTCGTTTGTAAGCAGGGGCAGCCGGCTTTCACATTTAAGATGTCGCCCGTGGTTGTGTCCGTGTCCATTCCTCTGACCTTTTATGCGAGAGGAGAGAGAGAGAGAGAGAGAGAAAAAGTTTGGCTCCAGCCAAAACATCCCCCGTGCTACCACTCGCTGATCTACAGTTCCAGTGGCGTGGTGAAATATTAACCCTGCTCCTTCTTTCCTTCCTCAGAAATTCAGACGGAGGGTTCAGGAGTCCACCCAAGTCCTGCGAGAGCTGGAAATTTCATTACGGACCAATCATATAGGGTGAGTCACTGCAGGGTTGTGCGAGGCTTGTGTAGTGTTGAATGTCCCGGACCCGGTTATATTAGATTCAGGGGGGAAAAGTCTGGCATTCCAGACACCCGGAGACGCAGCCACGGAACCTAACCGCCACCATCCCCCCTTCATCTCGGTGCTCCTGCCTAATATTACACGGAACGCCATGTGGAAATGGAAGAGGGATGAATCGATGGATTGTTCGCACACGTCTCCGGAGGAAGGAGAAAGAAACCCATTTTTCTTGTTGTAGTTGAGCCGCGCAACTCGGTACGGCAACTCGTCTGCCGTCCTGGAGACGCGATCGTGATTTGACATCAGATAAAAAAAACACAGCACAGTTTTCTCCTGTAATTCCAGGTATTCCAGGATAACAAGCCTGGACCCGATGCGGCCTCAACGAAAGATCAATATCTCAATTAGAGTCAAACCCGTAGTGTAGGACTTTGTCTTGCTCTAGATCACAAGGCCCGTTTGTGTGATCAGAGGCACCGATAGCAACTGATAAGCTGTGATGGATCGCTGAGGATTTTTAATGAGACCCTAATGCATTCTGGGACCTAAAGGATCATTTATCAAGGCAATGCGTTATTGAGTCAAACATTATTTAGTTTCAAGTGATGGCCAAATAAAGAAAAATGCAGCACACACGTAAGAGAATTGATTTAATACTTTCAACACACTGTAACAAAAAAGTAGCTGGATGGATTAGTGAAATCCATGAAAGTGTAAAAATCTGTAATTCAGGAATTGGTTTTACAACAATTACTTAGCAATTGATAAATTGTGTACCTCATCAGCGCGCGCAGGGTTTAAACTCGGACCTGTCTGGAAGAGTTCATTGTGAATAAATAAGGCCTCAGGATTCGCTCGTCCGGATGTGGACGGTTAGATGAGAGGAGTGTCGGAGGTGTCCAATCACAGGAGTCGCGAAGTCGCCGTAAAGGGACAGGAAGTGGAGACTGTTGTGAGAGAGGGGGCGGAGATGGTGGTTACACAACCATCACAAGATCTCAAATACACACACACGCGTACGGACACAAGCATTATCTAAGCGACATCTCTTAATCCCTCTGTTTTTCTCTTCCCCCCCCCCCCCCCCCCCCCCCCCCCCCCACCACCCCCCCCCCCCCCCCCCCCTCCCCCCACACACCCACACATATTGGTTTACTTTAGTTCGTCTGTTTCGCTCTCGCAGAATCTCACCAGTCATCTCGTGTTTCTGGCGACACCGTCTCTCCCTACTCCTACACACTGTTTACGCACTGATCAGATTCTGCTCCTCAAACCAAAATAAACTCCGACCACAGCCAGAGATGACATCCATCTGGTGGAGGCGCCGCTTGGATTAACCCTTTTTAGCGACCTCATGTTGACAAACTAGATTAGACTATTAATCGAGCTAATCTTAAGATTAGGCAACGAGGCATTACCATGGCCCGAGTGATAGGGAGGAGAGGTTGAGAGGGCGTGGGGAGGGGCTGGTGTGGAGAAGGCAAGATGTCACCCTCTCAGACAGTGAGTAATTCTGCTCTTTTTCGGAGGAGAAGAAGAGAAACGAACCGGTCATGCAATCCGCGCATAATACGCAGCTTGTCCCAGGACGCGGACGGTCCCGGCTCCCCGTCTGCTCCTCACATGTTGCTCGGTGGCCAACAACATGTGGTGAATGGGAGGATTGTTAGTTAGTGTCCTACGGTAATGATTACCATGTGCTCCGACCAGGCCACGCCCCCAGGCCCTTTCAAAACACAAGGGGCCCAACCAGGCACCGCTTGACTGGACGCTCTCGTTAGCTCCGCCACGGGAGACCACATAAAGGAGCAGCACGTCGTTTTTTTGTTTTTTTTTTTTTTTAAAGCAGCTTAGCTCCACAACTTCATCAGCGCGGTGCCACTCACCCTGCCTGTGTGTCATTATGTTTATGCCCCTGCAAATATCTCTCATTGCTGAGCAGTCTGGCTGGCCAAGCCACCCAGGCCTCAATAAAAAAAAAAAGGCCGGCTGCTTTAATAGGGCGCGATTAAATAAAGATGTGCTGTGATTGGGCTCAAATTGCTCAAGAGGATGGAGGCAGAACAGAAACATGTCAAAAGATAGCGAAGTCATTTCCTGTGTGAAACGCAAGTTTTCTGTGCAAAATAACAATAAATGGAAACGGCAGGCTGACTAATGGGTTTTCTATAAGAACAAGGAGAACAGGTGTGCCTGCGTGCCTGCGATGGAGATAGAGAGATAGAACAGAGAGGGAGACGCATTAATGAGACTTGTGTGTGTGTGTGCATGCCTGAGCCTTTGCAAACACATGCATGTTTGATATGTTTGTCGCTCTGAACGGGCTTTTGAGGTCTGTTGAATGCGTCATGACAATATTTCTAGACAAAGGAGAGATAGAGAGAGAGAGATGACAGGATGAGTGAGAGAGTGTGAAAATAAGAAGGACAGAGGGTGAATAATCTGGAAAATGTCTGTATACCAAGGTCAGGTATTTAATCAGAAGAAGAAGATGGAACGAAGACGTGACACATTAGATAGGATGCACAGAAATAAGTACACACATCACAGTTGTTGTTGTTGACAGAAAGTGAGTTTATTTTCTTCAGGAGCCTTTTCAGGCGAGCCTTTTATTATTGCGAGTGTCGGACACACCCTAACCCAAAACTATTTCATGTTTTACAACAGATGCTAATTATTTCAATTTTTACAAGGTACTTTAAAAATTCACACCGTGGCTGGGGCTCTGGATATCCAACGAAGAACTTTTTTTTTTTTTTTTTTTCCCCACCTTTACTGGGCTAACCTTGTGTTCCTTCCTGTCCTCAGGTGGGTGAGAGAATTCCTAAATGAAGAGAATAAAGGCCTGGACGTGCTGGTGGAGTATCTTTCGTTTGCACAGTACGCCGTCACGTGAGTCACAACCAGCGTCCTTACCACTTTAGCCTATAGGCAGCGCTCACAGCCAGAACAAGGCTGCCATTCTGCACAGCTGATGATTCATCACCATACCGCACCATCACCATTGTCGGCATCGCTGCTGCCGCCGCCGGTCCTCCTCAGGAACACTGAGTCACTCGGGGCCCGTCGCTGACGCACTGTGACGGACTCATAATCCCACTGTCGGTCCGTAAATAGAAGCCCACGGTTTCTGTTGCACGCTGTGCCAAAGTGGCCCGTGCGGGGCCCCGAGGAGCCACACAGCTCTCACCATACCTTATTGTGGTTTGTCTATTTAATGAAGACGAGCACAGAAGACATGGGCTAACATGATGATGCAGCAAGTGGGAGATGGGCTTCAATATTTATTCATACCTGTATTTAATTGTGGCTCGCTCGCTTATATGCTCTTTTAGTATTTGTTTTTTACTTTTTGTCTTGCTAGGGGTAGGCTTATCTTTCATGCCGCTCACACTTTCACGTTATGTCCCAGACACACAAATGCACACGCAAATTCAAACGCACAGATAGAAACAGAAAGTGAGTGATGTATTGATTTGTTGTATTGATTTTTACTGCCCTCCAGAAATCGGGCCACAGCGTCTTCAAAAGATCTGCTGTTGCTCAGGCTTTAAAAAAAAAAAAAAAAAAAAGAAGCACAGCCATATGCGAGTCAATATAATCATTTCAGGTCTCGCTCTCACAGGTTTGACGGGGACTGCGTGGAGAACAACCCGGAGGCCTCGTTGGATAAGTCCAAGCCCTGGAGCCGCTCGATAGAAGACCTGCACGGTGGGAGCACCCTGCCCTCCCCCATCACGGGGAATGGCATCACGCGTGCCGGGCGGCACTCCACGATACGGTAAGCGTACGTCACGATGAGCCTCTTCACCACGTGTCTTGGTTTCATTTTAACCTTCAACTTTATTTATTTGGAAGTGTGCCGGGAGGTATTTGATTGCACCGCGGTTATTTTGAGAAGTCACACAATTCATAGGATGACTCACTGCATCCCTTTTGTGAAGTCATGTGGTCTGTAAGTATTTAAATGGCTTAAGACACATTTCTGCCACAGCGTGCAAATACCGTTTGTCTGGAAATGTTTTTTTTTTTTTTTTTGAGGGGGATTGTCGGATCAGGCCGTTTTTGGCCCACGACGCATGTCTACATGTCCTCGCGACAGTGATTTCCCCTGTGACACATGATGGCAGCAGAAGGAAAAATCTCCTTTGGGGAAATGGATCCTCTTTTTTTTCCCCCCCCTTCTCCTGTTTTATACCAACACCAAACGCACCGTTCCAGCTCCAAATCCCGGGCACAAAATATTTCACAGCAGTTAATTCATAAGCCCGTGCTAATATATGCTGTGAAGCACAAATCCTGTTCAGTGGTGCATTGTTTCTCTAATCCTCCGTGTCATTCCATTGATGTTTGGGCACAGTACCCGCACTGACTTCAGTGACCTCTAATCCAAGAGGATAACTTGAAGGCACCGTACACAAAGAGCACTATTGATTCCACCAGGCACATGTCATCTCTGAATATGGAATCCTCGCATGATAATAGTCAGATTTATTTATTATTTTTTTTCATTCTCTGAACTTATTCTCTGTTCTCCAATCCACTCAAAAAGCACCACTGTTTTCCCGCCGAGTGTTACACATGAAGCGAGTTATTTGCAAACGCGTGGATGAACGGTTTTCACACTTGTGCTCCCAGTGACCCGGACCCAAATCCAAGTTTTCCATTTGATCGTAACCAGTCACGGATAACACTCGTATCTTTTCTATTTTAAGCTGCGAGCGCCATTTTTTATTGCAAAATGATTAAATCACTGAAGTGCCTTGCCTTAGCAGTTTCTTCAGTACATTGAATTTGGTTATATCCAAGAAATTGAAATAGATTTTTATTCACGGAAATTGTAGCTGTATAACTGTCATCGGAGACCGTCCGTGACGAGTATTTGAAAATCAGCCCGTGTTCATTTGCTTAAATGGCCATTTGCTTCCACTTCACGTCCCTATGAGGTGTAGCAGTCAACGCTCGTGTACTCGAGCGTGTGCGATGATGTGCGACAGGTCGTTGTGTGTACATGCACTCACTGTCTTTTCTGTTCTGTCCCGCTCGTCCCTCCGTAGACATCTGCTCTTCTTTCTGCCCGTCCTGGACAGCAGGCAGGTCTCAGCTCCCTCCGCACACACACTCTGCCATAGTCAGACACACACGCACAGCCCCCCCCCCCCCCCCCCCCCCCCCCCCACGAACAACCTCCCCCCCCCCCCCCCCCCACACCTCCCCGCCTCAATGTACTTAATTCCTCTCTGCTACCAGTCCCCGGTTAATTTGTCCCTGTGTCTGTGTCGAGGATGTGAATAATTCGCACCGCCATCCTTCCCCTCCCGCTCTGCAGACTGAATTCTTCTTTTCTCGGAGAATATGGATTTTTCTGCATTGTCCTTGCCCCTGTGCCCGTGTGCCGTTTGTGTGGTTCCCTAAACGCCACTCTGTGCCGAGGCCAGCCTAGTTTCTGCAAAAGCACTGTCAAACAGAAATGCTAGGCTTCGATCTGCACAGATGGATTAGGTATCCTCTTCTGTATTTTTGGTACGTTCTGCAGTCTGCTTTCTGGAGACGTCACAATCATTTTGAGGGATCTCCTCCTGGCCACTGTCGGTGGTTAACAATTTCTAAAAGTCCAGATGTCCATTATACAGAACCCTTGTCCCCTCGTGTTGTTTTTAGATTAGCTTTGCATTGAAATATTGTCCGACCATTAACTGCTTGGATGTCAAAGTGAAGACGTGTGTGTGTGTGTGTGTGTGCGCGCTTGTGTGTGTGTGTGTGTGTGTCTTCTTCAAACGGCAAACTTGAAGAACACCGAGCAGCCTGAGCTGTCCAAAGTACTCTCAGATAAAACGGTATGTCTGTGCTGTTGCATAGAGAGAGGCAGAAATCTGTAGCGGTGTTTGTATTTTATTGCTTACTTTTCGTATAGTCTTTGTGTGGGATGTGGTGTCATTTATTATGTGTTTATTATGGTCTGGCTGTCTTCGAGAAAATAAGTCATCCATTTTTGGATGGTGGTAATCGCATAACTTCAACGTCATCGAATCATTGTTTTATTGGAATTTCTTCCGGATTTATGAGAATTGAAATGAATTTCACCTTTTCCTCTCATTACAATTGCATTCAGACATACTCGATACATAGTATTTTCACCCCGACTCCTCTATCCTCTCACAAGTTCAGGATTAGGCACTATCCCCCAACAAGACACTATATTATCATGACTCCAAACTCTCCTGACAGGAGTTGTTTCTGTTTGACTAAGATCTTTAGTAGTGCTGTAAACCTCTTCAGAACAACCTGATTCTCTTTAATGTGTTATGTATTAAGATAAGCAGGTTATGTTATTACACAAGCTTCGCGTATATGGTTGGTTTGGATTGTGTGCGTCAGGATTATTATAATAATATTATTCGGTCACTTCCCCTAAAAATGTGCCGCACCTAAGTTTGGACGTGGATTGAGGAAGAGATAAAAATATGTTTTGTTCCTGTTAGAAGCAGGTGCTTCAGGTCGGCGCGAAAGAGTTCCAGATAGAAAAAATAAATAAAATAAAAATAAAGATTTATCTCTGGAGAACTTGCTCTGCACCTGCCTGGCGCCAAAATGTAGAATGTGCAAGAATACAAAGACACACAAACACAATATATATATAAAGATGCTTAAAGGCGTGAGCACAGTTTTCAAAGAACGAATTTAGCCCCTTTCCAACATTTTTTTTGTGTGAACATTTCTTATTAAAGATAAGTGTCCCTACTTTGCACTTGCGCCTTCTTGTGATGAACACACACACGCACACTGTGTTGTGTTGTGAGAACGCTTCCAGGCATGGGAGGGCTGACACGAATCGGCATGTCTATCAGTCGCCTGAAGACAGATTTCTTTTTTTTTTTCTCTCTCTCCAGAACTCGGGCTGGTAATTGAACCTCGTGACAAAAAGTCTGAAAATAAACCGCTAAGCTCCGACTGGCTCGACGTTTTATTCAGCGATCCGGCCTCTCCCGCATTTTCCCTGCTATTGTGAGAGTTGCACTGGGGAGGAAAAAGGCCTTGTTTTTGTAAAGGCCGCACAATCACCCCGCCGCATGCAAATTCCCCCGGCTCCTTTTGTGTGAGCTGTAAGTGATATCTTTGTGTAGGCTGTAGATTATATGGCCTTTGTGTGGGTTAACGTTAGGTGGCGTGGCGCTTTAATGGCCTCCCTATGTGGAGGAGACTGTTTGTGTCAAGGGCCCATTCACTCGTGGCATCTGTTTTCTCGTCAGTGCTCGGGTGGCCGTAGAACTGAAACCTCCTTCAGTGAAACAGTCTTTCTTGTTCTCACCCAGTTGTTGTGGCTGTTGTTGTGTGTTTGTGTTTTGTTTTTCTGCAGATGTAACACACTGCCCAGCCGGCGAACGCTGAAAAACTCCAGGCTGGTTTGTAAGAAGGACGACGTCCACGTCTGCATCATGTGCCTGCGTGCAATCATGAACTACCAGGTGCCCAACTCACACAAACGCACACACGCGCAACGTTATCCAACACGAGCACACGCGCAATCTGTGCTTCATATTTCATTTATCGCGGGGTGGAATGCGCTTGTGACCCATTCGGTGACCCCTTGTTCCCTGATCATTTGCTTATTCGTCTCTGCCTTTCTCCCCCTCGTCGGCCTCCCGTCGTCCAGTACGGCTTCAACATGGTCATGTCGCACCCGCACGCTGTGAACGAAATTGCACTAAGTCTCAACAATAAAAACCCCCGGTAAGTTCAAACCCCGGGTCAAAAATAAATGCAAGAATGGGGGAAAAAAAGACATGTATTCTCATTTTTCTACAGCCGTAGACCCGAGTTGAAAAGGGTGCATTCAGGTGCACCTGCACCGTCTGATCCGGAGAGAGTGTGTCTGTGGCTCAGGGGCACATTCACCCAGACAGACGGGTCAGGCCACACACTGGCACACGCAAGCTGCTTACTGACACAGCCAGGGCTCACTTCTCTGTGTTTGTCCCCGTGCTTGTGTGTGTGTGTGTGTGTTTTCAGCTCATGGCCCGGGGCCTAAGTATTTCCTTGGAAATAGTGGATGTGAAACCACTTTGAGTCACCTGTCACATAGTGTCTCATCCAAGCAGACATCTTGCATGAATGAACCAGAGACTGAACGCACGGGATGTCCCTGTCCCGTGTCCACTGTCCTCCAGTACACACACACACACACAAATGCACCCACACACACGGATTATGCCTCAAATATTAATATTTTGTACCTGCCGGTTAATCCAATGGATTCAAATATTGAGCTCCATTACCCTTCCGCCACTGATATTATGAAACCGTTTTTATTATCGGACCTTGTGGCAGCAGTGTTTCGGGACAGGTTTTTCATTCTCACAATGTTCTTCCTCAGTAGTTGTCGTTGTTGCAGTTGTGTAAATGACGCAACCGTTTTCAGCAAATGACCTTTTGTTTGTTCCGTGTTTTGAGCGTATGTTTTCTGCACTTGTCATTCCCTAAACATTCCTGCTTTTATCCTCTTGTTTGTTTTGCAGAACCAAAGCTCTGGTCCTGGAGCTCCTGGCGGCCGTCTGTCTCGTCAGAGGAGGCCACGAAATCATCCTCTCTGCCTTCGACAACTTCAAGGAGGTAGGGAGCTGCGTGCGGAGTGCGGAGTGGTGGGGGGGGGGGGTCCGAGCAGATGACTGTGTCGTTAGACTTTAACTGTGCAATCTCAAACAGTGACTCAGCCCCGGAGGAATGCTCCTCTGGCAGGACGGAGAGCGGCTCGGATTCCTTATTGCAGGAAAAACAGTAGCGTCTGGGGATGAGCCCCTTTGTCCACAGATAACGGGCCCCGGTTTAGCCGCACAACACGGGAGGACGGCCAGAGACAGCGGTTACGTAGGCGCCCGTTAACCGGGATTTGGCCGACGCATCAAAGCCGGGAATAGCAGGGAGACAGATGCGGGAGGCGACCTCGCCCTGACCCTTGCTCGTCTGGGTGAGGTAGACTCCTGCAGAAAGGAGAGGCAGGTTTACGATGAGGCGCCGGGTGCTAACGGCAAGCCCCCCCCCCCCCCCCCCCCCCCCCCCAAGCATGAGTCGACTCCAGTTAATGCAATATTTACACCGCCGGATGAAATATTGAATGTTGCTCTCAGCGCCATTGGCATTAGTGGGAGAATGAGGCTCAACAGGGGCGGCTAATGAGAGGAAAGTGAGGATGTGCTCTTAGTTTATTTTTATATTTTTTCTTGCCAAGTGATCTCAGACGTAATCTTATTAGATCTATTTTGCCGAGCGACTTTGATATGCTGTGTCAGAAACTGGATGAGGGAGCTGCAGACTGGAGCTGGAGGCATTATTCAGAGTTTTCTTCCTCCCCTTCCCCTTCAATTCTTCATCACGCTCCGTCTCCCCCATGGCCCTCCACTTGAACTCTCTGAACTGCAAGCCCTCGACTTCACCACTTTTTTTTTTTTTATGGTTTGAGCTCTGCCTTTTTTTCTTTTTTTTTTTTGTCTCCCATATTCTAGTTCAGATTTTTCAGGTTTTTACCGGCAAGACGGCAAGTAGCACTGCATTATATCGGAAGCATTTTTTGTACATAGACAGTACACTGTGTGAACTGTATATAAACTCAAGTAATGATTTAGCCGTAGTTCACGTATAGCAGATCCTATTCGTGGTCTAAACTCTGCGTATTTAGCAACGGACATCGCTGAATTTTAATTTCCCTCTAATTCTGGAGATAGTGTGTGGTTTTTTGACAAGTGATAGTAATGGCTGCTCTTTCATTGTGGGTAATTAAAGTCTCAGAGATACAGCCCCCCTTTACCAGCACTCTGCCCGCACACACACACACACACACACACACACACACACACACACACACACACACACACACACACACACACACACGTCTCTCTTCCTGCAGACTGTAAGCTCCTGCTTATTTTATTTCTAGTGGTGCACGGGTTTTGGTTAAGTGTGCACAGGGAATCTCAAAAATTAAAACCTAAATCACGCATCAATTATGACTTAATCATTGTGACTGAATTGGTGTCGCAGAAGCCGGCTATGCAAATGAGGTGACCGACCACTTTGATCACGCCTCCTTCCCCTCGGCACCATGACCCTGGAAATTCAGTGATGTGGTTTGTTCCGCAGGTATGTGTGGAGACACAGCGGTTCGAGAAGCTAATGGAGTATTTCAAGAACGAGGACAACAACATTGACTTCATGGTATGTACACGCACGCGCACTCGCACACAATCCTAATGACTATTGATTGTGAGGTCGCACTGCTCATCCCTGAAAATTGCACAAAACGCGGCAACCCGCAGATGTGTCTTTCCGAGCTGAGGAGCCCCACAGTGAAGGTGTTTGTCACACTGTGTGTTTGGGTCACGGTTGTGTTACAGCAGTTGTAAGTTGCAATTGTTTACAGGTGCACGGGGAGCTGCACGGGCCCCTGTTGTGATAACGTAAAATAAAACGTGCAATTTGGACACAAAATAAAGGTGAAAATATTGTCGAGTTAGACATGATCACAATTTGTCCAGTGTGTTTATCCATTTTAAGTGGTTTAATGGTGTGTGTGTGTGTCTGTGTGTGTCAAACCAACAAATGCTGTGTTTATATAGGTCTGTATTAGAAATTTGAACTGGACCTACTCCACAAGTGTTTTGACAGCAGCACTAAAGCAAACAGACAACGTCAAAGCCACCATGTCGCACACAAGAGCTCCTCACCGAGTTCATTAAGCCATTGTCACTGTGTGTGTGTGTGTGTGTGTGTTTGCCTGTGTGTACATTAGAGCCTCCTTGATCTGTTTATGCAGCCAATGGAGTCGAGCTGGCCGATTTCCCTCGTTTGTCTCCTTTTAATCCTTTTAATCTGCCATATAAACGTCTCCGCCGCCTACGTAAACACAATCACGTGGGTTTATACACACAACTTTCAAGGCAAGCGATATTAAAAGACAACAGATGTGCCTCATGCACTGCATGCCCGTAGGATGTTTAATCTGGATAACGCCAGTTAACCTAAACTCGCTATTTATCGCACTATGATCATTCGGATTAATGTCAATAACCTAAACGCACCGCATCGTATTATTACAATTTGAGAAACGTCAATAACGTTCAAGAACCATATACTGCAATATGTCAATGATCACACACTGCACACTGTACTCGTGATTGCTGCTCACATCAAACACTTACCCTATTTGTATCTACGTTGATAGACTGTATATATTCTCCGTGACTCAATTACTCTCCGACACTGAGACTGCGATCATACACTTAAGGCCACTGCGCACTTAAACACCGAGTTGTTATCTCTTGAATTGATGTCTCATCTTGTATGTTACATGCGTTCATTCACTGGCGCTGTACACCCGAGTTAAATTCCCGCGTAGCTGTACATTTGGCCAATGAAGCGATTCTGATTCTGATGTGATAATGAGCTTAAAACCATTTCGGTGCGAAGGCTGCTGCAGGCAAAACAGCGTTGCCTCTCGGTGACGGCGTTTCACCTTGCAGTGTCTGCATGCTGCTGGGATTTCGTGGTCGTATAAAACATTTTCCGCATTTGTTTAGTCAGATTCCGACCGGTGCGCATAAGCAGCGGTTCCAAGGCATTCGGCGAGGCCTGCGGTGTCGCCCGTCCCGTCACCCCATCCACTGAGTATACGTTCTCCGTTTCTCTCCTTTAGGTGGCGTGTATGCAGTTCATCAACATTGTCGTGCACTCGGTGGAGGACATGAACTTCAGAGTTCATCTGCAGTTTGACTTCACCAAGCTATGTCTGGACGACTACTTGGACGTGAGTGGAAACGCAACACGGCAGGAAACGTGGGTGTAAATAGAGAGGGAGAGAGACACAAAGGGAGAGGCGGTGCGTTCTGGATCCTAGTGTCCAGATCAGTCCACGACGTTCGCCGCGTCTCCTTTACGGCAGCCACAGAAATCAGTCGGCGTTCACTCCGGGAAAGTCAGTTGTGCAAAGCCTCGTCCCCAAAGACCTCCGAACTCTCGCTCACTTCTCTTTCTTCTTCGCTCTCATTGTCGCACAATCTCTTTTTTTAGTTTTTGTTGTTGTTGGTTTTTTTTTAGAAACTGAAACACACAGAGAGCGATAAGCTGCAGGTTCAGATCCAGGCCTACTTGGACAACGTGTTTGACGTGGGAGCGCTGCTGGAGGACGCGGAGACCAAAAACGCCGCCCTGGAGCGGGTGGAGGAGCTGGAGGAGAACATGTCCCACGTGAGAAACCAAAACTGCATGCTCAGCTTCATTTCTCTCTTCCTGCTGCGACGGGCAGCGCATAAACATCAAACGTGGCCGGATGTGGACCGCACAGTGATTGGACGGGGGGGGGGGGGGGGCATGGCGTGGGTGTGAAGCGCTTGTCACATTTTCTTTTTATCGCAGAGTTTCCCCTCAGCATGGGATTTACTGATTTACTATGGTCTTAAAGATTTCACTTGAATGAAGGCCCTGTGACATTTTGTGCGGACGTTGTCTTTGTCTAACTTTCCAATCTTTTTACGGCCGTACCATTCGTCACATTTGCGTCACTGTGGGGCCTCTTACTCCTGTTGGTTTGAATCGCTCTTCTAGATGAACGAGAAGCTGCTGGACACGGAGAACGAGGCCATGTCTAAGATTGTGGAGCTGGAGAAGCAGCTGATGCAGAGGAACAAGGATCTCGAATCCATCAGGGTCAGAACTATTCCCATTTAGTGTCGTTTACAGCCATTTAAGTACTTGCCAAACATGAGAATTAAGTGTCTTAATATATATAAAAAAATATATATATATATATATATATTTGTAAAACGTTTGGTTTTAGATTTCCAATCTTTGGAGAAAAAAATAAATATTCTAAAAATACCTGTGCATCCACATGCCCCTCCCCCCTCACACCCACACACACACACACACACAGGAAGTCTACAAGGACACCAGCTCGCAGGTCCACTCCCTGCGTCAGATGTTGAAGGAGAAGGACGAGGCCATCCAGCGGCAGAGCAACCTGGAGAAGAAGATCCACGAGCTGGAGAAGCAGGGCACCATCAAGATCCACAAGAAGAGAGACGGGGACATCTCCATCCTGACCCCGCCGCCCTCGGGCGCGGAGGGCGCGGCCGGCGCCGTGGTCGGAGGACAGAGCGGGCCCGGCGGCCCGAACCACGTCGGAGGCGGGACAGGCTCGGCTGCTCCGCCTCCGCCGCCGCCGCCACCACCTCCTCCTCCGCTGCCGGTCAACGGCATATGTAGGTTCAACATTAGTCCGCATTTTACCACAAGTGCACTATGAAACACGGAAAGAAGAAGAAATAAAGAGAATAGACATTTTCTGGCATAAAAAAAAATGATTTGGATGTAAAAAAAAAATAATAATATTGCTGAACGATGTAAAAATGTAATCGTCTCATAGACGGTAGCCATTGTAACCCATTTTAAATTAAGATGTAAATTGAACTTGATAGAAGTGCCAAACATCAGCAGCATCATGTTGCGCGCGTGTGGCTCAGAAGACCTCATCCTCTCCTCTCTCTCCCAGTGCCAAACGGGCCGTCATCCGTCATTCCAGCGGCGGCGCCCCCGCCTCCTCCGCCGCCGCCCCCTCCGCCGCCTCCTCCGCCCCCAGGACCTGCCTCAGAAATGTTCGCCCCTCCGCCTCCGCCGCCTCCTCCCATGGCCCCCCCGCTGCCCGGCTGCGGGACGCCCACTGTCATCATGAACTCTGGGCTAGCTGGTAAGTTTGCACGCGGGAACATTGGTGGCGTCTATAATTGAATACGCGAAGTGCCGTATAGTGAAATGTAGACTGTGATGGGCGTAGCAGCTTCTTTTTTTTTTTTTTAAACCAGCCAGTAGCTCCCACAGTCGCTTCTCTCGCTTTGGTCATCCAGATGGATTCCAATCACCTTGCTCCTGTGCAGGTCGTTTTAATGCCAACTCGCTGCAGCTGGTTCGCAGTAAAAATAAAAAATAAATTTATGTTTTTTTTGTGAACGAAAGTCTGTGAAACTCTACCTGCTGCCGTCAGGCATGCTCTGATCTGATTTGACCAGTAACCAAACCCCTTCCTGTGTTTGAAATATTTCTGTTAAAACCTTTCTCACTAACTCTGCCGATTTCTGAATGACCTGTCTTTGAATTGATTCCTTTTTTTTTTTTTTTCTGCCAACCAGAGGGACCCATCAAACTTTTCTGTAGGTTATACCTGTCCTGTTTTTTTCTTCCCGTTTCAAGCCCCACCCTCTCCCTTTCATTTCTCAACAAGTTTTGAAAATGGTATTTTTACGTCTTTTAACAGGGCTTCACAGAAACGTGAAGTGTTAAACATTTCCATTTTTAAGCATGAACTAAAAATACCAGATTTCAAGCGTTTTGCATGACCTACCCTCACCACTTGCTGCTGCAGTGTTTTGATAGTGTGTGTGTGTGTGTGTGTGTGTCTGTGTGTCCGTGCGTCCGTGGGTTTTCAATGAATGAAGCATCACCACCACATCTTAGGTGTGTGTTGCATGCTGAGGCACAGAGACCTGCCGTGATCCGCTGATGAAAGAAAAACAAAACTGTTTACCTTTCTCGGGACGGAGTTACTTTCCTTTCCTGCCGCTTGGCAAAGCAGGATTCCACGCTCGGCTTTAAACGAATCACGCTAGGTGGCTGCAAATAGTTTTAATCTCTGGTGTTTATATATATATAGTTTGTCACTTGGCCAGGCTGGAAATCCTCACGATACGCACCAATTACTGTGCAGGTACACAGCCTTTGGCCTGGTTCTCCTTACTGGGTCTCAAGGCTTCTCTCACAAAAAGGAAAAGAAAAATCACTGTTTCAGGTTTTTCCAGACAAAAAACAGGATCCGTGTGCGTGCGTGCGTGCGTGTCTGTCTGTCACACATCTCATTTACCTGTCCACCCTGTCACCTGCACGTCTGTGGATTTACCCGTGTCTGTTTTCTGATGAGCATGAACATTTTGCCTAACTGGTCTGTGTCCTGTGCAGCTGTTAAGATCAAGAAACCCATCAAGACGAAGTTCCGAATGCCCGTCTTCAACTGGGTCGCCCTCAAACCCAACCAGATCAACGGCACCGTCTTCAACGAGATCGACGACGAGCGGATACTCGAGGTGAGAAGAGATTTTTTTTTTACTTGTCTGAGCCGGCCCCGATTGGTTCCGGTGAAAAAGGGGAACACAAGCGGATTGTCTCTGTGTTGACGTCTTGCAGGACCTGAACGTGGATGAGTTTGAGGAGATGTTCAAGACGAAAGCGCAGGGAGCACCCATCGACCTGACCATGAGCAAGCAGAAGGTGATCCAGAAGGGGCCCAACAAGGTCTCCCTGCTGGACTCCAACAGGTCGAAGAACCTGGCCATCACCCTGAGGAAAGTGGGCAAGGCGCCGGAGGAGATCTGCAAGGCCATTCAGCTGTAAGCCTCTTAAAAAAAAAATGAAAGTGAAAAAGTCGACGATAAATAACGTACAAACATAAAACGCATCATCTCCCGGCGCCCAGCTTCGACCTCCGGACTCTGCCGGTGGACTACGTGGAGTGTCTGATGCGCTTCCAGCCCACGGAGAACGAGATCAAAATCCTGCGGCAGTTCGAGAAGGAGCGCAAGCCGGTGGAGAGCCTGACGGACGAGGACCGCTTCATGATGCAGTTCAGCAAGATCGAGCGGCTCATGCAGAAGATGACCATCATGGCCTTCATCGGCAACTTCAGCGAGAGCATTCAGATGCTCACGCCGGTGAGTCCGGCGAGTGAAACAGTCCTCCAAATGAAACTCTTCGTATTGTCGCCGATGGCGTATAAAATCGGGGGCCCCGCCGTGTTTTCATCCCCTCTTGTTTCGCCGCAGCAACTTCACGCCGTCATCGCGGCATCCGTGTCCATCAAGTCGTCGCAGAAGCTGAAGAAAATTCTAGAGGTAGCCAACGGTTGTGCCTGGACCAGGCGCACAATCTTGAATCCACGTGTGTTTTTCGTTTTTTTCACATTTGCGTGGATTGCTGTGCCGCAGATTATCCTGGCCCTCGGAAACTACATGAACAGCAGCAAAAGAGGAGCGGTGTACGGATTCAAGCTGCAGAGTTTAGACTTGGTGAATAGAAATGTGGCAATATCCAATTCCGCCATTTTTCTTGGTGCCCGTCGAATTTTTTTTATTTATTTACTCGACTATTTATTCCCTTCGCAGCTACTCGACACCAAGTCGACGGACCGGAAATTGACGCTGTTGCACTACATAGCCAACGTGGTGAAGGAGAAGTACTCGCAGGTCGCGCTCTTCTACAACGAGGTGCACTACGTGGAGAAAGCTGCGGCAGGTGAGTCCGCGGGGCCAGTTTCGAGGGCGATGGTTCGCCGGCGCAATGAGGCCGGCCGGCGCTCATAAAGCGGTTTGTGGGTGCTCACAGTGTCGCTGGATAACGTGCTGCTGGACGTGAAGGAGCTGCAGAGAGGCATGGAGCTGACCAAGCGGGAGTACAGCATGCACGGACACAACACCATGCTCAAGGACTTCATCGCGCACAACGAAGGCAAGCTGAAGAAGCTGCAGGAGGACGCCAAGATTGCGCAGGTAACGCGAGACACACCTCACGTTGTGCTGGGGGGGGGGCTGAATGTTTCACCCGTGTAAATCCACCGCCTTGTCTCCCGAAGGACGCCTTCGACGAGGCGGTGAAGTTCTTCGGCGAGAACGCCAAAACCACGCCGCCGTCCGTCTTCTTCCCCGTGTTCGTGCGATTTGTCAAGGCGTACAGGGTGAGTGGGGGCGGGGGAACTCGTCTCGCATACGCGGGCGCAGGCACGCGCTCGCTCGCATTCACACCACGACTCGAAAACCCAATCACCACGCTGGACTCCTCCCAGTTTGCGCACGTTTGGTCGTGGAGGTGTTTTGGAAATTCCCGTCCTACAATAATGGCAACCGCACCATTTTGCAGTCAGAAACTCTTCTTTTCATGAGCGCTGGCATGTCCCTGACACAAATGCGTGTCCTCCCCTCAGCAAGCAGAGGAGGACAACGAGCACAGGAAGAGACAGGAGCAGATAATGATGGAGAAGCTTCTGGAACAGGAGGCCATGCTGGAGGAGAACCAGAAGGTAGAGATGCTCTTCTTCTCCTATGCTCGCCTCTTTTCTTTTCTTTTTATTTTTGTTCACTCACTCATCCCCTTCCCTCCGTGGATCACTTTCTATGCCGTCCATTATAATACATTTGACGCTTCTGCGCGTGTCCCTCAGTCTCCGTCCCACAAGAACAAGCGGCAGCAGCAGGAGCTGATCACGGAGCTGAGGAAGAAACAGGTGAAGGACAGCCGGCACGTCTACGAGGGCAAAGACGGAGCGATAGAAGACATCATCACAGGTAACGTCACCTGGGGCCCGCCCCTGCCCTATGTGACACGCCCCCCCCCCCCCGATAGAAGACATCATCACAGGTAACGTCACCTGGGGCCCGCCCCTGCCCTATGTGACACGCCCCCCCCCCCGCACACACACACACACGCACACAGGGCGCGCTGCATGAAGGTCCTCTCCTGCGCTACACATTCGGCCTCTTTAACGCAGGGATTCCGAAGCAACTAACACGCAGACTTTGGCTCTTTTCAAAATTCGGACGTTTGAAAACCAAAGGCGTTGCCTGACGACAGTCGAGCTCAAATGTTTCCGGTGATCACGGCCGCTTTTTTTGGATCTGCATCGTCAATGCTTCGTAACGCAATCCGTACCTAGACGGGGCCGGGGTTGTGACAGGGGCTCCTCCTGTTTTTATGAGTGAGACGTTTGCAGGCAGGCGACCGTGGGTCACGCAGAACCGCATCTGTTCAATTCCTCTATTAGACAGAGGTATATATACATAATATATTAGAATGGATCCAATTTACGCTGTATTTCACATATAAATCAATTTTACTCTGAGCTGTCTAACCAGACAAAATTTAAGTTTAAAAAAAAAAAAAAAAACACAGCCTCAATAAATGTATGTTTTTGTTTTTTTGGCGAGAAGTAACAAAGATCCAATTGGGTTGATTTCCAAAACAACTGAAGCTGATATAATGTACAGATGATTTACTGTTAGGTTTGTTCAGTCAAAGTGTTTTATTCATAATTAGCATTTTCATATACACAATACTTTTACTGAATGGTTCTTCTCTCACTGGCACAAAGCGTTATTCGAGGGGCCGTGAAGATTGACATTTAGACCGAGATTACTTTTGAATTATAATTTTTTTTTTCTTTTTTTTTTCAAGAGCTAGAAAATGTTAAAAACTAGTAACCCTGGAATCATCATCATTTCAGGCAAAGAGTTTTTTTGTTTTTGCTCGACACCCGGCCCTCCCGATGGATGCTCTTGTTGTGAATTTGCTCACAGCTAACCGGTGCTCAAACCGCCTGTAGGAATCTGCTTTATTTATCTTTTTCTCAAAGTGTCTTTGTCCTGTCTTTGTCCTGGCTGTTGTCCCCTGTCGTCCTCGATGCAGTGCTGAAGACCGTGCCCTTTACCGCCCGCACAGCCAAGCGCGGCTCTCGGTTCTTCTGCGAGCCCGCCCTCAATGACGAGTACCATTACTAAGCTTGTAGAACTCTCTCTCCTCCCAAAGGTTTCTGGAACGCAACGTTCTCGTCTTCCTCCTCCTCCTCCTCACTCCCTTTTTCTGCATGCCCCATTCACGCACGCACACCGTTAACCGTCTCACTCCACTCACACCCTCGGACCCGTGCCCGCCGCACTGGGCCCAGAGTCCCATGGTTTTTTGAGACGCACACACGTGCACGCACGTCCCAGTGTGTGCGCGTGTGTGTGCGCGCGTGTGCGTTTTTCTCCCTCCCTGAGCATGACCAGGTGTTGTTTTAACGTTTTTTTCTCCGCCCACCTGCATGACGTGCGACACCGCCCGTTTCGTCATCGTCGTCATTATTATTACTTTTATCCACCGCGGCAAACCATAACGTCGCAGAGAGAAACGGTCTCCAAGGTCACTCGCAGCTGAAGTGACGGATTAGTAGCGGTGGAGTCTCTGGGACGGGAGTGTTTGGCGTGCTGCTTCCATCTAGTGGTTGCGGACTGAACGGAGTAGTTGGAGTCCGTCTCTAAACCAGTTTGCTGCATGCTTGCAACACGTGAAACTATACAATGTGCGAACGTCAGTCATCTACATGACGGGTATCGTTGGCATCATCATGTGTAAGCGCCTGTGGCATTATAACTTGCCTTTTTTGTGTGTGTCAATAAGTGTTTCACTCAAAACAACCACAAATGTTTGTGTGTGTGTTTGTGTGTGTGTGTGTGTTCATTCTCACGTCACCATTAACGCTGTTGACGCAGCTTCTCGCATGCTTCGTTCCTGCCACCTCCCCCCCCCCCCCCCCCCCCCCCCCCCCCCCCCACAATGCACCCCTGCTCTTCCGGTTAGCACCGACGCTGACGTCGGACGGCCCTCGCCGCCCCGGCGGGCCCACTAACTCGCTTGCATGACAGTCCGCGCACGTGCGTGACAACTTGTATGGCAGCGGTCTCACTTGTGTGTTACTAACGTGCAACGTGCTTGTAGTTCTGCACTGACGCGTGGCTGGTGGCAAATCATTCATTTGGCTGCATGCCTGCATGCTTTGCGTTTGGGTTTTGGTGAAGGACGCTGTTGGAACTTAATCTCCCTTTTTTTCACAGTTGCTCTGTATTGGAGGTTTGAACTGGTGCTCTTTAACTTTCCTGCTGGTAGCCTCTCTGCAAAGCAGCCTGGGTTTAGTAACGCACACATAGACACTTAAAAATAAGCTTTGGTCCTGTACTCCATACCCCCCCACCCCCCCTGCTGCCACTCTGCTTCGCTCTCGCTGCGCTCTCTCTACAAAGCCAGTGTTAAAAATGTCCTCTTCCTTCTCCCCACATTTTTAACCTTCATTTTGTCTTCTCTTTATCCAGCCCTAAAGAAGAATAATATTACTAAATTTCCCAATGTCCACTCGAGGGTAAGGAACTCCTCCAGTAGCACCCCTGTAGTGGTGGATGTGTCTCAAACCTGGCAAGCATCTCTTTATTACCTCCCTTCTCACTGTCCTCTCATTTAAGGTCCACTAAACCTGTCCCCCCTTTCTTTCTCCCCGTCATATCCCCTAATAACGGTTCATGTTAACGTCTACTTTTTTTGCAATCGTTTATTCATCTTTTCTTGTTAAAAAAAATAAATAAAAAAAATGCATTTAGATTTAACCAGCAACATCTCAGATTGGGGCTCGCCTCTGGTCGTAATTCCCAGACACGGCCGACCCCAGGGGCTTTTTCCCCCCCTCTTACTGTGTAGACCTCACGCTGCTTTGAAAGACAGGCTACCAGCACTGTGAGCATGTGGGCTCATCAAAAAAAAAAAACACCCTGACAAGATGACTGACGGCTCTTTTATCCTCTTTCTCTTTCTCCCTCAATCACCTCTGCTCAGATTTGAGGAACCAGCCCTACAGGCGGGCGGACGCCGTGCGGAGGAGCGTCCGGCGACGCTTCGACGATCAGAACCTGCGGCCACTCAACAACGGCGAAGTTGTCATTTGACGAGGGGAGCGGTGCGTGTGCCGGGAGAGAGCCCAAAAAGGAAGGGGGGGAGGAGGATGTGAAACGTGGAGAGAGAGAGAGAGAGACAGAAAGTTGGAGGCCGAACGGAGGCTGATAAGTGACAGATGGACGAGTGGTGTTGCAAACCATAGAGATGAGTGTGTGTGTGTGTGTATATATATATATATATATATATATATATATATATAGAATACATGTTATTCCATTGTCTGCGGTGATGGCGGCAGCAGCTTTTTCACTATGAAGGACGGGGGAGGTGTGCGGGACTGAATTTAGAGACGAGCGTCGGAAAGGTTGGATCAGAAACCTTAGACGAGCCAAGTGCCTGAACTTACTTCTGTGGTCCCGCGTCGCATTGTGTTCTTTTTTTTGTTTTTTCTTTTTTTTGTCCGTTCGTTATGTCCACCGCTCAAAGCGACACAGTGTGACGTGGCTTTGACCTTTAAATGACGTGTAAAACTGGACTCGGCTGTGGGAGCCAGGAGAAGAGACGCTTCCTGGGAACACTGTACACAATAATGTAGAATGTACGGGGGAACATACGTGTTCCCCCTTCCCGCCGTTACAGGTATTCCATCGCTTACCGAGGATTTTCACAATCGGTAATGTCTCGGTACGTTTCTGTGCTCTTTTTTTTTTCATATCTCGATACACATGTGTCTCGCCAGGCGTCTTATCTCCAAGTACCAGGGCTGACCATCAGACAGGAAGGTGATTATAATGGAAATAATCAAGTCAGTGTTTGTACTAAATTAAGTAGAAGTTTGATGAAAAGAGAGAAAAAGGTTTTCATTTTTTCATTTTTTTTTAAAGGACCAGGCTAATGTGAACTGTATATACCAGACTTCTTGGTTGTGACTTCCCTTTCCTCAGTGGACGTTAATGGATCAAGCCTAACTGCGTCGGGCTGCCCTGCTTAGGCGAAATTCTATCATCCATTTTTTTATATATATATATATATATATATATTGGCCATTTTGACTGGTTTCTGGGAACAAGATTACGCACGCTAAAAACCAATTTTTCTACCAGGCTCAGAAACTGCAGCGAGGATTTGGAAAGCTACGCAGTGATCTCATTGTCAAAACTGGACATAACTTCACGTTGTACTTCTGGAAAAGCCGTTACAGGTTAACCCTACTCCATGTTGCTACTGTCTACTCACTTTATTGTAATTTTAATGTATAGTATTTAACCACTGAAAAGATTCCTTGAAGCTCACGTGTATGTCTAATGTGCGTCCAGTCGTGGCGCAGCAAAAAATACTCAACACATAAATGTTTTCCTATATGTACAGATATTTTGCTACAAACCATGTTTTTTTGTTACTTATTCACATTACCAGATGGTTAATATTGTACATATTGTTTAAACAAAACAACAACAAAAAAAAAACGTTTTCATTGCCTTGTGCTATACAACGAATGTTATTTTAACTTATAGATTTTGTTTCCAATTTTTTTTTTTTGTATATTTAATGAAGCCAAATGCAGCCAGAAATCCCATCTCACATTATGCAGGAGGATCGCTGGGTTTGCGTGTGGGTATGTCACACGTGCGTCGGATCCAGCCACGGAAACATGCGACATGATTTTTTTTTTTTTGGACTCCTCGTTAAACAGTTAAACTCGTTTTTTTTTGTATTTGTCGACCTGTGATGAGCTGCTTTTAGCGGCTCAGTGATGCACCTTTCTGTCTACTTCTTCTTCTCTTTAATTTCGCAGTCTGTAATAGTGTCATTTCTCTAACTGGATAATACTGGCATGTTTTTTTTTTTTTTTTTTTACCTTCACAAGAAATGTATTTTAGGCAGTTTGCGCTTATTACAAAAATAACAAATGTTTTGTTTTTTTTAAATTAGGGGATATGACATTTTCAACAAATACGATCAAATAAACAATTTACATGGACTTTTTGTTCTATTCCTCTCTTGATACAGGCAATTACTTTTTTTACGGCCACTTTAGGGTTAAATTACCTTTAAAGTTGTAATATATCTCTATGTTATTCACGTAGTTTTAGTAAACAAGAATGTTTACCTTGGACCACCGTGGCGTCCTAAGCCCGCCCACCCACCCCGGTGACGGGCGCCTGCGTTCTTGCCACGCTTCTCGGTTAAACACATTCAGACATTAAGATATGCTTTTAATCGAATATAAAAATGAAAGGCAAATTGGAAAACATGTACAACTACAGTCAACTAAAGATCCTTAATGATGACGAGCAACAACAAAAAAAAAAAAAAAAAAGGACGACCAGGCAATTTTTTTTTAACCATCGTTTAGCTATTTCTGAATATCAAATTACTTTTATCAAACTGGAGAGAAAGTTCAGTGTAGCCATTCTCGTTACATACTTTTTTTAAATTAGGGGATATGACATTTTCAACAAATACGATCAAATAAACAATTTACATGGACTTTTTGTTCTACTCCTCTCTTGATACAGGCAATTACTTTTTTTACGGCCACTTTAGGGTTAAATTACCTTTAAAGTTGTAATATATCTCTATGTTATTCACGTAGTTTTAGTAAACAAGAATGTTTACCTTGGACCACCGTGGCGTCCTAAGCCCGCCCACCCACCCCGGTGACGGGCTCCTGCGTTCTTGCCACGCTTCTCGGTTAAACACATTCAGACATTAAGATATGCTTTTAATCGAATATAAAAATGAAAGGCAAATTGGAAAACATGTACAACTACAGTCAACTAAAGATCCTTAAAGATGACGAGCAACAACAACAAAAAAAAAAAAAAGGACGACCAGGCAATTTTTTTTTAACCATCGTTTAGCTATTTCTGAATATCAAATTACTTTTATCAAACTGGAGAGAAAGTTCAGTGTAGCCATTCTCGTTACATACCAGCAGAAGGCGTGTTGTCACAGTTAGTCCTCGATGGCATGACCAGTGCATTAAGATGAGCCTGAAGGGGGGAATGCATGTTTGTAGACGTGTACAAATGCAACACAAAAAGGCGACACAAATGTGATCATCAAGGGGCGTCTAGCTGTTCCAGTAAAGTTCTCCTCCTCTTCTCCAGCTCCCCTTCGCTCAGCTCGCTGCCTGACGTATCCCAGCCGCCCTGAACGCCACACAGGCAAACGCAACGTCTTAGTGATGTAGTCAGCGGCAAAGACAGCGATTTCATTTCGAAACGTCACTGGAGTAGCACTTTGGTACCAAAACTCTCGAATGAGGACAAATTGAAAAGGTCAAATCCATCCACTACAACATTGATTTGTTGAAATTAAACGGTTTGTATTTATAAGTCTAAAAAAACACCAACCTCCTCTTTGGGAGCTTTCCTTTTAGGAGACTTTTGTTTAGAGTCGGAGCGATATTTCCCTCGAGACTTGTCGTTCTCTTTGTCTAGGTCTTTGTCGCGCTTCCCGTCGCGCTCTCTGCCTTTCTTCTCGTTGTCGGACTCCGGCGATGCCTGTTTGTCACAATCACAATCGGCTTCCGTTAAAAAAAAAAAAAAAGCAGGACGTGCACACACACGAACCGATCAGCCACAACATTTAAACCTCTGTCTGGTTTTAAATGTCGTGGCTGATGGGTGTCATTTTGAGTGGTCAAGCCAATGGGCGCGTTTAAAGGAAGTTTTGACTCACAGACTTGTGGCGCCTCTTCTTGCCCTTCTTCTTGTGCTTCTTGGTTTTCTTATAGCTTCTCTCTGGTTTTTTAGGGCAAAAGAAATGTGTTTAGTAAATGTCCACCGCACAGCACTTCTTCCATACGATGACAAATACATCCTCTGAGCACTCACCAGATTCTCCACTGGAGGAGCGCTCGGAGGGCGACTTGGACTGTGACCTCTTCTTTTTCTTGTGGTACTCCTCCTCCTCTGACTCGGAGCCCTGTGGAAACATTGAAGTCGGGTGATGTAGAGGCAAAGATAGTGCAGGCCACGGCGTTGTTTCGAGGCTCATTGTGTGGCGTGCACTGACCGAACGAGAGCGGGAACGCTTCCTGTGGTGCTTCTTGGACTTCTTGGAGTGTTTCTTTGTCTTCGAGTGGTGATGTTGGCATTCGTGCTGTTGAATAAGATATAACAAGAATTAGTACCATGTTTAACATCATATTCGTCACCAGTGCTAAAGTTAGCCCCTCCCCGCTGTCTTGGCAGTCTTACCTCCAGGACATGCATGAAGTCCTTGAATATCCTTTTCCTTTCGGACTCCAGGGTCACGTCTTCAAAGGCCGATTCTCTGAGGAATCGCTCTCTCACCTAAAATGTTATGAAGACACAAAGCACCACGATAGGACAGCGAGCACGGAAAAATAAAGGGACAATCTACTGTTTAAGAACGCGGAAATTCTGAAGACCCGAATGGCAGAGGAAGAGAGTAGATATGTAAAATAGAAACCGATATCTTCGACGTGGAGGACGTACCATCTCCCATGTAGTCTCCGGCTCCAGCGGGGGCGTGGCCTGTTTCAGCATGTTCTTGAAGGCCGCTTCTTTTCTTTTCATTTTCCTGGCCTCCTCCTTCTCACGCTCCCTCTCTCTGGCTTCAGCCTTCTCCAGCAACTAGACAGGAAGTAGATTAAACTAATGAATACAATACAATTCTGCCATTGGCAATGTTTTTTTTTCTTCTTCTTTTTAAGCCATCAGGAGTGTACATTATAATTTTTTTTTTTAATGTGAGGCAGTGATCGTTGTGCTCATCTGAAATGTTTAACATATCCGAAATTTGCAAGTTAATGCAATATTGCCTGAACAGATGTACCTACAATTGGCCACAGAGCATATGGCGGACAGGTGAAAAGCCAGTGAGAGAAAATGTGCGTCGGACTCTTACACTGTTAAAGGCCAGCTTTATGTTTCCTGCATCCAGAGTGGTGGCTCTCTTGTCCGAGCTGATGACTGATCCAAAGTCCTCAAAGTTGGTGTTCACTTCGACCAGAAAGCCTTTGTCCTTCAGGCGAGAGAGGAATAAGGCCGAATAACGCGTTAAAACGCCAGGAGATTATGAAACACGCAGCCGTCGAGTGTGATCTTTGCTTCCACGGTGAGTTTGAGATTCTTACCTTGAGAATATCTTTGATGATCCTTTTCTCATCGTGGTAGCGGGCCTTCAAGTCTTCCACGTAGAATTTGAATAGATCCAGGGGGGTGGAACCTACACAGTAGATAAAAAGATTAAAAAAATATCTACATATATATATGTGAAGACATTTTGTGCCCCCCAAAAAACAGCTGTTCAATGTGAGCCGTGTTTTTTTAGGGGACGCCAAAATATTGAAATGTGGTGCCCCTACCCGGCTGACCCAGCATGTTGGCGAAGCGGATGTCGGAGCTCAGTGTCGGGTACATCTCCATCCAGGCGGACATGGAGTGAAGCTGGCCGTGGTCGTGGAGCTCATCAAGAAATTTCTGAGAGAGAGAAGAGAGAAATAGGATTCAGGACAGCACGTTGGAGTTTGTTGAATTTCTTGCGACGTGATGTATCAGGCCCGATTGTCTGTTCGGAAGCATCTCCTCCCTCTCACCTGGAACGCCTCTCTGTTCTTGCGCTGGCGTCTCCTCTCTCTGAGGAGAGTCTTCTGCTTCTCCTCCTCCTCCTCCTTCTCCAGTGCGCGGATGTGCTCCTCAAAACAAATGAGGGCGTCCTCCTTGTCCATATCTGTTGGAAGATACCATTAATGTTGCATTGAACCCCAGCGGGGCCGTGACCTCTGATCGCTGACATAGTTACACACTTTCTCCATTGCATGTATAAGGTAGTCAAACAAAGATTTTTTTTTTTTGGATTCTATTTTGCTCATACTCTGCAGCTCCTCATCTTCTGCAAAGGTGGGGTTGTCGAGCAGGTATTGCTGGGCCTCGGACCAGGTGGTGCGGTAGGTGACGTTGGCCATGTTGTCCAGAATGTTCTTCAGAGCTTCCCAGTTCCTCTTTCTTAGCTGCTTGGCTTGCTCCTGGAAACAGAGGAGATGTTAGCTGTGCCATTATTGTCCAAACTCCTCAGCTGAGGGAGAAGGAGACTGGAAGATACATTATTCTACATTTTTGTGATGTGTGTACAAAGCCTCACCTTCTCTTTCTTAGCGAGGTAGAACAACACATCTTCGTAGATCTCCAGCCTGTCTCTCTCTGGGACGCAGCTCCACACCTCCTGCTCGCAGAACATCTGCTCTGCTTTCCTGCATCGCAAGTGCACACACACACACACACACACTTAGGATATTTTCACAACCCACAGGAGGGCAGCATCTCACCGCACCCAGATTTACCTTTAACAAATTGTTCATTAAATTCTTCTTTAATGCTTGGTTCCAGAAATTCCCTTTTGGGAGGCTGTTTATCACCATATGCATTGCACATTTAATTTACTTGAAGAGTCAGAGGCTGTGGTTGAGGGGCCTAGGAAATGTTTTATTTTTTTTAGATGCAAGGAGGCATACACGCACAGACGTGACATTGCACTCCAAACCGTCTGTTGTGTGCCAACCCCAGTGCCAACTGGACTCTGAAACGGGCTCCTTGTCAAGGTCACCGGTCACTCTGTCTGTCATAATGCCAAACTGAAAAGTGCTGCCGAACTGTATGCTACACACAAGACCAAGAATCAGAACAGCGACGCTTATATGGTTATAGGCCTGATGTTTCAGCACGACGCCTTGCTGCATGTTTGTGTGAAGTAAGTTTCTGTCCGTTGCGCGTATGTGTGATTTAAATCCAAGATGTCATGAAGTTGCTTAAGTCTACTCTAGTTAGTCTTAGTGACTGTAGCGCTGTAACTCCGCAATGGCATGTAGAAGCCAAAGATGACCTTTTCGGTCATCACAGCTGTATAATCATATCGACAATTTTGAGGAACCACAAATCAATGGCAAGGTTTATTGTGGGTTCGCTGCAGCACTGACTTGTATCTGGTGGTGGAGGTCATCTTCTCGTGGTTCTCCAAGAACCTCTGAAAGGTCTCCTTGGACTCCTTGTATTTAATTCGGGCCTCCTCCTTCTCCTCCTTCTCCGTCTGGACTTTGTAGGCATTAAAGGCCTGCTTCTTCTCGCTCAGTTTGGGAAGCGCGCTGTGGTGGTTGGGAGAAAGAGAGACATTTGAGGCGAGAGATGGCGAGACGTTGAGTCGCATGGTGCTGCACGAACTGCTGGTGGGAGAGTTGTGTACCTGTAGCGAGGATCGTTGATAATCATTTTCATAGCCTGTTCCCAGGAGGAGTTTGAGGACACACCCTGAAAGAGAAAAGAGAATAAGATAAGTCTGTAAACCGCTGCTTGGCCACTTAGCACCACCCAACACATTTTCTTAATTACTAATAGATGCCCACTTTAGAGAAGTGAGGTGGCAATAATTCACAAGTGCCCATCCCGCCACTCGCCTTTCCCGGGGAGTGACTCCTTTATCCATTATGCACGATTCCAGCACGTGGCCCCTGTCCTGTTGGCCGTCACAGTTATTCGAACTCACTGAGGCATGCCACTTTCTCTCACTGTCTTAAACCCAGCAAGCCCCGTGCCGCTGATCCAATAAAGCTAATCATAAAGACGGCGCCATTAAGATCTCGCGGCAAATGGCAAGCACAATCTCAGAGGAGGGCTTTGTGCACAAAATTAAAAAGGGCCTATATATAGCAGCGATCGAGGTGGGTGGTGCTCGGCCACCTTCCGACCAAGCGCACGACGCGTGCAAAAGCAGCGGGAGGTGAACCTTTACGGTTAGGTTTGGACCTCCCCGGGGGGGGGGGCTCCTGGGAAACGACGGGGATTAGACCCGGATCAGAATGCAAAGCGCGTGCTGGTAAACACATCCGGCATTAGGGGAGACGCGGAGAAAGGAATCTTGAATGGTGGAAAGGTTATACAGCTCAATCATTGAAACACTTGTTGAAGTTACTTTAACATTTACTCGACAGATGAGGCCGTGTTCTTGACCGCCACGTCTGTCTGCACGAGTGAGCTTCAGTTTTGTTAAATATTACCAGCTCATTTGGCTGTGATCACATTTTTTGCCCAAATTTATAAGCAAAGGATCAGACAGAAGATCATCATTGTTTCCTATATTGTGTAACGAGGAATATATGGTTCAAGAGCATAATTTGCTTTCGCTACTTTGGCTTGTTTTTTTCCCCCCAAAGCCACCCGGATGAAATTTGGTGGTTTGGAATTTCTAAATTTGGCAATGCAAATGTGGATCCACTCCATTACTGTTAGTCTTTATATTACATAGTGAATGTATTCTCTAATCTTCTGGACTGACCAAACAACCAAGACCCAGGTCGGCGCGATGAATGTATTTGAGCGGTTTTAAATGTCACGCAACATTCACTGGTGGCCTACAGAGACGGCGCCGCCTCCACACTGTCCTTCACTGCGCGGCCTCCGGTTCAGCTACAGTGCTAGTCCCCACGTGACGGGCTGTCTCACCTTCTCCTTCAGCAGCTCTTTGAAGGCCTGCTTGGCTTCTTCTTTTGTGTTCCATTTGTACGTTTTCTTCTGCAGCTCTGGCCGTTCTTCCTTTACGACTTCAACGCTGAAGGTAGAAAGGACATTTGATTTGATTACCTGTGAATTTATTTGTTAAACTAGATAAATGAAAAAAAAAAATACATTCAAGAGGTTGGTGTGAACATAAATCCAGTGTCACTGTGACCGTGTGGTTCTGCCTTGGTGTGTGTGTGTGCGTGCGTGCGTGCGTGCGTGCGTGTGGGGGGTGCGGGGGGGCTGCAGACAGTAGTTGTCTCTGTAGCAGACAGTCTTTGTTTACCTGAGTGGGGCCTCTGTGGGAGCCAAGCTCTCTGTAGGAGCCACCGGTGCGTCTTCAGTCTTGACCTCAGCTGTGAGGTGCACGGGCGGCAGGGATAGGTGATCCTCCGGGACTGCCGTGGCAGTTTCCGCCTCCATCACAGTTGCCATAGCGGCCGTATTATCTGCCAGCACCGCAGGAGCTGCGGTGACGACAGGCGCCGGTGCCTCTGCCGGCCTGAAATGAGACCGTGATGGTGAAGCCACGTCGCTTGGTTTGAAGAATATGAAGATAACATAACTGGCCGGATGGGCTAAAACATGGAATATGTGATGTGTGTAAATGTGTATTTTTATATGCATAGTGGCATTGCTCTTATTAGTAACCAAAAGTAAACGAGACGCTCTTACCCATTCTCCTCTGCTTTGATCATAGCTGGAATTGAAAAAGCAGACAGTTGTTAGGCTCCTTGTTTTCATTTCAAAGCTTATTACAGATAAGAGACTGGCATAGATAAATGTACTGACGGAGCCTCCACGTGTTCTTGTATTTGTTCTGCCTGTGTTTGTACATCAATGAGGCAAAAAAAAACAACCTTATGCATGGCCTCAATCTTTAAATAAGCTTGCATCCTGCGTCTCATCATTCTGTTTAGAAACAGGTAGAACGTCATCAGGTAGCAGCTCTTTACCTTCGAGATCCTCTAGGTCCTTGGGTTTAGTCCATCTGGACTCCTTTGTCTGAGAGTTGTAAAAATAAGGCTTCCCTGTGTCAGACTTGTACTCCTTCCAAGGGCATTTAGACAGCATTTGCTAGAAAGAGGAAAGCACAGAAAGTCAGTAATGTAGGGTAAAATGCACTAAGATACGTAGTGCAGCTTTAGGATGCACATGAGAATAACTTGTATCTATTTTATGACGCATTGGCTGTGAATCTAAGTGTATTGTGCAGGAGAGACAAAAGAAGATTGCAAATGAAATGTCGAACTTTTTTTTGAGTCGCTACACTTAAACATGTCAAGAAAGTGATAAAGGGTTGTACTTCTGCAGGTGATTTGAGGTCTTCTGGTTTTTCCCACGTGGACTGCTTTGTCTCTGTATTGTAATAATAGGTCTTTCCATCCAGGGATTTGTGTTCAGTCCACAGAGACTTCTGAGAAGGACGAAAACAAAATCAGCAACAAAAAAGAAACAAAGTTTCCATTTCACTTTGGTTCTTTTCTCAGACTTTCACAGTTGCCACTTTGTATGGCAAGTCCTTCATATTGATCTTTCCATTGTTAATATGGACAAACCTTCTTTGGCTGTTCATCCAGGGGAGATCCATTGGTGGTACTCTGCAGAGACAAATAACACATCACATTTTGTTAGGTTGCAGTTATCGAGAAGACAGAAGGAAAAATACTGCAGTTAATGATGTGAACTCTAAATGTAAAAAAAAGAGTCATAATAAACTTACAGATGTTCCGGGTGCAGCAGCTGTGAGGATAAAAGCAGAAATCGTAACCTTAATTATAACATGTAATGAATTGAACTTGCAGTTAACACCAATTAGGGAAGAATGTGATATTTAACTGATATCATATTAGAGTCTTACTTGTGGAGTCAACACCAGGCTGGGGAAAAGGAAATAAATATATACGTTATTGTTTTTCCCCGGGAAACTCACAAATCTGGAAGTTTGTGTCAGCATATCTCTCAGACTCAATGAGGAACTTTCGCTTGGATAACTTTGTTTGTTGAAGAGTAAAAAGAAAAATGAACAAAACAAGAGTGAAGGGATCACGTGTTTCCTTGTATTTATGGTAATTGACAGCTGAATCCAAATCCCAAATAAAAAGTGGCATGCAGGTGCTCACTTTGTTCTAATTCGACACCGTATTTAAGTATGTTTTTCAGCGGTTTCCGATCTGTGCTGAATGATACTAATGTTGTGCCATCAATTCATATCAAACAGAAGTGTGATTTGGCTGTGCAAATGCTTCATTTAGCATTTGACACATTGCAGCATATTTTTAAGAAGTGTGAAGCTGAGCACTGATAGAAAAAGTAGTGAGGAGATTTACCGGTCCCGTCGGTTGTGCAGCCGCAGCTGGTATGCGAGGTGGCATCATCATCCCTGCCATCATGGGTGGCATCATGCCTGGCATCTAATAAAAGAAGCGTCATGAACTATTTATCTGGCATTTCCATACCACCTAGAGCAGATGCGAGTATCAAGACGCAGTGTGAGACTGGATATTGGTGTCTATGTGGAAGGATGCTTGCAACTGGGAGGAGGAGGTGGTGCTGTGCTTATTTAGAGTGTGGTGCCACAGCTTGAGCTGTGAAGCAGCAACAAACTCCCGACTACATCCCCACACCACCTTTCAGACTTACGTTGCTGCTATTTTTGTCTTTAAATAAATGGATTGTATTTTAAGAATTAATGAGACAAACTCAGCACTATTCAGTCAACCAATGCCAGAGGTTTACACTCGTGCATAAGAAAGCCTCTTCATTTAAGCAGCATCATTTATTATACAAGTGAAGTCTGGTATAGTCCTGAGGCATAAAGGCTCATTTGGACATGGTAAAAACATCCGTCTGATCCGAGTGATCAGATTTAAGTTTGTCAGTTGACACCTGCCAGTAGATTGTGCCTCCACGTGTGCTTCTAGTAATAGAGCACATGAAGAATGGAAATAATACGACAGGGGACGATGTCTATTCAGAATGCATTATTTCGTATGTGTTTGTTTGGTCTTTGTTGAAAAAGAGCTAGATGAAAAGGTCAAAGGATCTTGTCTTAGTTGTGTTGAGTGGAGTTGGGGATAACATGTTAATTGACATGGTTTTGTCAACTGCTGGCGCATCTTTTTACAGAATATCATATTCACGCTTTTTAAGTTCAGATTTAAGAAGATCTGTTTTTTTTCTGTTATGTTTGCACATGAGCAATGTGACATTTTATATTTCAAGTGTGTCTCTACAGGAAGTCTATTTTTATTTTATTAGATCGAAATTTGTCAAAGATTATTTTTTGTTGTTTTTAGATTGATATGAATTTTACTGATGTGTGTAAAATGGGTGTATATTAACATTTCATATTGATTTTAGGTCCATGGCAGATTTTGTGATATTGGCAAATATATTAAAGTCCAAAAAATCTAAATCATATCATATTGTGATGAAACAGTCGGTATACATCGTTATAAATATATAAAAATATAAAAACTCAGGCTTCCCTCACAAGATAAATAATAGTTAAACACATGCATTAGTTTTAATGCATGTGTTTTTGGAATATGTGAAACTGTAAGCGTTTGCTGAAATACAAACTTCACATTTCACATAGACAGATCCATGATTTTCAAAAAAAAAATTACTCTAACCTGTCCCATTGGAGGTGCCCCCATTGGAGGCATTATTCCTGGGGGAATTATACCAGGCGGCATTGGAGTCATGCTGGGGGGTCGCTGTCCTATAGGGGGCATTCCCATGGGAGGGAAATGAGGTGGTATTCCTGGTGGTCCCATCTAGACAAAGCAATTGGGATACAGAGAAAGAAATGAGAATTTGATTTAGTATAACATTAACAAGGCCTTTGATATTTACAAATTTCAGTTCTGCCCTGAATGACAACTGGAAATAAGCTACTTGTCATTAACATCTCTGTCACTGACTTACAAATGGGGGAGGTATCCCTGAGGGCGGTACACCTGGGTAAGGTGGCGCTTGGCTCGGGCCATTATTAGCCTCCGATGAAGACTGTCATGAATAAGAGACACCACAGAGTCAGTGACCTCACAACAGCCCGTGGTGTAAATAATTCTACACAAGTAAGCAGGTTGTCCAATTTTGTAAAATACAATTATTGGATGTCCAAATGTATATGAATAATAATACAATTAAATTAAGTTTAATTAATAATGCGTGTTTATCCGAAATCTCACCTATCGATTAGGGAAATAGGGTGTTTCTAATAAAGGGATCACACAAATAGCCAATTTCCCCTATGAGTTTGACAAATTTAGTATGAATGATGAATGATGAATGAATGAAGTCAAAAGGAAAGTTTTACAGATAACGTAAAGTAATCCAACAGTGACAGAAACTGCAGTATTTCATCTAACTTAACAGTTTTCAACAATAATCAAAAATGGAAACTCTCTCAATAAATTGAATGGCAGAATAATCGTTTACACAGCATTATACGTTTAAATAAATCACATAGAAAAGTTTGATTATTTTAGCCAAAATCCTATCTTGTTAAGGCAAATACACAGCTATCGTAAAAATAAGCTAAATAGGAGTATGGTTATTTAGGTAGTTACTAGGTAATGTTAGCTGTGTCTCACAGACTGTTGCGTTCCCAGCAGTACTGTCTTTGTCCATTACAGCTGACGCTAATTCTCATTGATAACACTCAAGAGTCATTGTAAGAAAACCTGCCTTAACATCACAACAATGCAAAGTCAATAAGTGTTAACATGTTTTAAAACATCTTTTTCTGGATGCATGAGGACTTTATTTCCATTCGTATTAAGAATAAAGCTTTAAAGCCGAAATGGAGGCAGCTAACTACCCCAGCTAAACAGATGATATACCTAAAACTAAGATTTTTGCTTGAAGAGTACTTAGCTAGTATATAGGTGCATTGATGATTACATGAAACCACACCCAGTTTTGTGAAGTAGCCGATACTTTTATTTTTGTAAAACCATGCATTAGGGACACAGTCCGGACCATGACGCTTTAGCTTTGCCGCTGAAAGCTAACATAGCATGCTAACCCGTGATGTCCTCGAACAAGCAACTTTAAAATATAACCATGGAAAAAATAAGACGGTTACTAACTAAACCGAAAATATTCACACAAGCGCATTGTGCAGTTTCTAGCTATAATTTCATTGTAAATAAATTGTTATTTGAATATCTGCACTCACCATGTTGACGAGAGGGTAAGAGCCTCGGAGACACTAGAACACCTCTCAACAACGAGCCCGGTGATTGGTCCAGCTCGACATAGGTCAAGGGTTACGGTCCTGCAGCGTCGTTGTGCGTCAGTAGTGCGCAGACATGCGCAAGAACACACGACGAGGCCGCTCAGATATTTTAAAACTATGTGATTTAAAGAAAAATACAAGATAAAACATTTTGATCAACTCAGTCTTCTCTGCCGTCATGAGGACAAGTCAAACTGCATCTGCTGGGGAAGACCTAAAAGACAGTGAGTGAAGTTTTTCTTCTCAAGTTCCACTGCCTGAATAACAAATTACGGAGCAATTGTGCACAAATAAAGTTAAATATTATATGTTGCAAATAAACGAGGTCAAGAATCGTATTGTAAAATGAGTAAAAACGCTCCAACAAGTATAACAGCCTGGTGCTCAATCTATATATGTTTAAACATATATTTCAAATTGGAAGATTTTAAAGAAAACACCCATAACATAAACATGCAAATAAAAGAAAATGTACTACTCTCAACAAACTACATAAAAACAAATAGTTACAACAATACATGCAATATGACTAAAACGGGCAATCAGGTATAAAAGTAGCAAATAACAACAAAAACAACAGCATGACAAAAAGCTTATTCACTTACTTTTAAGACTCATTAAAATTATGATCATAATTACCTATCTTCAATATAGAAGAGGGATGGTATGGCATAACTATTTGTGAAAATATTTGTCAATTTGATTTCATTATATTCTGCATATTTGCAATACTTACTCTACAATTGCACAGGATATATAATTATTTGCCAAATATGTTATTCTTAACACTGTTAGAACAAGTGATGTTCTCCTGTTTCTCCAGATGTTAGATGATATAACGAGTACCTATCTCAGAAGCTGGAGTAGCTGGTGTTCAGACACGGCAAAATTACCTTAGTGTATTGGGGGTAATTTGGAGATCTGGCGGTGATTTTCCAATTATTGGCTTCTGTGACAGGGCTGTCTTGGCTGGAATGATTCCCAATAATGGTGGGAGATTAGAACGTGGGCCGTGTTCTCACCTTAAACCTCTATAAGTGCTTTTCATGAGTATGGTATACACAATTTTTTCTCTCTCTCTCTTGATATTGCATTGTGGACATATAGTTTATGGACATATATTACAAAACAAGTCTAAGCATTAAGTCAGCCCATTATGAGGGATGTTCAAGAAGAAAATGAATTGGATGCCAAAATGAACAATTGTATTTTTATTTTTACTCCTCTCCTGAGATGCATTTCGAAAGATCATGGTATATATTTAAGAAAGTATCATAAAGAAAAAAAATGAAAATAAAAGAATCAAACTGATATTACAGCATGTTTTCATGCTGCTCTTAGTGTTGATGTTTGCTGTGGATGGAGTTGGCCCTGGGTTTTGAGTGCTGTTGGAGTGTGCAACGTAGAATTTGGAAACAGATGAGCCAACACTCGTGGTAGACTGCAAAAAACTCTGATGCATTTACTGACAAGTGCTGGAGAATTCCCTATCCATTCTCTTAACAAGCCAAAACGACAACAAGGCGACAGTGAGGGGCAGTGATGGATCGAGCTTCAACCTAATAATGGGAGTCAGTCAACCACAGTGCATCACTTGCCTTCAGGAAAACAAACAAACATAAAACCAGCCATAAATCAACATTGCCTCATAGTTGGTGATGCTTTTTGTTGGACTGAGTGATTTAAGAGATTTAAATACAATTATCAGTGGGTATGATATATTTTAGTCCTTGATCTTTTAATTTGATGAATGGTAAAATATTCACCTTTGAGCCGACAAATCACAGAAACCACAATTTATTTTATGTTTAAGAAAGTATTTGGATTTGTTTAGTTTGTAACCAAAATTAGAAGGTAGTGTTTGAGAATGTATTTTAAAAAGAACTAAATAAGCACATTATACAAAATGGTGCTTCGCCGCCTTGAAAAAACACTAGTCCATATCTTGCCAAAGACAACTCGTCTATCTTCATTAAATCATCTCAGTCTCTCAATCATATGTGGGAGCACAGTTCAGATTCCTCAAACAGCTTCTTTGCAATTACCGTTCCAAACAAAACGGCCATTTTTTATATTTATTGGCAAAAGCCACATTGATAAGTCTCCCCCCAAGATTGCTTTGAGTCAAAAAAATGGACAAACATCAATAAAGATGTCTTACACAAATAAAATATCCCACTGGCTTACGTCTGTGATACTTTTTATTGATCTTGCTGTCATCTTTTATTTATCGTTTATTTGCATGGAGGTAATGATGATTATTTTAGAGCAAATTCTAATGTGCGCAGTGCATGGAATACGCTCTGGTGTTCTATTTATATATCCTAACACAGTTTGCCTGCACCTCATTGTTTCTCTCTCTCTCTCTCTCTCTCTCTCTCTCTCTGTGTGCGTGTGCGTGTGCGTGTGTGTGTGTGTGTGTGTGTGTGTGTGTGTGCGTGCGTGCGCGCGATTGATTCACAATATATGAGTTGGTCAATGTTTGCCTCCAGCCATTTTACCCAGTGAGTCCGGCGTGTTGGTGACCTGCCTTACAGGCACTCTTCTCTCATCTAACAATTGGCTTCCTGTCAACTCCGCTCACATTAACAAAGCACAGTATTACATTTGCAGCATGCTTTTCAATTTCCTTTCTAAAAATAAAGAAGCCAGAACAGCCCTGAAGTGGGCTCAGATTTCCTTTTTTTTTCTTGACTAGCGAGTGTATACACAAAACAAAGATTAATGTGAGACCTTTTTGAGAAGCCAAAGTTGCGACAGAAAAGTTTGTACAATCATTAAACACATTTTTAATAGGATGACAGCTAGGGAAAGGTTTCATGCTCACTCATTTTATGTGCATGCTATATATATTTTTTATTGTCATGCTGGTTGTACCTTTATGTATTCTCAGGAAATGATTTGTCTTACTAGTGCAAGAATCCTACATCATTCATTGATCTTTAACATTACATTACATTCCTCTTCTGTCAACGCCCCCTGTATCACACCTTTCAGTCTCGCCTACAGTGACCCTTCGCAGGAATTTTTTCACAAAAAACGAGAAACTATTTTTGGTACGATTCCTCCCTGGCTTGCAATTATCTCACAGAAACACACAAAGCTGTTGATTGTCGAGTAGCAGCTACTCACAAAGTCTCGTCCTGGAAGAGTTGCTGATTTCGTGGCTATAAATGATGAAGGTCTACTGTACCTCTCCTCTGCATATATCTTACATCTTTTTCCTCTGACGGAGACGGCGGCAAAGCTATGACCACGATAGCGTTGCGGGGGGAAGAAAAAAAAAGGAGTATGAATAAGATATACTGTAGCTGCTGAATGTCACAGTAAATGTCAGATGCTGTGTTTTTCCACATTTCGTTACACTTTGAAATCTCTGTTGAATGTTTTTTTGTGTCCTGAGCGACATGACAAATATTCCCGTCCTCGGTTGTGAACGTCTCCTGTCCGACTGGCCTGACTAACCTGTCGGTGCGGGTGAGCTTCTGCAAAATGCGTTCTGCTGTGGACTACGACGGTGTGCGAGCAATTTTAGAGGATCTGGGATACGTTGCCGTTTGTCAGGAAAAGGAATTTGTCTCTTTGCTGACAGGTTGTCACTCAGTCAGAGACACCTAAGCGGCGTGTGCATGTGTGTGTTCGTGAAAGTTGGACGAGGAGAGACAGGGCGTCACACTGCCCGCGGCTGAAGCGATAGAAGTGAGCAACTATCCGGCGTGATTTATGTAATCAAGCCTCCCAATGCTGACTAATGTGTTCAAATCAATAGCGGATTAAGAAGATTTAGATGAGAATATTCTCTTGACTGTGCAACCGAAAGCCCAAAGATAAAAAAAAAAAAAAAAAACTTGGCTGAATTTATTTTGTCTACCCACTACTCCAAAACTCACAAATTTAAGGTATTGGACAACATATTTAGAAAATGAGCCTAATTGCATTTTGGCAAAAAGGCAGGCAGACGGTCCGAAACACAGACAGACAGACAAGCGAGCTGTTCCCCGGCCGTAGGCCACTGGCACCACCGTAGTATCGATCTTCTCCCTCTGACTCTTGGACCGAAAGTGAAAAGGTTTACATTTCCAAAATAAACGAAATGATTCTCTCAAGACATTTTGTCCGTTCAAGTCGATGGAGGAGTTCAAACCCACAAATCCACCTCACGCCGGGAACAGCGCTCTCGACAATTCTGCGATAAAACAAATGATTTCATTTCATGACTAAGTCGCACCGAGGGAAGTGACGGGTCATGTGATTCATTTGTAGCCCAGGAGCGACGCACTTGGCGTCACATGTGGGAGAATGAGGAAAACTCAGGTTCGATTGAAATGACATCACCTCAAGTGAAACGCTCCGACTTATCTACACCGCATACGCAGCAGCATGGGGTGAAATAATTGTGGGCCCCTTTAGAAATTGTAAAATGCGTCCTGTGCTTTGTCATTACTCAGTCTTTCAGTGACTTACACCATTTGGAAACAGCGCAAAGTACAGCCTCTCAGCTCGGAATGAAGGTGGGAGGGGTATTTATTGGAGGGCTGTGGGTGCTGGCTGGCCGCTGTGTCTTTGGCCCGTAATGGGAGGAAATGGCTGAAGGAAAAGGGGGGAGCGCTGGGACCACAAAGAGGGTGTCAGGGGATAATAGCCGTCTTTGAAATGGGCCTTTATGTTCCATGTCCTAGGTTTCAAATTTTCAAAAAAAAAACAAAAAACAAAACAAAGAAAAACACCCCGGCGCTGCGAGGTGTTTTTATCATTTTGCTGGCGGAACGTTTATAAGGAATGAGTGGTTGCTGGAAAACATTTTGACTTGTATGGAACAAGTGGTGTTGATGTTTAAATGCATTTCAGAGGTTTGGTCAACATTTGCTGCAAGGTGCTTCTTTCCGGCTGTCTCTCCTCCTATCAATTCCAGATTATTACCCGCCTGACCTGAGGTCTTTAAGATTCGATGTCTTTAAAAAAAAAAAAAAAAGAAGAAATCCAAAAATGTGACTCCCTGGAGCCGGCAAAACCAAATGTATATGCATGCGCTCGTGATCCTTTTGAATATACATAATACAAAAGAACCAAAATAAGAATATTTCTTGAGGAAATGTGGCTTTTTTTCCCTCTGCTTTTTTGCTTGTTCACGCATTCACATAATCAGCATAATTACGAAGAAAGATTTCTCTTTTTTTTCTTCATTTTCTGCAGCATTTCACCAGCTCCATGATTCACTCAAAGTCCGAGGCACTTTGCTGAATGTATGCATCATGCAGCCCCGTATAAACACGCTTTGCACTAAAGCATCCCCGGCCTTAATTCAAAACGCGACTTCTCCGCCTAGCTAGTGCAGCATCACACGCACACACTTTGCAGTCTGGGGAATTCGCGATTAATCTTTCAGCCACGGGGAATTTCTCCAGCTTATCTCGGTAAAGAGCGAGTGAGTCGCGGTGCAATCTGCGGATCAGCGATGGCTTTTGGCCCACACTCGCCACACTGCTCCGGGGTAGATTACTTTGAAATACAGACGGCATTGCTAAAGAGTAGCCAATTGGAACTCGGATATTATTCCTATCTCCAAGGGTCTGCAGAGGACTTTCTTACCCAGACGAAGAGGGGGCAAAATACACAGTATCGATGAGCACGTTGACATTCACTGGATAGTGTAATTGCTGTTATATAGTCCGCCTCCCCGTCTTCGCAGAACATCGTGTTCAGGACATGAACGAGCGGTCAATTAGCGGTTACGGCGCTCATCTGTCCGTTCCCCGGCTTGTCAATCAGACAGAATGAGTCCACGGAGAGCGTCGTCCTCGGCCCAAATTTTTTCGACGTGAGCACGTGGAGGAGCACGTGGAAAGAAGAAGGAACCGGGAAAAACGACGCGTCGGACCGATGTGGCAGCTGTTTGTGAATACTGAGCCTTGTTGCTTTGAAAGATCGCCGAGATCAGGTGGGGGGAATGACATCAGGTGCGGAAGGAAGATACAGCTCCCAGGGGGGCGCCGCTGTGGGGAAAGGGGCCTGTTCATCACACCTTGTTTCATTCCACACTTACTTGACAAAACGGGAGAAAAGCACCCCGAAAAAAAAATGCTCATGCACCGTTTGACATCTGTCACGCAAGAGGACTAATTCTGTAGCGCAGTGGAACGCTTCTAAACATCTGGCAATACCAATTAGTCATGCAAGGCTGACCACCGGGGCCACAAGAGAGAGCGGAACATTTTGTTTCGACGGTTTCGCTGTGAGAAGTTAATGAGATTCGAGATTCCTCTTTTGAATATATGAAGTTGGGTTTTTTAAGCAGCATATATCAATGCCCCCCCCCCCCCCCCCCCCCCCCCCACCATCCCCCCCCCCCCCCCCCCCCATGGCCCACTCACTGTCTTTTTGCTGCATTTTACAGGCTGTATCACACATAGTTGAAGTATAGTTTTGCACAACCACTAGCATGGCTTTCAGCTCTTTATTGTGTTGGGTTTTTTTTGTTGTTGCATTTTTATAGTGTAGCAGGAAAGCAGTTCACTAGAATGCATTAAGTTGCAAGGGTTTTTTTTGAGGAAGAAGTATTCCCTGTCTTCAAACCACACATATATCGATTATTTGATCCCAGTGGTACCTTCCAAAATCGACATTATGAAATTCTTATATATCGATCATTAATTTAAAAAGCTTGAAGGCCACTCACAAAATAACAAAAACATTTTTGTTATTTTGTGAGTGGCCTTTAATCCGTCCTTCATTTCTGTGGAAAGGAAAGTTTTGAATATATTTCAAGGGAGTTTAGTTTTTTTTTCTCCTGGCTCAATTTGCTGACTTGGATTAAATACCCGATTTCAAAGCCTCTCTGGGGCCTCGTGGATCCTCAAAGAGTCAGACAGATCTGTTGTCCACCCAGAAGTGGTGAGTGACACAGCATTATGATATTCAGTTAGCTGAAGGCACCTGCTCCCTATCTGTAATGAGGATGCAGAGTTTGCTGCACAAGAACCAAATGGCAAAAAAACCCTGAAAAAAAATGACCCTGTGTGTAAAGCACGTGGGGGCTCCATTTAAAATCCCCCGCCGCTTCAAGTTGCTGACAGATTTGATGTTTCATTAAATGGGTTCCCTGAAACTGGAAGGCGATGAACCAATTTCCTTTCTGTTGTTCTCTGCAGCACTCTCTCTACAGAGGTCTGTTTTCCTAATTATGCAATTTCTTACATTGCCATGAAAGGTAAAGTTTGTCTTCAGAATTTGTCAAAAAGGTGGAAAAGCCATTTTTTTTTCACCATTTTAAAATCACCTTGTAATCCTTTCAGACACCCGGATCTGTTTTTTTAATGGGTCACAGCTACACATGTAAGCCGGCACTTAGAGGCGGTTCTTGTCTTATATATAATGAATGATCCATATTAATGTATTGATTGTGTTTTTAATACGTTAATGAACCAGATACAAAATGAATCTCTATACGTTATTAGGTTGTTTTCTACCCACAGTATAAAAATGTACATTTAATCTATTAAACCTTAAATTTTTGTTACACAATGTTATGTTAATGATGAAATAATGGTACAACTAACGCACCCCGATACTAGTCAAGCCAGCTTATCTAGATGTTTGACACGAGTGACCATACGTAGACCCCTTGAGATCGATGCCTGTCCCTATTTTCCTGCTCATAGGTCTGACAGTGTTGCACTAGCAATGGTGCGTTCAAATGACAAGTGCAAGTGCGTTCTCCGTTGGTAATTCAGTTGAGATTCATCTCTAGAGAGACATCAGGGCATTTCTGATCCATACAATGAAGCGTTTTCCTGCTGATAAATTTCAAAGCTGTGTAACAGATAACAGAAGATAGAAGACGATTGAATATTGTTGATGTATTTAAATCTGCTCTAAGCAGCATGTAAGCATCATTGATTTGAGTCCATTCAAAAGATCCCCAGAGGTTTATCAGTTTCTCTCTAATGGGAATCCAATTTAAAAAAGATTAAACACCAAATCTCGGTGCCGTTAAAAACGTCTCCTTAGCTCAGCGGAGAGTGATATGGCTCAAAGCGAGACAAGTGGGGAAAACAACAAGCCCGGCAAAGCGCTTTTAATTACATGCCCGTCTCGAGTCCGACAGGACAGAGCTGTGATAGCGGCGCGTGTGAGGGGACAGCACAAAAGGATGGAGCCATGTGTGAAGTCAACAGGATTGCAGCTCGGCCAAAAGCGAGAGCCGGTGGAGAGATGGCTTCAGCCCAACTGTTTCCCGGAGATAAGGGGATGGAGCAAATGAAATAAGTCAGGCAAACACAGAACGACAGTTTAACATGCTATCTAATTAACGATCGTGGGGTTTAGCCAGACACAGGCGGAAGAGTGCCAATTTGGCCAAAACGTCGCCCTGGAGGAGTAGTGAAATTCAGCGCGTCATTAGAAGCAATTTCAAACCTGAATGCAACACGTGTGTCAAGAGGATGGAATATAATGTATATGGGGTGTAACTTTTGGCTGCAGTTCAAAAACAGAAATATAAATCCCAACATGCCGTCTTCGAATATTCATGTAGCCTTTGGTTCAGCTATAGTTGTGGTATTGTTGTGTATATATTTCACTTGTGTTTTGTATTTTGATTATTTTTTTCGGACTGACTCGATCAGTTCACGGGTTCGGCAGCAGATGCTTACTGACGTGCCTCTGTCGGAAAAGCACATATGTAATCAATAATCAATGGTGGCCATGCTGTATTTAGATATGATGGAGGTAGCTGCAGGGATCTCTCTTTGTGGTTAACCTATTTTGAAACCCAGTAATATTATCCACCGCTGCTGCGATATCCTGCCACGAAAAAGGGGGCTAGGTTTCATGGGAATGGTATTTACCTCCTTTCTTCCCTCTCTATTTTCCGTTCCACCCGTCGTCTGCGTCTGTCCTACAGCTCCCTGACAGAGCGACACTGTCTGGGGATTTCATTAGTACAGGCAGCCACAAGGGAGAGACGTCAGAGCACAGAAAAGGCCATTTATTCAGCTCCGTCTCACACTATACACAGTCTGGAGACCAAATGCTGCGTCTCGTTTTATTTTTATTTTTTTTGTGTGTGTGTGTGTCGGGCACAACAAAACTACATTAAAGCCAAAAACCTTCATTCAGAATATTAACATTTGGGAGTTTTAACTTGTAGCTTTCTGCATGGCAATTTCAGGTACAACTAGTGGCTGACAACCAAGCACGTTCAACAAACCGAGAACATGTTTTCGTCATCTGGCTTTATTGAACCAAACATTGCCTGTCCTGACGACCTGTACTACGCAGCTCGTTGTCAGCCAGCTCCGTTTACCCAGGGTGTTTCCATTTGGCCCTGAGTGTGTTCGTGCGGAACCGTTTATTATCGGCGGAACCACGAATGGTACTTTACGGAAGTACTTTATATAGGATATCAAAGAAATTGATAACTGCCCGTGATGTCGTCTGTAGTGACAGATCACTTTTGGGACGTTGAAGAAGCCGCATGAAAACAACGACCAAAAGAGAGACCCTGGAAAATGAGTTTTGAGACGCCAAAGATTCACTGTAAATACGCAAAGTTATTAAGATTAGGCTGTCATTGTTATTAGGTAGCCCTATTGATGTATGAGTGTCAAACTCCAGCTTTTATGACGCATGGAAAGCCCCTTGTTTGAAAAATACACTGTCCCTGTCGGGGGTCCCGTAAGAATGATGACTCCGATTTTCCAGTCATTTCATTGGTCAATAGGCAGACATCAATTTGTTGAAAGGACTTAGAGTGCTCCCCGGTAGATTTGAGCGGCCACGCGGCTGTGCGTCAAACTCCTCGGCGCTGCAGCGTCATAAAACTCTGTGACACATTTCACTGATATAATAGACACACGCGCACGAAGCATTAGACTTTTCCAATATATATGGTACTATCAGACAATTAGTTGAGGAGCGAAGACTCAATCAACACCACTTATGTGAAACAGGTACCGAAGGTGCGACGGGTAACTGGAAACCCGAGCATGATGAGTTGCAACTGACTCACGATCATGATTATTAACTACAGCATGCACCGTTCTAACGTCTAATGTTGCATGCCAGCGGACAGGTTTTTCCACATCTCACCTGGCGCTTCAAACGTCTTCGCATCTGCTACATTTCTATATATTTACCTCCGTCAAGATTTTTTTCTTGAGGCGCCGGGATACTTGTTTGCGCGTGAATGATCAGGGATATCAGGGGAAGCTGTGTTGCCTTTAAAGTTGCTGGAAAGTGGACGCCACCGAGAGCAAGGCTCCCCCTGGGGGAGTCTGTGTCATAACTCCCACACCATGACCACACGTCAGCTCCAGTCTCGGCACGACCAGGACATGGAGCTTTACGTCTTTCGCTAGGTGTTCCTCGGTGCCTGGAAGGTAGTGACCTGGTGCTCGCATGCCCCGAGTACACCGCTGTGTGTCAGTGCACTTGCCTTCCTCAGGGTGTCAGTGTTTTTTTTGTTTTTTTATATAATTTCTTGGCGTATATCCACAATGTTCTAACCCACAGGGATCAAATCGTTAGTATTTTCAACCTTCAATTTGGAACTGGATTATTTATTCCCACTGCGTTTGTCAGTTTATTTGAAACGCTAGAGAGAGATAAACTGTCTTACTGGCAGACTCTCTAGCCGTCCAGCGGTGAACCATCTTTCAAATTCTCATAAATCACATCCTCTTAATATCTTGATCCAAAATAGAGGTATTTTAACCAAGTTTCTAATGACGTATTTAGGTCACAGTGTATGATCGTTTCTAGCATATGTCCAAAATACATGTACGGACAATGGTGAGGAATCAATCTGTGTGAATAAAGTGTTATCTGTTACAGGACGCATTTGTTTGGCACTTGTCTTACTCATTGACATTGATTCCAATGTGATCACGTAGGCTGGAGTCATTTGACAGGAGTCTGTTAAAGGGCCGATCGCGTGGCCAGTGAATGTGGTGCTATTGTTTGAGTGGCAGCTGCATCCTGCTAGAGTCACTTATTGGATCTTGGAGCCCACACGAAAGTCCACTTACACACTCATTTCCATACTAAGAGTCTTCCAAGAACGTGAGGACTATTAATGCCAGACCTGAACATGGAATTAAAGGTCAGAAGCTGGAAACATTAATTCAGTTATAAAGGACCGAAAGGGGAAAGAACTCTTTTTCGGAACAGTGTTGTGTTGGGTCGTCTGTGCGTCTGATGCTTCCCCCGGAGGGACACGGGCCTTGGCTGAATATTTATTAACCGGCACTCAGATTCCATCCCGATGTCCTGCCTTCTCAATCATCAATCACAAAGTGCTCGGTGCCCTCTGTCAAATCTGTCCAACCTCGCCGTGATCAGTGCCTGTATCCAGAGGCTAATACGGTGTGACAGTTGTCAAACCCATGCAGCATGTCACTCCCAACGTCCTCCTAGGAAACCAGTGTACCGCTGCCGGCTATTTATGGCTTTCCATACAAGAATGAGAGCGTGTCTGTCTGTACTCGATGTCTTTATGTGGTCCGAACGACGTATGGACAGACGGTTGCACATTTACACATAGAGTAGCTTGTTCACGGAAAGTCCAGTGTTTCATGCACATTTAGCTCTGTTTGTGGTCTCCGCCAACTGCTGTGGTAAAATCTCTGGCTCTTCTGCAACTCATCGTTCCGATTTCTCCACCTGCCACTTGTTAATTGTGTCTTTATGCCATCTTGTGCAGATAGTTTACAGTGGATTCATCAGAACCTTTGCCATCCAAGTAATAGGAGCTGCCTGCCGTCGCTGTAGATTGCATTGAGGGCGAGCGGTGAGATGTTAAATTACACTGCAGACGTGTTGACCATGTGTGGGTTCATAATCGCCAGGAACCCATTTTCACGTAACACCGCCATTTCATCTGAAATCCAAATAGGATGAACGCACGCAGGTTAACTACGGTTTTTGCTTCACCTAAATGGTCTATGCCTTCGTAACGTCATTTACGCGTTTATCAACCGCACTTGTTTTCTGACATTGGTTATACAGCAGATCTCCATGCGGGCAGTGCCCCCGATGGAGTATTTTGAGAAGAGCCTTTGAAACGTAATGCCCGCAAAACTAAGGGGGATTATGAGACTAACTAGTATTGAGACACTGGACAGCAGTATGCACTTGTCTCACTTGCTGGAGTATTTTTGGTCTCCCATAATAAGATGGACTTACTTCCAAATATAGGCAAAAAAAAACAACAACGGGGAAGGATCCTGTTGCTCTTTGATTAGACACAGTACCTAGAAGAATACGCTGCTCATTAATGGGAAAGTCAATCACTGTACCGGCTTTCTATCATATTTACAGTTCCATAATTCTTCCGTATATACACTATCACACTTATGGGTATTTTTTTTTATGTATCTCAGCCCGGCACATGCCCATTATTGTAATGTTGTGGTTTAAGGAGAGGGCGAGGGTGTCCGTAGGCCCCGTGAGAGATTTTTCATTGAAACACAGCCAGGTGGTGCCACTGAAACCTGCCCTGACCTGAATGCAGCTGATGTGTTTTGACATTGCCGTCACCAAAACGCAGACTGAAAGCAAGCAGAGGGAAACTAAGGACCCTGGAGATGGCGACGGGGTGGATGGGTAGAGGAATGGAGACGGCTGAACAGCAGAGGACAAATGGACACACAGAGGGATGCAGATAAAATAGCAGGCAGATTAGATTGAACTCATTCATTTAGAATGGTCCGCATTCTCTTATTTAAACGAGCCCATGTGCTGTGGAGAGCTGGCCGCTGGCATGTCCTGTTGTTGCATTTTCGTCATGGAATGAGCCATTTCCCAAATGGCACCTGTAATTTTCAAGGCTTTCGGCCAGAAATGTACTATGTAAATAAGATGGCTTGTCAGATACTTCCTGGAGTCTCTGTCAGAGCCATCACCTCTCCAGACTGTTTATTTCAGTAGGTGTGTATGCGGCCACATATTTTATTTGTACATGTCTGTATGTGTATTCATTATCTCCGCAATATTGCTGCAGCGCTTCAGGGGTGACTGCTGTCACCAACCTGTCAGATAGCATCGGTCCCAAAATGCACGTCCGTACACAATGTCACGCCAGAGGGGAAAAAATTTACATTTCCCCAACTCCACGTTTTTTTGGTGATGCCATCTTGGACAAGCAAAGATTAGAGGAGGTGGCAATTTTATCAGCCCGTTTCATGTCGGTGCTGTCCAATTTTGTTCCCTGATGGTCCCCGTGCATCACATCTGCTGTGTTCAAAAATAACCCCAAGTGGCATGGCACCACACTGACCGAGCTATTATTAGAGAAAAACCTTTGGAAACCAATTCTGCCTCTCCAATAATCTTTTAAATGGCCAGACAAAATGGGCCGCCCGGTGCGGGACATTCTAAAATTGTGTTGCGTGATGAAAGTCCGGATGGCAGTGCACAACTTTTTTTCCCTCTCTCTCTGCCCCGGGGTCACCGGGAGGACCTGCGCAGCTTTTACTGGCTGTCAAACACAGGAGTTTACACCGAACCTGGCAAGCTCACTGTGTAAGAGGGGGACACTTTTATGCCGTCATCAATATATGCTATATTGGTAAAACAGTGACAGTCCTCCATGCTCTGAGTGGAAAAAAAAAATACACGATGACTGGCTGTGGGCCGCTATTCTCGTCAGTGGAAAATCCCATGGATTCATACGCATTGATTTTAAATCTGTCTCATACATGAAAAGCGCCGTAATGAGCGCGAGGGGGAGGGCTGCAGCAGGGGACATGTGTTACGCTGTCCATCATGTTGGCTACAGGCGTACGAGACCAATAACGTTTGTTTTTTTTATTCTGTGGATCATTTTTGTGAAAGAGAAAAAAAAAAGGTTGAAAAGTGAAAAGCTGCTTTATCAGATGGGAGTCAGTGTTGTGCTCCCAATTTTTTTTTTTTTTTTAAGAACAATTATGTCTAATCGATGAATTATATGTAATCTTAGGACTATTTTGTTCCAGCAGTCACTGTCTTTAGATGTGGTCATTTTCGTGTCAATTACAGGAAATCAAATATTGTTTTGACACTGCGAGCTGAATGGAGGAAAAATGCTTCGTGCTGTGGAAGCAGATTTATATTTAGACGCAATGACATGGTTGTGGATTCATAATTACAGTACAAACATAAGAGGGCCATCAATCTTCTCCTGCGACTCTCGGTGAGGTTATAATTTATGCAACGTTGAACAATGACAACGGAGGGGGTGGGGGGGTGGGGGGGGGGGGGGGGGGGGGGGGGGGCTCTCTCAGAGGTTTGACTGAAGTCGTCTTCAAGACCACTTCTGTGGCTGTGACTAAATTCGGCTTGAAAAGGACACGGACAGGACGTATGCCCCGTGTCAGTCGACCACAGCGAGTCCCATGGGCGGGAAAACGTGTGATGAGAGGTGCAGTGTTGAACAATGACAACGGAGGGGGTGGGGGGGTGGGGGGGGCGCTCTCTCAGAGGTTTGACTGAAGTCGTCTTCAAGACCACTTCTGTGGCTGTGACTAAATTCGGCTTGAAAAGGACACGGACAGGACGTATGCCCCGTGTCAGTCGACCACAGCGAGTCCCATGGGCGGGAAAACGTGTGATGAGAGGTGCAGTGAAAGGCACCATCAGTCAGGTGAAGCCCCGGGGCGTTTGGCAAGGGGACGTGATGGGTTCTGCGGAGGGGACGGGAGGGGAGGAGGTCAGAGTCGGCGCACACCAGCTGTAGCCGCGGCCGCGGGGCTCAGATTAACGGCGGCGATGACGCGCTCGCACCTCGGCGGCGGCAGCGCCATCGTGGCAGCCTGTTAGCACCCCGAACACCTTTATTTCCACTCGTTATATGAAAATGTGCCAGAGTTGTGCTGCTGCTGCACAATCGTGGACCCGGGCTGCTGCCTGATGAGCCGAGACAGCTCCGTTTGAGAATTTTCCTTTTTTTTCCCACCAAAGATGACATACTATATACCTGCCCAGACACAAGCTAATGAGCACTTTTGTTTGTTGCCCTTTGCTTGACCTTCATGTGTCTTAAAAAGCCGACATACTAACTCTAAGACAGCCGACACTGCACAAGTTTATTTAGTTTCGTCAATGGGTTAGGGATCAAAATCCACAACCCAAGTTTTCAGCCGAGATCGCTAAGGTGATGTGATCGATAATGAACTAAAAGGAGTTACAACTGAAGTTAATGTATCTTGTATCTCATATGACTATGAATGACGTGTATACGTCTATTTATATGCTAGTGAATTGATTGACAGAGCTGTAAAGCCGCGCAGCTCCGATCAAGCTTAGAGCGAATCTTATATTGACTTTTGTTCCATATACTGACAACAGAAGATGTAATTGCGTTATCTGCGTCGACGTTGTCTTTATTTAGACACCAAGTAAAAATGGAGAGCAGGAGGATGATACACTGGCGGACTGAAAGAGAGAAAACGGAGAGACACACACATCAGACCTCACCAAAAAGCACCTTAAAAGCCTGGTGTGCATTTGAACCATTTTCGGGTTTCAGCCAACTTAATGACATCATCTAACCACCCCGCCTCATCCACTGGGGACACCGTGCACTTTTGGCGGCGAGTCTGATTGGACACAAAGACGCCTCTTCCTCCTCTTCCTTTTTTTAATCACTAATCAATTTGACTCTCAAAGGGACCGCAGGGCTGTTTAATGGTTACAAAGTAGAGGGACGGATCAAAGCGTCCGTGACACTTGCCAGGTGCGAAGCTCTGTGATGAAACCTTTCATGTGAGCGGCAGCGTGATTCGCAGCAACAGAGCCCGGCTTTGTTTTTTTTTTGTAAATGGGTGGTTCAACGGAGTTAATGCAATTAGGCCGCACATAGGATCATCGGGCGTTTGCTCATCATAACACGAATCGTGCGTTTGGATGACAGGTGCTTCGGATGAGCTGTGATTTTTTTTTTTTATTGTTGTTGTTGTTGGTTACATTCAAGATATAGAGCAAAAGCTACCTGCAGGGACTACATGACGTGTTTTTTAATTAACTGGATTAAATCTAGCGTTAGATTTGTTCGAGGAGAACAAGTGGTGGCGTTGCTGTAGAGAGCCGTTATTATTTGGCATTACGTGCAACTACAGAAATTATACCGCCGAACAACCCATTAAATCAACACTGCGGGCCGCCCTGAGCCGATGGTTTAATGGTCATGCGATGCCGCTGACCTTTCATTCGTAAGTATAAGCAGCGAGGACAACAGAACAGCGGAGGGCTTTTTTAGAGAGCGGCTCCCGGAGTGTGGTGGCCTAGATGCTGATCCTTGGTGACAGCTGTTGTGTCGTAAAGGTGTGGCTCCGCTAGGCCGGGTTGTCATTTTCACACACACACACACACCGACGCAACGCTCCTTGGCCACATCTGCACCTGCGATGCCGAACCTCATAGTGTATGAGCACAGGCGAGAAAAAGGTGTCTCGCACACAAACACAGGAACGCAGAAACCCACACACCACACGGGAGAGAGAGACGCCACTGTGAAGCGGAGAGGGAGAGCCACTGGGACCGAACTGCGGCTCAAATTGAACAAAAGGAGCCCCGAGACGATGATGTTATCAGTGTGGTGGCAGTTGTGGGCGAAGCCATTTTTTTCTTCAATTATTCATTGTTATTTTGGCACACGGAGCCGTGAAATAACACAAGCGGCATATTTCCTATGTATGGGAACAGGTACTTTAAATACCAGCGAAGCGTCTGTTTGGCAGCTCAGCTCGGTCTGTGACCAGCGGTGTTACATTAGTGACATTTTCGAATGTCAGCCTGTTCAGTGGCTGTGAAGTCACACACGCAGCTTGTGAAGCCAAGTGTATGATTTTTGATGGTGAGTGATTGACACTCTTATTTTTCCCCCTGCACTCGGATAACGTCAATTGCAGAGAAATGACAATTTATAAGTCATCCCCGCTTTTTTTTTTCTTCCTGTATCTTTTCTCGGCTTTATGATAGATCTGTACAGAGTCAATGCGACTGCTTATCTCCGCTCAGCAAGACCTCCTTTTTTTTTTTTTCAGGAATCTGTCTCTTGGAGGTTAAATTTATCATCACGAAAGTGCCAGGGAGGTTATGTTTCTCTTTGTTGCTCTCCGAAAAGCCCGTTATACGGAGCGAGACTTAAAAAAAAAAAACATCCTTAACGCGAATAGATCTTTTTTTTTTACTTTTACATTTAGACAGACGTCGTGACTATTATTTAACAGCGATTCTATTTTGGTGCTTGTCCTGTTTAGAGATCAGCCATATGTTGGTTACCTCTGGAGCCACGCTCAAATTGAGGAAGTCGGTGATGTGACTGTAAAAAAAAAAAAAAAAAAAAAATCCGGCAGACAGAGTCAGGTGATAATGGAGTCAGGCCTGCGAGAGGAAGAGCTCGCAGCACCGTGAGAAACAATTTGACGAGGCTCAGTAAGTCATGACCCCGCAGAGCTTTTATCATATAGCACTCGGGCTTACTTTCACGTGCTGTGACAGAGCCGGGAGGTGCACCATTAGGCATGAATTCCCAAGGTAAAGCATCGGATGTGAAACATGCATCGCTTTGCTCAGCTGGAAAATCAGATCATATCTGGTGTTTGTACAACATGCAGAGGCTGTTAACTCAGGGCCCATGCATTCTGGATCCAACCCCTCTTGCGATGTCCTACGGAGTAAAAATGGAGCAATGGATAAAATGGTCATTTTTATGCAAAAAAAAACACAACCTAGTATTGGCTTGACCATGGAAACTACGTGAAAAGACGTTGCTTGGATTAGGGCTCTTTCCGCGCGGCGTACGCGGTGGAAAGAGCTGGCTTGGCCAAAGGTGGTTCATTACCGGTACAGTGACAAGTGAGTGCAGCCGACAGCTGGGGCACAGGAGTGCACCGCGCAGGCTGACGGGACACGGCTACTTGGCAGGCAGGTCCACACTGTCACAGCTGATTTCTACAGTGGGGTCGGAGGAAAACGCTTCACATCAGTGTATCTTTGCTCAGCCGAGAGATCGGCCCCCCGCACGTGAATGCAAGAGGGCGCTCTGCGCTTTTAGAAGGAAAGAATCCCCGTCATACAATTGTTTATCGCCATATGATCATCAATCTCCTCGCCGCCAATGTTCTGCCACAGACACCGCCTTGTCGTTGTCGCCGGGTGGTGAATCGGCAACCGCCGCACTTTGTCAGTCAGGTCTAAGGGGTGTGTAAGTGACGGCGGGGCGGAGAAGATGACGTTGGCGTACAGCCCGCAGGGGAGTCCGTGTCCGTGTGGCCAGCGCCAGCCAGGTGCGGCGCTGAGGTCACGGAAAGGGCTGTCAGGGCGGTCTTCTTCGGCGGCAAGACCTTTGCAACTGTTCCACCCGAGGGTTGGTGACAGGTCGGGCGAAATGTGTGGCAGCAAACCATGAAAAGCCAGTGGGGCTTCAAACGCGGCAACATTTGCCATCAAACGTGCTCGAGTCACGTTGTTAACAGCAGACAGACGTGGCTCTCGTGTGGTGAGACAAGCAGTTGGCTAAATAATGCATATTCCAATCAAACATGGTGCACCCTGACCTTATGGATGAGGATTCCCAAGCCGACTGGCTGCTCTTCGTTGGAAAAACAGAAAACAAGTGATATGCCAAGTCGAAGGGATTTGGAAAATGAGAGCTAATGGTGTCCTTGCTCAGCGCAGGGTTATTAAGCTGGATAGTGGCTGAACATACTTAAAGAGGACTATACACAAAATGTACTGAGGGTCAACAGGGTTTTTTTTAAAACATGGCGTGGGGACATACCTCAGGATGTAAAGGATTTTACATACTGTTTGACAAATCTTCTTGTTGAAACGCCATCTATGGGCCATGACTGCTCTTTTGAAAAGGTTTCTTTCTGAGACGCTGGTAAATCTGAACTAAGGCTGATGGGGACCCCAGAGAGCAGCATGATCAGAGGGTCAATACAACCTGAGAGATGAAACACAAGAGCGTCGATGGATTTAAGGGTCAATAGCACCAAATTGTAGCTATTATTTCTGAAAGCAATAGACACTGATTACACATTTGCACGACTGCAGGTGAATAATGAGTTCCCGCTGGTCATCTTTAATGATCCGACCTCGTGTCACTTGCGTACGGAAAGGTTGTTTAAACGTGAAATGATGAGGTTGGGAAAACATTTCTGCACCCCTTCATTTCAATTGTACATTTCTGTGTTGAATTGACGATAGAACACTGTCTCTAACAAGAGTTTTTTTTTTTTAATCCAGTGATTTTGAGTATCAAATGATCAAACTATTTTTAAAACTGTATTTTTAAATGATGCGCACACGGGCATAGACACAAACTGATGCGTTAACTATTTAAAGGCTTCTCAGGGGACAAAACATAATGGCTCACGCAGTTTTGATTTTTCAACACTGCTCAGAGCCATGACTTTTAAAACACATGTAGTCTTTGTCACTGCCCATGTGTCCTTGGGCAAGACACTAAACCCCAAATTGCATAGGCTTAGCAGGCGGTGTTTGAATGGGTGTGTGTGTGTGTGTGTGTTTGTGTTTGTGTGTGAATGGGTAGATAGAATCTGCAGTGTAAAGCTCTATATATAAGTACAAAGTTCACAATGTACCCTTTGACCCAACGATTCTAAATCCAAAAAAACGAACTATAACACAAATCACTCACACGCGCACACACACACACAGAATTGTTCAGACGTCGAAGCCCCGTGATGTTTGAGGGAGAAATAATCGCCGGTGCACCAGAGTGCATGACTCATCCCATAACTGGACTCAGTCTCCCTGGGTTCCCGATCTGACTTCCACAGCGGCCGATGTTCTCTGACGTACCAGCAACAGCTCGGTGCATATTGACATCAACCGCTGCCGAGGGAAGCGCCTTTGCTTCAAAGATCGTCGGCAGTTTGGTTCCTCGACATTCCACGTGTCAAAGACCTTAACGTCGGCCATAACGGGCTCCCTAACGGAACGCTCGTGCAAAATCCATTCGGCACGCGTCAGATATTTTTGATAAATATAATATATATATTTTTTTACAAAAAAGGGATACGGTACATAAAGCAACTCCACTGAATTATATACAATAAGTAACATACCGCACGGTAAGCTATGTGCTGTATCTCACAGTATAGTAAAAGTTGCGTAAAGGGGGGGAGGAATGGAGGAGAAGCTGTGGGACAATAGGTGTAGAGGGGAAATGATTGTGGCTGTCTTGCTGCTATTTGGAGCTTTTAGTTGCTATCCAGTTCATCGACTGGACCTGTGACCGCCCCCCCCCCCCCGATCGCACAAGGGCCTGCGGGGGGGGGGGGCTCTTTTAGCTGGCAATCAACCCCCTGCTGAGACTGTGAGTGTGGAGCGAGGCTCACATACAGTGAGCCTTTTTTTTAACCCCTGCATTCTACTGGGGGATGTAAGTTTACACGTTTCGCCAGTCCGCAGGTACAGAGCAAAGCAGAAAAAGCACAACGAAATGCATTTTTAAATATCTGAGGAGGAGCTGCACATGTGGATCTGTGAGTCCGCAGTAGCCAGTGTCGACGAGTGCGAGGGGAAATCTTCGACCTCCCCCCCCCCCCCCCCCCCC
>JAFBJU010000470.1:233612-249029 GCA_016785305.1 Colistium nudipinnis
TATTTGCCCACCCCCCCCCCCCCCCAATCTCCAGCCACCAAGAGGGATTTGAATCCAGCGTGAATGTGCCGGAGATAATGTCGGATGAACTTCTAATGGTTCAGGTGCACACACACAGACGATTGCTCTCTGCTGGATATTAAACTGTGGGAACACTTTCCCCGGGAGCTATTCCCAGCGCTCCGTAATGAAAGCAATCACACCACGACGCAGTGAGAAACCTGCTACTTGTTCCATTCAAAACGACATATGTCTTCGTTACATTTAGCGAATGGAAGTAGCCAAATACTTGCTCCTATAAATGAAAATGGTGAACACCCTTCCACAAAATAAAATCCCCCCCCCCCCCAAAAACCCCCCCCAAAAAAAACAACTTTGAACAATGTAATCATCATTATCATTTTCCTTCTGTCGCACCACTTATCCTTGATCAACAGTTGTTAAAATTGTTGACCTTTAATGTACGTTTTGACTCAAAAAGCTCAGGTGTAAGGAATTGATTTACAGTTCCTTTTAGTTTCCTTCGATTTCACCGGCCGCCCTCCTCCGCGCAGCGTGTCACAGTACAGATGTGTGTCCTGACAAATGCTCCACCACCACACAGAGCGAGGCCATGCCGCGCACACCGGGGGGGAAGGACGCTTAAATAAAAAGCAAGTCGATATGTGGAGCACAGGTGGACCATCAGACAGCGGCGTATTGCCCGGTGGCTTCATCCTCCCCGGGTTGACGAGGCGAGTCATTTCTGAAGCTGCTGGTTTCACCCTCGGGAGTCGGCATCATCCGGGGTTAGCCGGGAGCAGAGCATGACGGATGCTTTGGCAGAGTGGGCCAAGACGTAAAAAGGCCTCTCCTGATCAAAATCAGACCCGGAAAGGAAATATATCCTCGGATAATTTACCTTTTTTTATTTACAGTCTTCATGCAGTATGCTTGGAGCAGCTATTTATAGTAGGTCAGAGGAGCAAAACATCTTGTTTATATTGATTTAGCATTTAGCTTATTAATATTAATGAACAGGGGAAGGAGAGGACATTTCCTTTTTTTTGTCGTGTGATTTTCACCTCTGGTCAGGATCAATGGGCACATTCACATTGATTCAATTGTTTTGATTCTTATATAGAGAAGTAGCTGGTTTAAATGGCTCTTTGAGTTTCTGTAATCCAGACGACCAACAGAGATCATTGGAGCAAAATGAGTGGCAAGAGAATAGACCTTAATTAAGAGAAAAACTTCAATGACATAATGTATTTATTCCAGTTAACAAGATACATGGGCACAGGTTGGGCTTTTTCCTCCACTCGCCCACGCAGATACTCATCATACAATTATCACCAGGAATTTCAGAGAAAGACACTTATCACTACGCTGCATATTGTATGCAAAAACACATACAACATGCATCACACCCTAAACGGGAATTTCTCCATTTGCAGTGGCCACATGAGAAGGGTAAAATGAAGCAGCATGTATACGGGACGTTGCCACCGACAGGACAAAGGATGTGCTGTTCCACGAATAAAAACGGTGCTCCCACTACAGCAATTACACCAGTGCTCGACTGAATACTTTAGAAACAAGGAGGCTTAAAACGCGCTCTACCTCTTGGAGATGGTGGTTGGCGTTGGCAAAAAAAAAAAGAAAAAAAGGAGGGGCCACGTGACATAAGGTGAACACCTGTGAGCTTCAGTCACCCGCGGGATTCAGTCATGGCTGGCCGCTCCTGTGAGGTTTACTCTAAAAACACCAAACGTGACGACAGGGCTGGGTGGTTCGGGCTGTGGCTCCATCGGACCGGAGTAACCCACACAGTGTCCGGGTCCTCCTCCATCCACCCATCCATCCGTCCATCCATCAGTAGGCTCCCACGATCACCGCCTCCGTCTCTTTGGACGGCCTCCTGTCCGTTACCAAAAAGTTGATCATGCCCTCGGACTTTATGAGCAGGTTGCAACCCAGGAAGAAGATGCCAAAGACCACGGTGAGCGAGAGGACGCACATGACGGCGATCTGCACCACCCTCATGATGAAGAGGCTCCTCTCGTCCGGCGAGGCGGCGGCCACGAAGCCGTCGTCCGTCACCACGGAGGAAAAGTTGCAGCAGAAGAACTCCTCCGACTTGTTGAGCAGTCCTCCCCCCGTCTGGTTAAACCCGGTGTGGTTCATCTCCGCTTCCTTTTTTTTGTTTGTTTTATCTTCTCCCCTCTTTCTTTGATTGCTTTTCCCTTTTAAAAAAATATATATATTTAAATCAAACTTTCAGAGGATGTAAAGTGCACGCGCCTGGCACAGTCCCACAGAAATGGTCGTCGGAGTAGGGGAGTGGAGATGAGTCCCGTCAGATCACGCGGAGGTCCTGTGGACTTTATCGCACTGCCTCGGCATCGCATCACTGGAGGCTTCATGTGAGCTGCAGCCTGTGTGAGAGCGGAGTGACTCCGCCAACCCGCGGAGAAATCACTGCACCTCACTGGCCCACACCTCACTGGCCCACTGCCGAGAGCGCCACCGCGCGGCCACACTGCGCACATGTCATCGGCGTGCGCACGCGTATCCGGCAGGCCCGATTGCGTGTGCGTGTGTGCTTGCGTGCGTGCTGGCGCGTCCTTTTTCTGTTCGTAACATAACACATCAAACTAAATATATTTATTTCCCAAATTAGCGATGACATATTTCCTTTCACAATAACACATTGAGCGAAAATATTCCAACTCGAGAAAGAAACCTCTTCTCTATTCTCCTTGCCTTTGGAAACAATACACAGTTAAGGTTACATAGCCATTTTTATTTAAACCAACTTTACACCTTTTTCTGGCCACTAGTTTAAACCGAAGCATGCACTGTCATCTAGTGGATGGGTTTGGTGTGGACACGGATTATTGAATCTGAATAGCGGAAGTCAAATGCATCTCGCGGTGCACAGGCTGCAGTACTGGTCAGCCGTTGCATCGTGTATTTCATTCAGAGAAGGCTGCAGTTTGCAGTCTGGTTGGAAATCACGGAAAGAGCAACGAAGTTACCATGATTTGCTGGATGTTAACGCTGGGCTTGGATTTTGATCGACTCGTGCGCCACTGGCCTTGTCTCAGCAGTGGCAGCAGATGGCAGCATTGTTCAACGTGATTCGCTGAAGGGACTATCGAAACATAACTGTGCTGCAGGATACACACCAGTCAGTGTATTCAGTTAATTAAGCACACATGCATGTGCACCAGGTGCACGTGGTAGTTGATTAAACTGTATATTGAATCACTGTCAGGTTAAACAAGTGTACTTCAATGGCGCCCCCATTCTTGCTGTTAATAAGGTGAAAAAAATCACATCAATACTGTGGAGCCTTTCTGGACTATTCATACGAGCACCTAAAACCTGAAGCATGGCCTAATAAGTAATACCAATTTTACCTCGCTGCAGGTTGGTCATTTCTCTTAATACTAAATGCTGTGCTGTGACTTTCGCTTCACAAAGGCATTGGCCTGATTTCTCTTTGACATGATAGAGTTTGATGAAGCTATAGTAGGCTAAGTTAAGACCTAAGCTATGGGGAAATCAGTCTCATCCATGACAATCAAAAGTACACACATTTGAAGAGAAACTCAAATGAAATGAGTTCATTCAATAAAACCTTAAATTGAATAATGGACATAGCTTTACATTCCATGTATTTAGGACATCCTAACCACGGCCTCATCCTTAACCAATTTATACTAACAATAACCTGACCTCAATTCACATCTCAGCCCTTTAGGTCCTGTGGAGGGAACACGCGCGCGCACGCACGCGCACGCACGCTGCACTGTGCCCGTGACGCTCTCCTCCAGCGGCATCTCGTGACCGACGTCGTCGTCGGCCAATCGGGGACGAGGACACTTCCAGGTGGGTCTCATCCGAGGTTAGATTGCTCTCCACATTATAATCCCGCTTGTCCTCCTCACTCCGTGCCACTCAATGTTCCTCCGCCGGACAGCGGCGCCTTAATCCGGGTTTACCCGCCTGTCTTCCACGGGTGGCTGACCGTGTCCACTGCGGCTCTCGTCTGGGGGACGAGCCCGAACTGACGCCATGAGACGCACCGGGACTTTAGTGTCGCCGCAGTGAGACGCTGAGCGTTTTTTTTTGTTTTTTTTTAATTGGAACAATCGCTACACGTCGCTGGGTTGCGTATCCGCGCGCTGGGTCGTGTTGTCTACGATCAACACGTTGCCTGAGAGAGACAGCGAGGAGGCTGGATTAGGTCACCGGTTCACCTCATCCATAATTTAGGTAAGATGTGAGCATCATCATCATCATTGTGTGTGTGTGTGAGTGTGTGTGTGTGCTCGCGTGTGTGTGTGCTCGCCTTCCGTCAGACCACAACACGGTGTGTGCACACATGGCAACACACACATTGTTAATGATCGTTATGGCGATGGTTTCAGTTTGATCAAGGTTGCCATGTGTGCATTTGTGTTGTATCCCTCGACAATGACACAATTATTGTCTGATTTTTATTTTATTTTATTTATTTTTGTTAGGTCTTACTCCCATTAAAAAGTCAACATGTGCACGTGAATGGCAGGCACGTAGGCGTGTACCTCACAGCTGACCAGGTGTGACCACAGTGAGAGTTGTATGACTGTAGGTTTTTGTATTGCTTATTTGTGTGTTGTTGTTGTTGTTGTTTGGGTTCCACTCTTTAGCCATTGACCTAATGGGCTTATCGGGATAAGCTCTATAGTCACATGCTCCTCCTGGTAGGGCAGAGGACAGATTGGCAATTTCCACTTGCTAACATGATAGCTAGGCCATCTAAATCTTTGCACTGGTACCAAACAATACTCCCCCCCCCTCAAGTGTTTCCAGTGGCGGAATGTCCCTTTTCTCTATTTTTTCACCCATAGAACTTGCCAAAAACTCAATTGCCATTTGTTGGGTAGCACATGAACACAATCAATTTAGTTTGGTGCTCTGATGGCGCTTCTACTGGACACACAGCTCCCCAGGCTGCTTGTTACAATGGTGGCGCAGGTGGAGTGCTGGTTTGTTTCTTTTTTCAGCCGGACTGTCCCGAATCGTGTCACCTACTTGAATGTACTCGCGTGTATATTACATTTGAATAAATGTAAAACCGAATTGAACACAATCAATTTAGTTTGGTGCTCTGATGGCGCTTCTACTCGACACACAGCTCCCCAGGCTGCTTGTTACAATGGTGGCGCAGGTGGAGTGCTGGTTTGTTTCTTTTTTCAGCCGGACTGTCCCGAATCGTGTCACCAACTTGAATGTACTCGCGTGTATATTACATTTGAATAAATGTAAAACCGAATGAGAAAGTGCAGACCCTCCATGGCTCAAGGCATCAAATACATGGCTCAGGGAGGAATTATTTCTCTCAGCAGTCTGCCGGATATCTCCAACAAAGATGACCAGAGGTTTACAATAATACTTTTCGGAATAGAGCAAGTGAAGGCAGTTTTGAAGGCTGGAGAGACGTGTTGGGAAACATTCATCCGTGCAGCTGTTTGTATGAGTTGACTTGGACTCCTTTTGGCCTGAGCCTCCAGCCGTACCGCAGTGGTAAAAAAAAAAAAACGCGGACCTAAACGCAACTGACGCAACACATGCAGATGGTTTAGAGATGCACGCAGACACAACGAAACATAGGTGTCACCAATCTGCCTATGAGGCAAGTGCAGGTGATTGCCTGCGACATACGCACTTGGATTTCAGCGGCGTGACACACATTACATCGGGAGTCCATCGCTACCCATTGAACTGGGGCAGAAGTGGAATGAACGCTGTGTGAATTCCCTGAAAGCCGCTGGACAGATGCTGCCTTGTTTGTGAATGAGATAAGAGATCGCCCAGGGCAGCGGTGTCGGGGCCTGTGATGGACAATTATTGTGTGTGTGTGTGTGTGTGGAGTGCTAATTCATTACCATGCTGCAAGTGAGCGATAAGTAAATCTGTCGGATTCCCCTCAGGTGATGCTGTAGGTAGGGTATGGTTGTTTTTTCTATATGCATGCATGTGCAGTTAAATTCCCCCTTATGCCCCTTTTTATTTATTTTTCTGTGAAATTGCGTGCGGGGGCTGCACAGGCTTTTGCACATTTGATGTACCACCGTGTCTTGGGTTAAAAATCATGCTGGGAACCTTTCATCTCTCCCTGCGAATAGAACTTAAGAGCTTTCTCCTTATCAGATTCCCTTTTTTTTTTCTCTCTACCTTCTCATTTGTCTTCCACAAGCCTTTCTTTCAACTGGGGGAACAAAAAAAAACCCCAAAAAATCTAACCTCCAGACATTGCCTCTGACGGGGAAAAAAAAGCTTACCAGCTTTAAGCGACATTTCTGATGGAGTGGGTGAAGTCTGTAAAAGCAAAATGAGCACTCGCACATCCTTTGAAAATGGAATAAAATGTGGAGGGTCTGGGGTTAGTCGAATGTGGGAAGCTGGCTGTGACCTTCTGTTCAGTCATCAGAGAACAGTGATTTTACAGTTTATTTTTTAAACTGTAAACTGTCCCACTTTGTGAATATCTCCGTGACAAGGGACACACCGTTCCGCCTTTTCGTCGACCTTTTTTTTTTTTTTAATCTGATATCACTTTTTTTTCTAAGTTTGAAAGCCGCTTCCTGTTTCTGAGTGCTGTGGCAAGGCTTGCACTAGTTTGTCTGCAGCCCTTAAACAATGGATGGACCTGATCATAGAAACTGAAAAAGAAAAAAAAAACATGATGACACTGACGAGGCAAAGTTGTTTTCATGTGGATTTGTCGCATCTGGCTGAGATCAGATCACAAAGTAGCACCAGTCGGCCTTCATGCCTTCCCAAACTTAAAAAAAAAATGTAATTGAAGTCATTTTTTTTTTTTCACCATACTTTTTCTAAAATCTCAACAAACCAGCATAATCTGGCCTGCAGTATATGTTTAGACTTATACTAAGTCTTTACGTATTCCTTTTCACTATTTCCCCTCCTTTCTTATCATGCATTTAACTTGTAACCATTTTTTTTGCACACTGCATCAAAGTGTCTGTCATGTTGTCTGTTATACTGTTGATGGGCCTTTTTTTTTTTCTCTCCACTTCATTTATTACCTTATACGTTTTAGTGTCCTGTCACATTGCTCTAATATAAAGTAAATAAGTCATGAATTGGTGTTCAGAGGCATGAAGTGGAAGTGCTTATTAATCACTTTTATGAGAGACAAATATTGATCTTCCTTTAAAAAAAACAAAAACTCACATTTCTGTTAAAGTTATTTGTTCTGTGACCTCATGACTTTTTGGAATGTTAAACCATTTATTGCGATTTCGCTCGTCATTGGATATACGTTTTCATCTCGCGCTCTTGCTCTGGTTTCTTCCGGCCGCCGTAGGATGGCGCCTCTCACTCCGCCCCGCTCGCGTTCTCAGCCCATCTCCAGAGTCCCAACGCCTCCCGAGGCGACCGAGGGCCGCTGAGCGTCCACCCCGACCCTCCCTGTGCGGCCGCCCGGCCGGCGTCCCGGGGAGGTGATGCGACGCTTCGTCTACTGCAAGGTGGTGTTGACCACCTCTCTGGTGTGGGTGCTGGTGGATGTGTTCCTGCTGCTCTACTTCAGCGAGTGCAACAAATGTGACGACAGGAAGGATCGCTCGCTGCTGCCTGCCCTGCGAGGTGAGTCCACACTGGATGTGGGATGGGGCTCCAAGGTTCCAATGGACGGTTTCATTCCCATCTCTTGAAGGTTTAACAATGCTGTTGCTGCCATTTCTTAAAATTAGTAGTAAAGTAATTTAATTATAGATGCTTCATTATTATTTGTGTGCGTGTGTTTTTTAATGCACAGTGAGGTGCTTCCTCTATTATTATTGAAGGCCTGCTGCTATTTTTCCCCTCTTATGACATGTCTATTTATTCCTTGTCAAGGTAACAATATGATTGTGTGTTTGGCGAGCGTGAGCGAACATTTATTTCGTTTTTTGTGCGTTTCTGCGAAAGGAAAAAGTAATTTTGACCAAAAAATGATAGTTGATGTTTCCTGAGATAACCCTTTTCATGATGCGAAACAACTTGTAGACCCTGCATATTTATTTTAATAATATCCTGGAATGCGCAAGGATTGCCACCCACGTGAAAAAAAGGGAGATAGGCATGTTTTAGTTTTTAGGTAGCAATTCCTCTGACGACATAATGACAACTTCATCAAAAATAAATACAGGATTAATGTCAACTTGCCAAGCAATTAGCGTCGAGTGTGCTTTGCAGAGGGGGAAGTCAGATCTCGCTCCAAAAAACAATCTGTTCTACAAGGGCCATGGAGTAAATGTTAATTCCAAGACAAAAATAAATCAGAGATGATCTAAAATTAGACTTTCTGATTACACAAAGATGGGACCTTGATTTGGTTTTCGTGTATGTACGAAATAAAAGGTTTCAGCACAATGATCAAATCGGAGAACATCTTGAGGCGTATGAGCATTTTCATATAAGGGCTTTAGGAATTTTTCTCAAACGTGGGCTTACTAAATTAGACGACACCGGTAACGAGTGAGGCGGCGGTTGACTGACATTCCTCTGCATCTTCTTTATCTTGTAGGCTCTGCTTTTTGTTGGGGATCAGACACACGCGTGAATTTAAGCCGTGGAATGAAATGGTTCCCCTCTTTTCACCTCGGTCTTTAACATTATCGTCATCTGTCATAAATCCTGTTATCATGGAGAGTTTGAGTACTGTTTAAAATGCAAATTTGTGGTTCAGAAGGGGAAAAAAAACCCCCACATGTTTTGAATTTCTATTTTCAATGATAGAATGTTTTACTTTTCTAAGCTTGAATCAACGTCCGTGTGTGTGTGTGTGTGTGTGTGCTGAAGAGTGTGTGAGCTTCTAAGATCAACCTAAAACCACAGTGCCACCTTTGCATAGTTCATTTCCTCACATGCCCCGAAGTAAGCAGGTCTCTAAGAGGCTTTCTAAGCCGCTTTTAAGGTTAGAATGAGTCAGAGATGCCAGCCACTGAGACTGATTACCATACAAAAAAGTCTTAACGTTAAACTGCCTACCAAGTTAGAGGAGTGTTCAGAATGTATTTTATTCACTCCTCTTGCAATGACACTGCAGGTGTTTTACAAGTGAAGGGCCTGGGTTGAATGTACCGATGGTTCACAGTTTGATCAGAATTGATAGGTAATACTTGAATGGTGAACACTGCAAAGGCTAAAATGGATAACCTGTTTAAAAAAAAAAAAAAAAAAAGCATTTCCTTGCGGTTTTGTTCCTGGCCACCTGAAAAACACAGGGCCATTGGAGCTCTGGCTCTAGTTTACCCGCATAAACACATTGTTGGAGGCAGCCGTAAGAAACGAGCTGTAAAAAGCGCATTGACATATTTGTATTTTATTTATTGAAGACGTGACGGCAAACTCGCACAGTTGCCTCTTGCACATCCAGCAGACCGATAGGACTTGGGTTGTGTCTCTTGATGAATATAATTCCACTCGTCACTCTGCATTCAGCTCTGTGTTGGGCCCTAACGAGAAAGCATTTGACTCTAACGGCAAACAAAATGCTCCCCTGTGTTCCTCTGCTGCCATTTGTCGCTTGGCAGGTAGTGCGCAGGGTGTTTATGGTGGCTTTGCAGCTAAAAACAGCTGTCTGCAATGTCTGGATGTTGTGGTCCATTATAACACGACATTGCTCTGATTCAGAAAAGCTGCAAGGCACTCATTTGAGCTTCGACAGTTGATCAGTTGACAACTCTGTATAACTCTGTTACACAGAGTACTCAATCGTGCAGTGAAGATGTGACGCTCCATTAAATCAGTTTCGGACACGGGTCTGTGATCCTACGTTGGCCATCACCGGGTGGATAATGACCCTTGGAGGAATGTTTGCCTTAAAAATTCCTGATTAGATCTGGGAAATCCTGGCGCACGCCAGTCATTTTCAGCTCGACTGTCGTAAATCGTAAAATTTATTGGCCAGTCAATGCTGTTTATTTGGCTTTTTACGTTCGCTTGGCATAATAAAGTGAATTGCGACGTGATGCTCTTCGTGAATATGTGCAAAGAAAGGATGTTGCAATCCCAGGTTTTTGGCTATTGTAAACATGTCCTTTTATACACCACAGTTTTTTTAATTTAATGGAAGCTTATGAAATCATGCTCAAATGCCTTTGCCTCAGGTGTTTCATTTTAAAGGGCACTACAGCTATTTCATATGAAGCTTCTGGATTTTCGAGACGGATAAAATAGAGAAAGGCCATGTCGGAGATACTTTATCCCCGGTATTGTACAAGTCCCGAAAGAAAATGATCTAGCCCGATACAAATTTGTGTGTTTGAAGACAAAACTTTGTAAATTGAGTCCAGTTGCACCTTATTTTATGCCATACCCAGCCATCTGGTTTGACCACCCAGGTCAAACCCAAGCTGGTTAATTTAAATGTAATCCCAATTGTAGTCTTTGTGGTATTTCTGTCCGGGTCAAAGTAAGAGGCAGGCCAACTCTAAGCTCTCTTGAAAAAATAAAATAGGAATTCATGGTAAAAAAGGAAAGACAAGTAGTTTTAAATAACATCTAAATGCTAGCTGCACTTTTCACCAACATTCCCTTTAGCATGAATGGAAAATGTTATATTTTGTTGTATTATTTCAACATATTCATTTATACATTCAACTAGTGTATCACAACTGGCTTTATTAATGCCCACAATATGGCTTTGTCAGATATTTTAGAAAGAAAATATATAATATATATTGTGGTTAGTATGTTATTTCAAAGCCCAAGGACTGCCTCCTACAAAATTCAGTATTCTGCCTTTGTGTTTCCCATCCGGCAGCACTGTTCCACCTGTTTACAGCGGTAATCAATTTTACAGAGCAATTAAAAATATTTGTTATCTTGAATCTTTTAATGATCCATAAAATTAGACCGTTAGTGGTGCTGCCGTCAAACTGAAGGCAACTCATTCCGTTGTGGATGGGCTGCTGAATGTTTTACTTGTACATTACATTTATTTATTGTTTATTTATATGTGTGTGTGTGTGTGTGTATATATATATATATATATATACATACATCAGTGTGTGTATTTGTTTGTTGTTTCTTTTAGTGATGCATTTCAGATTTTGAATTTGTGTCAAAATGAATAATGCATAATCGGCAGCATTAAATTGGAAAAGGGGCGTGTCCAGTTGAGGTTAACTGTCCGGATGGCACTGGTCCGGCTCTGCGAGGAGTTGTAGGGAATCCTCTTAACGTAGCGCCATGCAGCTAATGTGAACCCTGTGCCCCCTTTAATAGAAATCACTGCCTCTGCTATGAGAGATTATTGGAGAGAGTGGGAGAGTCATAAATCCATGGGAGGTTATTTACCTTCCATGAAAGGAGTTGGCTCTGAGCAACAATAACCGCACTGCTGACGTTTTGCAGGCATTTGACTGAAGGAGCAGTAGGAGGGCTTTTGCTTTCATACATTTTTCATCTATTCATACCGTGTCCTAAATCTCAGAATTGAAAACTTCACATTTTACATCAAATGTCAATGTCAGATTGTACAGCACTTAATAACTCGGGCAGCTCAAGCCACAGCAACCAGGAGAGAGCTTAAGCACAGCATCTGCCCTGTCTGTATCAAGTTTTTTTCTTTCTTTTCCCCACAATCTGCCAATGCTATCACATTTTCTGTTGTATTATTAAGTGGAATATAGTAAGCTCTTTATATGTGCACGTCCTGTAAGGAGACCTCCAGTCGCCAAAATGTTCTTATATCCCACAATATCTGTTTGGTGCGTGCCCCTTGCTCTGGGACATTATGTGTTTGTCCTCTGGCTGGCTTCTATAATTATAGTAGAATTGCACCTCGCATTGTGTGCAGAGATGGAACCAGCGCGCTTTGCTGCGCTCTCCTCAGGCCGGGGAGACGGATGGTGCACTCGGCATCTGTGATGCCTACTACAGAGTTCTTAAAAAAAAAAAAAAAAATCACACACACAGTAACTCTTTATTGTCGCCACTGGAAAGCACAGGGTGAGCCGAGCGGAGTCTTGAACTGTTTTATGAAACAGACGCTGTTCTGACATTGTTTCCCCACCCAATTCGGGTGCGCGTTCTCATCAGACGTGCGTCTCTTTGACTCGTTGCAGCGGTCATCTCTCGGAGCCACGAGGGTCCGGGGGAGATGGGCAAGGCAGTGAACGTCCCCAAGAATGAGCAGGAGAAAATGAAGGAGCTCTTTAAGATCAACCAGTTCAACCTGATGGCCAGTGACATGATTGCGCTCAACCGGAGTCTTCCCGACGTGAGGTTGGACGGGTACGTATGAGCCTGGGTGTCTTCCACGTGGGTACACGCGCGGGCGTGCGTGCGCGCGCACACACACACACACACACACACACACACACACACACACCACAACGCTTGAAGTTTAGGAAAAAGGTTTTCATGCCTTAATGTGTGTAGACTTGTACGTCGGGGTTCACAAAATACAGCTTTGGTATTCCAGTGTATTAGATGGGTCAGCGAAGCGGCATTATGTGCGTTCGGTCAGGCCCGGCGTTTGAACGGGAACGGGGTTTTGTTTACCGTCATTCGAGATCCACTTGAGCACTTCATGAAAACCCAAGGAGGTGTTTGTGTGACACAGGAACAGGTTTATCTCGCCTCTCCCTTGGTGATATTGCCCGAGTGATTCATGTTTAATTATCCCGCTCTGCGCCGTGCTTTCATTAAGCAACAAACCAAAGGCTCTGCCAGTCAAATAAGAAATGCACAATGTTTTTTTTTTTTTTTTCCTCCTCACTCTTTCATTCTACATCCACACCGAAGGAAAAAATGCCAACGAAGCCAGTTTTTGCAGAAGAGCAGATGCAAACAAAATGATCATTTTGCCTACATGGTGCAAAAGAAGACCTACTGAGTAAAAAGTGGGTATTCAGCTGATCGCGACTCCTCCAGTTTTTTTTCTTCTTTATTATTATTTATCGTTTTTAGTCCATTACGGCCTCGTCCCTCTTCATCTCCGTATAAATATTGCAACAGTTTTATTACAGCCGGGCCTTGCAAAATTTCACTGGCTATGTTGTGAAAATGATCCAGACTCGTGCAGAATCGAGAGTTGAGCCTCTGAAGGGCAAATGACGATTTGCCGCCCCGTGGCCTGGTTGTGCCAGTCGGTGCCGTCACTCTGAATCGACGCAATCGGAGCGGAGGTGCTGTCTGCTCCGATGGCTTCCTTCACCCTCCGTCACCTCTCACTACTTGTCTACCTCCTTTTTTTTTTTTTTTTTTCTGCAATGCAGTTTATTCTTTATTCAAGACGATCCACTACGGTGCAGACCCAAGTTTGCCACATTGTCACTCTTTGGCTCTGACAGACGTCGCATCATGCGCAAGGGATGCCGACACTGCTGCAAACCTTAGTTTGACTTTTTCTGCTTTCCCACGAGCCGTTTGTCATTAAATCTACGCTGCATTTTTTTTTTCTCCCATTTTTTGCAGCATTGGGTAGCAGCGGGATACACATATAGATTCTGCTCTCTTTACACTCTTTTTTTTTTTTTTTTTTTCAAAATAATGAGCTGCAGGCATAAGGAACCACTGTGACTGTAGCTCCGAGCCAGCCCCCCCCGTGTTAGGTAGAGTTTTAGATGGTTTAAGTGTGAGGATTGAAATAGTTGCGTTTTAGTATACGTATAACTGAGATTGAGTTTATTTTTATTTTTATTATTATATTTACTTTTCAATTCATACACCAGTATTCAATTAAAATGTATATAAAACTCGTTTTCACAATATTTTACTAGATTACAGAAGGAACTTATTCATAAAATACAATACTATGCCAAATTCCATTGTTCCATTATTTTCTTTCAGAGTTTTCCAGAGTGAAACGATACTTTAATAAACTCTATAAGAGAACTCTTTGTAATTATTTCTCTTTTATGAAATGGTTAGTACTATTAAACTATAAACTGCCTCTGTGCCTGTGTACTAAGGGGCCTAAAGCTGCATTTGTGGCTTTTCTTGCATACTATATCCAAGTAACATTCCATAATCAAACCTCATGTAACTGTACTGTGTCTTTATTCAATTCCTCTTTTCCTTTTTTGCTCCGTCGTTCTGTAAGGTGTAAAACCAAGGTGTATCAAGATGACCTGCCCAACACCAGCATTGTCATCGTGTTTCACAATGAGGCGTGGAGCACCCTGCTGCGGACCGTCCACAGCGCCATCAACCGCTCGCCCAGACACTTACTGGTGGAAGTGGTGCTCGTTGACGATGCCAGTGAGCGAGGTCGGTCCACCGTGGTTTACCTCTGTGGTCAAGGATACAGGATGTATTTTCTGTTGATTATTTTATTATTAATAATCTTCTTTATTGATTGGAAAACATCTCACTTGTTTTGTCTGATCTCGTTGTTTCCCATCGGTTCAACTCTGTGGGCAACCCTTTGCTCACTTATCTACCATTCTGTTTCAGACTTCCTGAAGAAGAAGCTAGAGAACTATGCACGAACTCTGGAGGTGCCGGTGAGGGTCCTGAGGATGGAGCAGCGCTCGGGTCTGATCAGAGCCAGGTTGAGAGGGGCGGCTGCCACCAAAGGTCAGGTCATCACCTTCCTGGACGCGCACTGCGAGTGCACTGTGGGCTGGCTGGAACCACTTCTGGCCCGAATCAAAGACGACAGGTAGGAGGCAAAATCTGTGGAATAGTAAAGCATCTTCCCCCCCAAACCCAAACCCTAACCGTAATTTCATATTTATAACCCTAAAATTGTTTAGGTTTAGGTTTAGGGTTAGTGTTCATGTTCATTCCTATTCTGAGTTCTCATTTTAGAATTGTAAATGTGAAATTAGGGTTAGGGTTTTGTGAAAGGGAGCTCCTGGAGAGATGGTAGTTGGTACCTAGGGGTTTTCAGGGATGACGAACACGCTGGTCTTGGTCCCGTGTCGCTCAGACATTGGGAAGTGGGTGAACGGTCAAGACGTACAAAACTATCTTGCACTTTCGCCCAGTTCCCGATGTCCGAGCAACACGGGACCAAGACCAGTGCGTTCGGGGTGCCTGAAAAACCCCTGGTACCAACTTTCACCTTTTTATCAGCAATCTTTCAACAAAACCCTAACCCTAATTCCACAGTCATAGGGGTTATAAGCCTGGAATTAGGGTTAGGGTTAGGGTTACCAAAACCCTAATTCAAGCCTTATAACCCCTATAACTGTGGAATTAGGGTTAGGGTTGTGGGGAAGGCTCGCTGCTAGAAAGATGAGAGTTGGTACCTGGGGGTTTTCAGGGATGCCGTACGCGCTGGTCTTGGTCCCGTGTCGCTCAGACATCGGGAACTGGGTGAACGGTCAAGACACGCAAAACTATCTCGCACTTTCGCCCATTTCCCGATGTCCGAGCAACACGGGACCAAGACCAGTGCGTTCGGGTGCCTGAAAACCC
>JAFBJU010000471.1:16193-93510 GCA_016785305.1 Colistium nudipinnis
GAGAGTGAGAGAGTGAGAGAGAGAGAGTAAGAGAGAGTGAGAGTGAGAGTGAGAGAGTGAGAGAGAGATTGAGAGAGAGAGCGAGAGAGTAAGAGAGAGCGTAAGAGAGAGTGAGAGTGAGAGAGTGAGAGAGAGAGAGTGAGAGTGAGAGAGCGAGAGAGTAAGAGAGAGCGTAAGAGAGAGTGAGAGTGAGAGTGAGAGTGAGAGAGAGAGAGCCTCTTCAGCGAGAAAATACCCGTTTGGGCAAGGTTATGTACACAGCAAGACACTGTAAAATAGTCAGAGCACAAAATCACCACCTGGCCTTTTTTGGCAGAACACACACAAAAAGCACACGCGGACACACACTAGGGCAGAAAAAAAACTGTGACGCAGAACAACTCTCCGCCATCGCTCGCTTTCAATTTCTGTCTCTACTTCTCTTTTTCCCGTGAAGGAAGTCGCCAGACTCTGGTTAAAAAAAAAAAAAAAAAAAGGACAAATGAGGAAATGTCCAAAATTGCACCATTTCGTCTTACTTGGACGAAAAAGGGAAGAAGGACGATGACGGCCGAAAGCCAAGCCCCGAGTGTGAAATGCGGCGCGGGCCCGGCGCCGCGTCTTACTTGAGTAGATGGTCCTTGGTGCTGCGCGTCTTGGTGAGGAACCTCTCGGCCAGCTTCTCCAGGTTGCGGCTGTAGTCCATCTCGATCTCCGCCTTCTTCCGGAAAAAGTCCTGCAGGTCCTGGAGCAGCTGCACCCTCAGCTCACACTGCTGGTCCAGACACTTGAGCTGCTCCACCAGCTGGGCACGGATCTCTGCCAGAGAGAGAGAGAGAGAGAGAGAGCGAGAGAGAGAGAGAGAGAGAGAGAGAGAGAGAGACCATCAGAGATTCACATTCATTCATTCATTCATTTTCATTATCATGCTAATCCCAATCCGGGCTTAATCGACACACTGGAGCTAAAGAGGCCATCCTGCGCACAATGGCCTCTGCACTTCTAATTTCAAAGGCCTCCGCCTAGACAAATGTTAACTTGCGTGCAATTATCCCTCCGACGGGGAGGTGATCTGCACAGATTGCCGCGCCATCATTAAGCCACAACAATGCGTCGGGTGTTAAAAGTCGGAGGCACTTCCCTCCTTCACAGCCGACGTCGAGGGACCCAGCGCCGGGCGCCAACGCCTGGCAGAGGCCAGGAGTCTGCCGTGCCACTAAAGCCGCTCAGACCCCTGCGCATCTGCGATCGCCACTCGCGCACACATATATGCAGCAGTCATTCGCGCCCGGCCTATCATTTTTAATTTTCCCCTCGGCTCCGTCCGCCTCCGCCGCGCCCGCGCCGCTCTCCGGCCCTCAAATCAAAAGAGTGCGCTCGGCGCGGACGCGCTTCGGAAACCACGCTCAACCACGGGCTCTCGGAGAAGACCTCTGGAGCACCCCCTGCACATTGCACCTATAGACCAGAACACCGACACAACACCCACACCGACACGTGCTCACATGTGAACACTCAAGGACACTCCAACACACGCACACACGCACACACACACACACGCACGCACAGTGTTGATAAGCTGGATCAGTGACAGATTAATGCTACGCTCTCATAGCTTCGTGCCAATTCTGAATGTGCAGCACATGCACCCTTTTAAAGTGTCAAGAAACAACACGCATACACATTGTGTGTCAGAATTGTCAGCACGTTCAGCCCCGCCATGCGAACGTCTACTCTTCGCCTACCTTTACAACGCTGGCTGTAGAGAAAGCGGACGACCTTGGACTCCATGGCTGGCTTCAGCGCAGTATCGACGACGGCGCGCACCGACTCACACAGACACACACACCCCAAATATGCACGCACACCCGCTCACAGGCAGGCAGAAACCCAGCCTCGGGCCGACAGTGACCGGGGATGCTGCCTTTTGTGTTGAACAGCTGAGAGTGCAATTTCCCATCACCACAAAGAGAAGTGGGATATCTAAATGTGTCTGTGACAGCCCCGCTTCGCCTCCCACTTCTCTCGCTCGCCCAGAAAACACAAAACCCAAACCCCTGCGCCGCTCACCAGCGGCTACACGACGCAGTCGATGGTTGCCGAATCTAAATGCCAGAACCGAGCCGTTTTGGGCCATTACGCCACTGCGGCACAAACACTCTAATAAAAAGGAATAAATGTGTCTGTGACAGCGCTAACGACCCGCTGTGAATATTTGCCATGACGACACGTGTTATTGTCTTGTGGTATGCGTGTGTGTAGTTTCCTCATTACACAGCGATGTCAATGACGGGGGAATGAGTCAGGGTCCCGCCTCTCGAGGCTGCGTCCAAAAAGCCTCCACACAGGGGCCTTGTAATTAGTTGACCGGACACAACAACACAAACTCAAATACCTCGGTGGAAAACAAGCGCTCCCATCCATGAGGAGAGCAAGAAGGTGTCGGTGACCTCAGTGTTTAGGAAGCCTGTTTCATGGGGGTTCCATTCATCCACCACCCCTCGCAAACGCCATCTATATCTGGCCCGACACATTGAATCGTTTCCCAGGGCGTTTCTTTTTTAAGTCATTATTTCTTGCGAGCAGGAGGGGAGTGTTCGCCGAGAAGCGGGGAGCGTGGTACCGCGGAGGGGAGCGAGGCCGTCGCACAAGACAAATGCGGGTCTTCCTTCCCCTGAAACGGTTATCACCCCGCCATCCGGTAAGAAGTGGGAACTGGAATGTGACGCCTCCACCCCTTTCGCGATAGCCGCCTCACATTTTCCAGACGGATGAGAGCAGGCCCTGTAAACGGGCTCTGGGATTTTACTTCACGGATGCTCTCCCCCTCCGTCCTCCGTCTGCGGGGTCGAGGAGCGTCCGTCTTTGTCTCCGCCGGTCCCCGCCTAACACAGACCACTTGGCAATAGGTGATAAATACAGTCGAAATAGCATCAGGTCTTGTTGTCCGGTAAAGGTTCTTGTCTGTGCAAACGATCAATATATCTCACCCATCTATTTACCGCGCCGGTCCCAGTAGGCCAAAGTCTCGTTTTTAATAAAAGAGTAAGCATCTAGCATCATTCATGAGAAACGGGGGAAGGTGAAAATTCCAGCCCGGGCGCCTGTAGAATTTTGAATATTACTTTGAAAAAACATTACTTCCCTTTTCCACGTGGGTTCGATCTGTTTTGTTAGTTTTCCTCCTGTCAACACAATTTCATCCATTCATACAAATCCAGGGGGGTGGGGGTGTCATGTGAGCGAGATCAATATAATCCGTCTAGGCCGAAAACACGGCGACCTCATAATATAAAGCGGTAGGAAGGTGAGGAGCCCAATGTCACGTTCTGCCTTAAATATTTCACCTCAATGTGAACAACAACAACAACTCATCATCCATTACTGATTGTTTCGCTCGTCCTGACTCGGGCAAAGTGAGGCAAAAAAAAATCAGAGCGGCAGAGACGACGGATGGAGAAGTAACGGCGTGGTCAGTGCCTGCTGTTAATTTTGGGTTGAAGGCAGCTGGTCTGGGTTGCCACAGATCTGGTCTAGACACGTTGCGCGCTCACAAATACGTGGACGGATGCTTATCCAAAACAAAGGGCAATGTGACTATGCACATCTCGTCGTAATCCCATGGTGGCCAACGACATGGAATCCAAAAGTCCCATTTTCCTTCAGTTTACCCCTTTTTGTGTAAATAAACCCGATTTGTTTTTCGAGCAGCACGTCACCAGCTTTAGGCAGTGCGATGGAACCAGTCCGGAATCTGGCCTACATACAGAAACCACACGTACCGCTGCGAGCACTCATTATACCTGAAAAGCCCCCAGGCTATGGGCACACAACACACACACGCGTCTCCAGTGATGGGAAACCGGGAGCCCCGAGCTGTCACTCTTGACATGTTTTGGCGGGAGCTTTCCTGCCAGGAATGATGTGCCCTTTTCTAACACTGGACTGCCCTCACAGAGGTGTGCACAAACACACACATCGACACATGTGACAACTGTCTGGCAACCGTTTACAAGCAGCCGCGATGAGTGTTGGAGACAAGGCTCAAACTGGTTGGAGAGGGAGTGTGAGGGGGAGGGGGGCGCACACACACACACACACACACACGCACAACAGAGGAACGACAAACTGGCCCAGAGACACACCGAGACAGTCCTTTAAATGACAGTCCAGTTCATTTGGAAGGACGGTTCCCCGTTAGTCCTAGCATCGAGAGTATTATTTGAACAATTTTAATTAGACCCGGTTGACGGAACAAAACAAAAAAAACGGGGCGAAGTCATTTTGGATCGCTCGCTTTCTGAAGTAAACTTTTCTCGACAGACAGTGTTAAGCAGGCGAGAGCGGAACCACTTCCCCAGCTTGGATGGCCATGACACTCTCCTGCCTGAGTAGAAAAGTACAAAAGAGGAACAGCTGCATCAGAAAGTATCCAGTTCTTTGACAGAAGGCTTTCAGGTTTGCTACAGCTCTACTTCTGCCCCACGCCGTGTTTGAAAACCGTACCAAACCGGCGGAAATCTCCCAGAAATGTATTCACTCGCTCGGATGGACAAAGAAAGCACAACAAGTCTGGCAACAAAACTGGTTTTCAACCAACACCCCCGGGTTAGTCGAACTTGTTTAGCAGAGAGAAAATTATTTGTTTTTAAGTAATATGGCCAAAGTGCTGTCTTTCAAACACTTTTTTTCCCCGAAATGTCTCTTGTGTTTGTGTAAAGCAACATACTTAGGACCCATGTTGAAACACACCAGAGTAATCCTTTGAACACAAGCTTCCCATCGGCAACGGGGGTGAGTGTCCAAAAACCTATGCCAAGTCATCAGTAACACAGTGGGAACATACACACGGGGTTCTACGAAATCCAAGACACCCCACGGAGGGATCTAGCTACCAGCGAGCTATAATATTACCCATTATTCTCAGTTCCTGTCAGGGTGCGCGCGCACGTGTGTGTGTGTGTGTGTGTGTGTGCACGGGAGCACGCGTGTGCGCCGTGTTTACACAGCAAGGCCTGGTCTTTGTTGCTCAGGGGGCTGATACTGCAGTACTGTGTCGGAGAAGGGGGGGGGGAGGGTAATAGTTTTGAGTTGTACCACTGTGAGCTCATACTATTGTCCTCGGGAAAAGAAAGAAAAGGCAAGAGAACAGAGAGCAGGGGCACTGCGTCACTGCGAATAACACGTCCATTCATCCCTGTGCACACAGGAAGAGAGGACAGAGGGACAGGAAGTCAGTCGGACCAGCTCACTGCCAGTAGGGAGCACATGGGAGGGGAGGTTCACACTAAAACAACTAAAGGAAGTGTGTGTGCGTGCGTGCGTGTGTGCGTGTGTGCGTGCGTGTGTGTGTGCGCGCGCGCGCCTCCAAATGAAAGGGCCTGAAGAAAAACAGGCAGCTGTGCTGAGTTCACCAATATAACCCCTCCGAACCTGAAGCCATGCAGGAAAAGAGGAGAGAGACAGAGATAGAGAGACAGAGAGAGAGACTGCAGGAGGAAAAACTGGGCCAGGGGTTTGCAGTTTGATGGGGGGGGGGCAGTGTGTGTGTGTGTGTGTGTGTGTGTGTGTGTGTGTGTGTGTGCGCGTGTGTGTGTGAAGATTGTGGGGCCATGGGACGTGATTTTTGAGTCGGTAGTCTAAGGCCTCAGGTTGCAGGTAGTATTTCTACATAAGATTCTTCAGGCGGGTGGAATCTATTAGTTCCAGACATGCCTGCATAATGCCGCTTCACTGTACACACAGAAACGCACGCACACACGCATACACGCACGAGCGACAGAGGGGAGGGGAGTAGAGGAAAAGATAGAATTACAGTACAGTAAGTGTTGGGGGGGGGGAAATGGTAAGATTTCAGCCAATGTCTTTCCCTGGGGTCTGGGCCTTTTCATCTAAAAACAAATACACACGAATAAGCACACAGACGCAAACACAAACACACGCAAAGAAAATCAGATCAAATCGGAATTTCCTCCCTCACCCAGAGCTTTAAACTTTTTAGGAAAAGCAATGTTGATCTAAGGAGGAAAGCTAACTGGCTTGGTGACTTTTAGACATGGAAAGCGGTGCGGAAGCCAAACCACGGCGGACCTGCTGTGTGCGACAGGCAGAGAGCAGAGGGGAGGGGGAAGCGCTACTCTGTGCCGTGGCAGGGCATCGGTAAGTAAAGCACAGGAAGATTTCGGGCGTCACAGAAAGGCAATACATTCGTCATCTGGCAAGTGGTGGATCGACTTTACTCCCAGATGAGAGCAAAAGTGAGAGTCAAGTGCTCCAAATGAATACTTCAAAGTCAGATGTTGCCAGAGGCCCCCCGCCGGCTGCACAATATCAAGTCAATAATCAAGGAGAAGATATATTGGCTGCTGCCTACTTCGGCAAAAACGTGGCCACAATGTACACGGCAGAATGCACATAAAAGGACAAAAATGAAATGGGTCTATATGGTGTATGCATACGACATTTACACATATTTCGACGGGAGATTTATTGAGATAAAAGCTGCTTTTCCCTTTTTCCCCTCCATTTCTGAAAAGATTCAAAAGAAGGAAAACAATCTTGTGAAAAATGCTTTAACCATATCATATGTTTGACTAAAATAAAAGCAAGTTTCATTGTTATTACCAGGCTGCTGTGACACCGTAATTTCCCTCCGGGGATTAATAAAGTGATCTATCTATCAATTTCTCTAAACACGCCATTACATAAAAAGGCACAACACGTCCTAAAATTCTTGAGTCGGACGATTTTTTTTGGGGAAGGGGGCATGCATTTAAGGTGTATATTCTATCATGTATTTCTCCAAATGCATAGGTAGGTAGACATCATCCAATTATTCACAGATGTGAAGGAATCGTTCCCATGTCTTCCCATTCATGGTGAGAGAGTCGGCAGGAGGAGGAGGCCGTGTGTGAGGAGGGGAGTAAAGAGGAGGCGACAGGGAGGGAGAGGGGCACAACTCAGCAGGCCTAAATTCCTCCGCTCCACCCTACACCTCTCTGGTCGCAGCAGGAAGTCATTAACCCTTTACTCGCCAGCTAAACGCTTTATCTGCGGCCGAAGGAACGGAGCGACAGGAAAGGGGCAGGAAGATGAGATGTGCGTTTGTAGGCCTGTGTGCGCGCGTGTGTGCGTGTGTGTGCGTGTGTGTGCGTGCGTGTGTGTGCGTGTGTGTGTGTGTGTGTGTGTGCGCGCTTTCAGAGTATCTTTGGCCCACAGTTAAAGCCGTGGGAGCTCTCGTCACGGTTCCCTACACTCTGATCTCAAAGCAGGGGTCAGAGGTCACGCAGCTAGCGGAGGGGGTCAGTCTCCCACGTCAACCAACTGGTGGAATAAGAGCGTCAGTATCAGCCACGACTACCCCTGCAGTCCGACGCCGCCCCCCCCCCCAACCAAATAACCCTCGTATGCTCAGATTCCTCACATGGTGGCAGCGGGGTTGGGATGGGCTGGAGATGGGGGGCTGGGGTGTTTATGCATAATTAAAAAGGCTGCTTATCAAAAGTTAACAAGCTCCTCAGCCATTTACGCTTCCCCTGTCTGTTCCACTAACCCAGTCTGGAAAAGAAGCTGTGTCTGTGTCTGTGTGTGTGTGTGTGTGTGTGCGTGCGTGCGTGCGTGCGTGCGTGCGTGCGCGCGTTGGGGAGGGGGTGCCTCGCAGGGAGAGGGGATAGATGAAGGGACTTCAAATGAGACTGTGGCTCAAACTAATGAATGTTTTCATTATCGGTTAATCTTTCCACTGTGCTTCATTCATCATTTAGTCTGTTGGCAAATTGTGGGGTAACTGTCCCTGACCAAATGATGATGTCTCCGAACCACAGGCAGAATATTATATAAAAAGAAAAGCCAGAAGATCTCCGTGTGCGTGCGTGCATTTCATCCTCAAGGGTACCTTCCGCCGAGTGTCACCTCTATTTCCCGTCTCTAACTGGACACAGCCATCTGGGCCTCAGACTGTTCCAACAGCCACATCTCTCTCTTGTTTTATTCCTCTCTCTACACCCCCCCCCCCTCCCCCACCATGCACGCACGCATGCACGCACACACACACAGTGATCTGCACCATCTGTCTAAAAAGAGAGGTTTCAGATCCAAGAAAAAAAGCTCACGCATATTACACCGTTGTTGTCCAGCAGCAGAGACAATATTAAGCAGAGCTGTCCCTCCATGTGTGTGTGTGTGTGTGTGTGTGTGTGTGTGTGTGTGTGTGTGTGTGTGTGTGTGTATGTGTATACTCTTTCCAGTATTTCCAAATGGCCAGTGCATAACACCCCTCTTTAATCAGCTTAGCAGCCAGTCGGGGGATTTTGACTAATCCACAACACAAGCATGGGAAGGAGCCCGCTGGGTGTGTGTCTGTCTGCGCCGAGTGGTCTGCCGGACAGTGTGTGTGTGTGTGCGTGCAGCCGGTTAAATCAACCTCGACAGCCTTGGGCTGCGCTCTCTCGATGCACAGAGCGTTCCAATCATCATCCCAGACTGCTTCAAAAAAAAAAAAAAAAAAGTAGACGAATGAGCGAGGACTCTTCCACGTGTGGTTGTCCCATCTTCACTACTAGCAGGTCAACACCTATGTCATAATTCAAATAGGGACGAGGGATACTGTGAAATAACTCCCTCCTATTCGAATTGAGGAATCAACGGCTCAGTCATCGCCGGACACGTTTGCCTCCTCTTCGTTCCACATCGGTGCCAGAGTGCGACAACGCGTACCACGACTCATGGGGACCCTTGGGGGGCGTTGCGTGGGCACGTGAAGGCGCCCCAGAGAGGGCCCATCGGCACACTTTGAAGCCTAACATCGCGTGTAATACGCCCCTCTCTGTCTCGTCGCTGTGTGTATGCGACAGCCTCCGTCGGCGCGCAAACTGTGCGCACGCGCACAAACCCCCGGTGGGAGCGAGATGGCGGCGATAACGGAAGCGTACGTGACCGCTGCGTATGCCCTTAGGCGGCCGAGCGCTGTCGCCGCATTCCAGGAGACGCGGGCGGCGTGCCACTAGCGGCCGAGGGATAACGGTGAGAGATGCAGATGGAGGATAACGTGAGAGCGGAGTCAACGGCCGTATCTGCTGATGTCGGCGGATCCTTATCTCGGAGTGCCAGTGGAAGACGGGAGAAAAGAGCGGGGGGAATACGTCGCGTCAGACAAAGGATGAGAGGCAGAGCAGCAGCAGCAGCAGCCGATAACACGACATGCGATCGCTGTGTCCACCTTGGCGTCACATCGACAGCCTTCTTCAAGCCTTCAAGTGTGAATGCACGTGTCTGTTTTAACTGTACACATTCTTCATTTTTGCATTTTTTTGGCCGCCACCATCTCGTATAAAATATGAGTAAGACTACTAACTAAATGAAATTGTAGGCCACCGATGAATGAAGTGCTCAACACATTTTTTGACCTCGGGAAAATTGGCTTCAATCATTTCTAAATCGAAAACCGACCGTCTCCGTTTTGGATGCGACCGTAGATTTTTCAAAAAGATTTGGGTTACGTAGTTTCGGTCAGACAAACCGAAGGCAGTTCCCACCAATATATAGAACATATTCATCGGTTGTACCCTTGCACACACTGATCAATTGGAAAAAAAAAAAAAAAAAAAAACACGACCCGGGGAGGGATAGTCAAGCGCGCTGCCTGTCTAATGATAAAGCCGTGAAAGTGAAGGTCATGTTGGAGGCGAAGGCTGCAGATCATAATTACACGGCGACGTGCTATTTAGCAGGAAAGGCTGAATCAGGAGCCACCTATGCGGCAACTGCCATCCCTGAAATCCCTCGTCTCTGCATTACACCCCGTCCCTCCAACCTCCAGAGGAGTAACTCATTCCCACGCCTGACACTGCGTGCACATGTGCATATGTGCGTGTGTGTGTGTGCGTGCGTGCGTGCGTTTGCTCCCTACGGGGGAGATGTGGCCTTGCTGCGTAATGACTCCTGCAGAGGCTCGGCTCAGAGAGGCCCGGCTTTCCCAGCGGTGACAGGCCGGGCCGATGAAATACGGCCTCCATTCCAACCTGCGGCGCTCTGTCAACAGCCCAGAAGGAACGGCCGCGACGCGCGCATCGGAAACGAGGGGCTTTATAAAGCCGCCACTATGTTTCACCACGGCGCAGCTTACTCTTTCGACTTTTCTTGCCATTGTGAAGATCACGTTCCGCTAATGTGCAGAGCTCCTCCTCACGTGCAATCCCACCGGCTCACGGTGCTGCGGAGATGTGGGGGGGGGGGGGGGGGGGGGGGGGGGGGAGGCAGGCTGCGTGAAAAAGGCTCCGACAGAGGGGGGGGATAACACGACACCTCAGCATAACACACAGCACTGCAAGAGCATTTGGTTCAACAGCACAAAAACGGCTAAGGGAACGAGGCTGGTAAAACTCTTATCGCGCACGTTTTCACGCCGCATTTTTCTTTCTGAAGGTGCTCTTTCATTCGAGTACGTTTTAGAAGAAATATGCAACTTCGCTTTCCAGACGTACACCGAGGGCGAAGAAAGGACCAGAGAGGCTGCACTAAAAGTAGTCCGCCGTGAACGAAGACGTGAACATCCATACGTCTACAGATAACCAACAATATATTGTTCTATATGGTGTTGCTGCCGCCATTCCTTTCAAGCAATTGATATACTCGTGACGCGAGATGTCGCATTTATTGCCACAGAGTCCACGTGAGATAAAGGCGGGTGTTTGGTGAATGAGGACTCGGGTCCTGGTTCATTTCACACAAACTTTCCACTTTTCATTAGCGCTCAGTCCTTTAATGAATAGATTTAGGCTGCTTGACCGCGGAAAACAGAAAAGTGGGAAAAACGCGCTTTTAGAAAAGAGGCATAAGACAGGCCCCTTAATTTCAGCCGGAGTAACATGAGAGCGAGACTTCCAGGCCTGAAATCCGGCCGGTTTCGTTTAAGGCATTGGACGGGGCGGGAGGCGGAGCCAATACCTTTCGCTAACGCAGCACTCGGCTCAGTGATGCAGGGTTGGGAATCGGAGCAACGCTGCGTCTCGCCAATGTTTTCACCATGGAGACACGGTGGTCCACTTCGATACAGTTGTATCATTACTCTGCCACCTAGCAAATCCTGGAACCGATGACCGGGGGGGAAAAAAAGAAAAGGGGGGGGGGGGGGTTATGGCTTGACCGGCAGCGCAAAAAGGGGCACCGTGCTCTGAAGCGTATGAAATGTCATTAAAGGGACAAGTAAAGAGAAAAAGGCTCGGTTGCGGTCATGTTGTTGATAACGGAGCTGGAGCTGCGATCACACGTCCGCGTATACGTTACGATTGATTACGTGGACTGCAACGGAAGGTTACCTCCTGAGCCGCAGGGGTGAGGGCTGTTATTTCTTGCGCCCACGCGGAGCTGTCGGGACGGCCCCAGCGTTTAATGTCCCTGCCGCCGGGCAAATCATAGTCACCAAATAAAACCTTGCACAGCTTATTGTTGCAGGCTCGGTGCCAGGTATCCAGAGTGTGGCGGCCCACCACAGTCTAATTTAAGACAACCAAAAAATATATATACTTTTTCACACTTGAATAACACCAAACGGGGATTCCGTACTGGGATGCACGATCGCCTTACGTTCGTGCCGCGTTCAGCACAGGTCTCTGTCTGTCCCTTTCACAAGCACACACTAACCCGTAAGTCCTGTTGCGTCAATGGACCGGTGGATCTTAAAAAAAAATAAAAAATAAAAAAAGAGCGTTTTTACTGATGTTGGCAGGTAGGCCGTTCCCTCAGTGTAAAAACAATCTCTCAAAGAATATGGCTGAGAGGATGCGTTAATAAATCACCTGAGGTCAGCTGGGGGACACGGCGATACACAATGAATACGGGCCTTTGTGCCGCTCCGACACAAACACGCAGACACACACTCTTGTCCTGCTTTCTCGCACATAGCTGCCTTCTTTACACGCAGTGCCACCCACGCAAAAGCTCAAATATCACCAGCTCATGGCCCTGTAACAAACATCTGACGGTCACCACAGACGGCCCAGGACAGACAATGGACTATACCGACCGGAGGGCGCATCGTGTCACAAACCGAAACTGCGTGCCAGGCTGACCTTCGAACTGCTGATGGTTTGTGTTGACTGAGATCAGCGAGTTGAGATCATCACCGGGTTACCCCGAATCAACGGATGGTGAACGACAACCCCAAAAAACTCACGCTTTTAGCGCATTGTACCAATTCTGCCGCGTCCATATTGATTGTCTCTAGAGTTGTAAAATCCCGCCACAAAAAAAGTACAACTACATCTAATAAACATTCAAACCCACGGATGGCTTCCAACTGTCAAACTGGACTTTCCGGTTCATGTTCCTTACTGGCTTGTTATCTTGCGCCTGTACCCGTACCTTCGCCAACACACACACACACACACGCCCGCCCACGCGTCACATTGCACTTATTTGACACAGTCAATTGAATGTGTTTTGCTTTCTGCTTTGAATCCTCAATGGCATCTGTTAAAATGCGCGTGAGCAAGGTGTCGCGTTTTGGCCCGGAGATTCAAGTGATGAAAACAATTTCTGTTCCAAAAAAAAAAATGTCCTTGCCTGGTTTCATGGACGCCCCCTACGCCTGTCCCATTGTTGCGATTCACGTGGTTAGGCGTGGGAACGCAGTGAATGGAAATCTATCATTTTAGATTTATAGAATTTTTTTTGCGAGAAAGGGGCTCTTAAATGTTCAGTGTCCTCCACCTGACATCCCGCTGTCCGACCGCGTGGCTGAAGCCGACTGTTCCAGCCTTTCCCTCTCAGGCCTTGGGCCCTTTGACACGATGGGAGCCTGGTTCTTCGTGAGCATCGCACACAGGATAGAAAACAAAGCTATCTGTCCTCAGGAATTGCCTGCCTCCGATATCAGGAGACTACGCCAGCCCTGTGAGAGGGGTCTGGAACGCGATGACTCGACGCGATACGAGCATGTCCTAGATTGTGTGTGATGTGTCGTGTCAGAAGGAGTGAAACACAATGGATTCCTGCAGAGTGGGTGGCCACACCCTTCCCCTCAAAGCTCCGCTCCACGGCCTCCACTGCAGCCCCTCGAAATCGCCTCGGTGAGATTTTACAAGAAAGGGACAGAGAGGGAGAGGGAGGGAGGGAGGGAGGGAGGGAGCGGACACATGGAAGTCAAGAGTAGAAAAAAAAAAAAAATAGGAGTAGGAAAAAAAAAAAAAAAAAACACTACGGGAGAGTAATGAATGCAGCAAAAAGTGAGCGGTCTGACAGATTTTCAGCTCTCGTAGTGAAAACATGACAGAGAACGGAGAGAGTGGAAGCGGGCAGAGCCGCACAGGCTGGGGGGAGGGAGTCATAGAAACAAAATGGGGGCATAAATACAGTCTAACAGGAGACAGATACATTCTAAAGGGAATCTGGAGGGGAGGGCAAAGCGAGTAAGGAGCGGTGCTGGGTGTTGGATCGTGTTGTGCGAAGCCTTTCTGAATTATTGACGACGCCTCAGAGCCGAAGGGCGAGAAAGGGGGGGAGCGTTTTCACACGCTGAACAGACTTAATCCCCCCCCCCGCGCGCGTGCACCGCAAACACAGGAGCACACATATGCGGGCGCTGTGGGGTTTGTGGCAAGTATATGTGCCACTTCCGCCCTCCTTGATGGCAGCCTTGTGAGAGTCGGGATCTGTGGCCGGCGGGGAACCGGAGGGGTCAAGGGGTCACGGTAGAGCATAAGGGAGAGACATGTGGCCCACACCTGTTCTCGGCTCGCCCTCAGAAGACTCGTGCAGACGGAGCATCAGGAGTCGGACGCGCGGTAAAGTGAGCTGGTCATTAGTCAGGTCATTATTGCCATTTACCATAAAACAGTCCCGTCTGGTTTGAAAACGCGACGGAGCGGGTTTCGTCTTTCTCTCCAACAACTCTTCCCCGCCTGCGTTTCGCGCCCCCCCCGCTCGCTTTCTCCTCCACAGAGGAAGCCCGTTTGATCTCCCAGAGTCCTGCCGCTCCGGCTCTCCTGCTCGCCGACATCAGACGTACACTCCTCCCTCGCTCATTAAAGAGGAGAGTCCCTTTTCCTTTTCGTTTTATCCTCCCATTTCGCCAATACGGGGAAGAAAGCACAAAAAAAAATAATAATAAAAAAAATAAAAAATCGGGCCCCTCGCTAGAAATCAAGACACATTCCCCTCCCCTGCTGTGGCAAAGACGACACAATAATTCATGAATTCAAAATGGCCCGGGATGCCGTAGTGAGGGGCCAGCTGTGTGGTGTGCATATGGACCACGTAGAATGTAAGCTATGACAGCAATGCAGTTCACTCAGAGGACAGTGGTCATCATTGTCAAGCCCCCTCGCAAGAGCGAGGCACACAATGGAGAGGGACACGGCCAGGGACCTGACTCACACAGGCGAACGCACACACTGAGAGCCTTCCTGGCCTTCATCGGCGACAAAGACGCTAGAAACAATGAGAATTAGGTTCCAACGTGTCTCCGGCAAAAACAATAGCTGCTGAAACACAAGACAATCTGTGACTCATTCGCCGTGTTTCTGTGTGTATTTGTCCATTGACTACAGTTTCTGTACATTGACCGGTAACATTTGGAAACTATTTTCGTTTCGTCGTCAAAAATAAACAAATCCACAAATGAGAAAGAAAGGCTGTCTGTTGTTATTGTTTGAGTTTTATTTATTATTATTATTATTATTATTATTATTATTATTATTATTATTTATTACATTTTATCAAACTTGATTAAAAATAAGCTGTGGACTGAATCTGCTAAGCCGTCCGGATTACCTTTCCAGAGAAGGGGCTTCGTTTTGAAAGGAATTCTTTAACCTGTATTATTTAAAAAAAATGCACCTGCCATTACCAGCAGTAACCGTGGGAGACCAAAAATCAATGGCAGCAAAAGCCTCAATAATCGTAACTTTTAAGCGTCAGTAGTCCGAACGACAATCTTCCAATAGGACATGGTCACAAGTGATTATGTCACACTGCATGTCAAAAAGAAATGGAACCACACCGCAATGATTCCCTAAATGCTCACATTCATGCAGTGGGAATCCACCACTCCAGACTGGGAAACTCTCCTCCGCATTCCTCAGAGGGAATACCACCGGCACATGACAAGAGGTCCACTCACATTCAGCCACTTAGCCGGCTGCCTCCCACTGCAACCTTTACACAGAGAATGCCAGTGTGTATGTGCACATGTGTCATGGAGTGCAACCTTTAACACGCAACACTTCCCCCAGACAGAAAGATTTCACTGAGGGGAAAGAGAGTGGGAGACGGGGAAAATTCTGGGAAAAAGGGAAGGAGGAAAAAAAAAAAAAAAAAGAGCGATGAGGGCACTAGAACGTGTCAGGCTTGTGTCAGGCTGCTACGCCACAAACGCGATGAGGTGATTGATGGGTAGGCATTGTGCAACCCCCCCTCTTCCGCAACAACTTCTCCATCATGTCAATACTCGTGGGCTGGTCTCTGCTCCTTTCGAAGAGAAACACTTTGCAGGCCCAGGCAGAGGTCCACAATCCAACACAGAGTGTAGCACGCCGTGTACAGGCCCTCGATCTATACGAGAGGCGCCCGTCAACCCCACACCGTCCCCTGTCCCACAAGGCCCAGTGCACAACAGGAATGTGTATGTGTGTGTGCATGTATGAGGGGAGGGATATTCCCCATTTCCACCCTGTTAGAAGCACATGGACTGAGTCGGAATGCTAAGGGGGAGGGTGGGGGCTAAGGGGGAGAGGCAGGGGACGATAATCTGAGAGGGGGTATCCCACGGCCCAGTCCACCGCGTGGTCTCGACACACTCCGCACAGGGACAGGGGATGTGGATTTTCGATCACAGGCTGAAAGTAGTACGACATTAGTGCCTGGTAGGTGTATTTAGGCCATACAAAACTTTACCTCCCGACAACATTTGTACAATTATAAGAACATGTAACTGCATCTCCTGTTATCTGCATCGATTCCTTAAATGAAACCGCTAATCACCAACATGTATTCTAGACACACGGCTACTGGTGCCTGTAACAACTTGTAAGTTGCTGAGTTAAAGGTTTAATTGTGTTTGTGCACAACAGGTTTAGCGGTTGGTGGAGCGAACACGGTCCAAAGCCTGTAGACATGCTTAAACATGAAAAGAGTGAGAAGCGCGCGTTGCCCTCACACACGCGCACGCATACACGCGCACACATACACACGCAGGCGCACCAAGCGTCCTGGCCGTGCTCGGTGAGATGCTGAGCAAGAGAAGGACTGGGCCAACAGGCACCTGCAAAAAAGAGATAAATATCAAACCTCAGGTATGTGCTGCTGCTGCCGCCGCCGCCACGCACGCAGTTCCAGTACAACGTGCGCTGCAGGTAAACTTACATTTTCAGGCTGCGTGCATCCATACACGCAATCAGATACAAACACACCCTCCAACATGTACCGATGCGAGACGGGAGACGAGTGTGTACCCGTCCACGCTGTGTGACCTCTGAAAGTGTATTCAACTCAGGTAAGCTCGCATTCACATAAAACTGCTGTCAATTCTTGTGGGTCACCGTTTCACATCTCTCCACGCACAAACGCAATCCCTTGCTTCTTGTCAGTCTCTCCCTCCGTTTTTTTTTTGTAGATAATTCATTGTTGAAATGTTGGTTGGGTGGATGATTTATGAATAACTTTGATTCATGTCACTGTGTCACAGTAGTGTGCGTGACCTTTAACGTTCCTCACAAACCCATTTCCTTGTTTGCCTACAGCAGGGCCTCCTAACACATGACGCGGGACAGGGGATACGTTTGAGCTCTACATCCACTTCCTGCTCCAGCTGAGGTCAACACATGAGCGGTACAGCAACCTATACAAATCCCCACACAGCCACCGTGTTGTTGAGGTGGACCTGGCACTGCTTTCAGGATCAGAGATCACGATGCTCCTCGTCAGCCAGATTGTGTGTGTGTGTGCGCGCGTGTGATGACCGTGGGAAAGAAACGACGGTATGCCCACATGTAAAGGAGGTTTCAAGTAAAGCTGGGACTCAGCACTTTAAACAAATCACTTTAAGCCTGCATATGCGCAGCATCACACTCGGGGACTAAAAATGGCAGAAATCTCCAGCAGAGCGAGCAGCGTTGACGGTGGGAACTGCTCCAATAACAAACGGTGCATCCAAACAGCATCCGACGGGAGGGGGGGGGGTGGGGGGTTCCCGACATAGTGTCCTCAAAAACACAAGGGAGAAAAGCGAGGGGCTGTGTGTGAGCGGGGAAGGGATGCAGATTCGGCCGAGAAGAGGTGATGAATGGCTTCATTAAAGCAGCATTAGCAGAGGTGTGAACCCCGAACGGCGAGTGCCAGCACGCAGTTCCGACACACAAAACACAACAAACCCGCACTTGTCACAATACTGAAATGAACCTCCTCGGTACCAGGGCGACCCACACGCAGATGAGAAGCGCTCTCTGTCGCTTCTCATCTGCAGTGTTTGATGCAAGTCATGCAAGTTTCAAAACACATTTTAGTTGGATTTTGATATATTTCATTCATATATTTAAAGCCCTCAAAGTATTTCCAGGATACAAGAGGCAACAGCGCGGCATTTCCTTTAATCAAAGCGCCGTGCCTCGTTCCCACACGCACGCGCGCACACACACACACACTCCCAGATTGAGCAAGACACCCCTGGGGGGGAGCCTGGGGGAGAGGAGGAAACCCGAGTGACACCCAGGAGAAAGAAAGCAATGAAAAGAAGGAATAAAGGAGGCGACGGATGGAGAGCGAATACGGAGAACAGGAATGCAAAGCGAACGAGGAAAGAAAAACAACCTGAAAAGACCGCGGTCTGAGGGTTCAAAGAAGGAAACCGGGTGTACGAGCAGAGCGGTAACCTGATTAGGCCGAGCCTACAGGGGAGACGCATCTACATTATTCTTTCCTCCTTTTCCCTCCTGCTTCTCACAAACCCAGAAAAATGGGGGCAATTCAGTTACCCTAGCAACCAACTCTGCCTACGTGCCGAGAGAAGCTGCTGATGGAGGGGTGGGGGGGGGACACACATACAGAAGTGATCGTACAGTGCAGTATAGTAGCAGGGTTTCTTCCCTCTTCTATACCTCCCAAAAACTCTTTTATATTCTGGTTTCTTGCATGCTTCCCAGATCCCTCCTCCTCTTTTCTCTCCTTTCTTCTTTTTGCCGCCACCCCCTTCCTTCTCCCTTTTTCCATCCTTGGTCAGGCTCCTTTGCTTTTTCTGCTCTCTCCGGCCATGTACGAGGGCTGTTCAAACACAACCTGTTTCCTCTGGGGTCCCCCGGGAGCATTATCCAACCTTTTCTACTGTTGTGTTTTCTCTCCTTCCCTTCTTTCTGGCTCCCTCCTATTTATTTACAGCTGGGTGTCTGTTCTCCCATTGATTGTTTTGCAGAGGATATGAGTGCTGCTTGGCTTTATATAGATCTCTCTGTTCTTAAAGATGTTCTCACCAACCCACACCCACGCACACGCAAAAACACACACAAACAGACATCCACCCTCAGCTGGTTGTGAGTCAGTGTCTGGTGGAGCGGCTCTCGCATGCACACTCAATGTGTGTCACATATGCTGAAATCATAAAGCGATGATTATTGGTTTTAAGCTGCCATAGGAGGCGTGCCAAAATATGGGTGTCACATTCCATCAGAACTGACAAGCATCATGAGAGAGAGAGAGAGAGGTGGGGGGGGGGGTGTGGGGGGGGGGGGGGGGGGGGGGCAGGCCGAGAAGGAGAGGGGGAGAAAAACAGAGTTTAAGTTAAAGACCAGCGGTTCTTTTCACAATGGCCTGATTGTTCAGATGCAGCCTGTGAGAAAGGAAAAGATTGAAAATGAGGCGGTAGGGGATTGACGGACAGAGTGTGTGTGTGTGCGCACGTGTGATAGAAAGAGGCTTGGGGGGGGGGGGGGGGTGCTAAAAAAAGGGGGGGGGTACAAGAATACAACTCTGCTTTTTACATCTTTGCACACTCTCACTCGCTGTGTGTGTGTGTTAAATAAAGGGACATTTAAATGAGGCTTCTGTTGACATTGTGCAACAACCGACAGCAGGTTAATGACTTATTCTGGCCCACTAGGGGAGTCTGTTGACATAGATACGAAATCAGCTTCACGTTGCAATCTTTGCACACTCTCACTAGCTGTGTGTGTGTGTGTTAAATAAAGGGACATTTAAATGAGGCTTCTGTTGACATTGTGCAACAACCGACAGCAGGTTAATGACTTATTCTGGCCCACTAGGGGAGTCTGTTGACATAGATACGAAATCAGCTTCACGTTGCAAAATGTCAGCGCAAGAGACAACCCACTGACAAGGCATTTGAGAAAGAAATCCGCAGGGTCTACATGGGTGTGTACACGCACGCGCACACACACACATTTACACAAAAACACACCCCTTCTTCAACATCAAAGCGGGACCTCCTGAAAAGATGGAGGGGAGATCCAATCCCAACAAGCCTCAGAGCTGAAGGGGTAGTCAATTGGTGGCAGGCAGAGAGTTAGGATTAGCCAGGGTAGGACAGGAACATCTGTTGCCCAATCAGAGCATCTGGAACATCTGGCACCAATGAACAGCAGTCATCTAGCAGCTGAACTCTGACCTTACCCCGCTCGGCTTCACTGGCCGCCACATGTAACTCCTCCTTCTCCCGGCACTCTCGGCCTATTCCTACGTTACAATTCCCCGGCGCCGATATCAATGAGCGGTGGATGCCGCACAGCTCCACGGCTTCATCTGCATATCGTGGTGGTGGAATCTACGGCTATCACAGCAGACACTCCTCCTTTTAGAACTCTTCTCTCGTCCGAGTACAGAATGTAGGTGTGTGGGCAGAGATGGAATTGGACCTCTCGATCCAATTGGCAATAACACACTCACTGACTGACTTCTAGCCAGTGTGCTGGCACGCACGCACACACAAACTCTGTATGGAGGCCAAGTCAGCACTTCAAGTATTAGAACATTGTGTTTTCGCAGGTGCCACAGCGGCCTGGTTATACATTTTCCTATCAAATGCTTAAGAATGAGTGAGCAAATAGGTACCGGGAAACAGAAACTCAATGAGCGTTTTCAGCCACGGCGTGTCTGGTGCTGACACAGCACACGGCCACTGCTGCCGTTTACACACGCACACGCTTACACACACACACACACACACACACACACATTTCTTTTCAGAGAGGCAAGTGTGCTGACTGCAGAGCTAAAAGAGCACCAGGCATACATGGGCATAAAAAGGCATTTAAATCCTTTGCAGAAGACACAAAGCCATGGGTCAAAACAGGAAGCATCACACACACTCCCTGTATAATGTGTATGTGTGTGTTTAATCTGTCCAAATCCTGAATGTCAGTTTCACACGCACGCACCCACACACACCAACATCCTTCCTGAGTGATTATATTAAGCAGTGCCTGCAATTAATGCACCCATCCTGCACATTCAACCAACACAATGACAGACAGACACTGTGCATGGCGAGCTAACAATGTCAGTGAGAGCTGTGCGATTGACTTGGCGTTGTCAATGGGGACTGGAGTGTATTGACTGAGTTCAGTTCCCACAAAAGAGTCCGAGTCTTTCCAACCGCACATGCCTGAAGTCAGAACACCTGCAGCAAAGGTGCAAGTGGTATGCTTTATCAATCTTCGCTACTTTTTTTTTTTTCCTCTCTCTGCAATTCACACCACAGGACCCCTCTGCCGTGCCCCTGCTCCTCCCGATCAAATATTCATCAATCAACCACATCGCCCGCACCAACTTGCTTGCAGACAAACCTCTTGCTGTGTCATCACCTTTTTTCGAGTTCAAGTGATGGCGGCGCTTTACACAAAAATCACCTTTCACCGGCAGCCTCACAAACACTGGTCAGCTTGGTCATTTTACATGCAAGCGGGTAACTTTATTTATGGCCACAGGTACCGATCTCTCTTCCACCGAAGAGGTCACTTCTGCACACGCGGAGCCGCGTGTGCAGGGAAATAATGAGAAGAACCAGCCTAATTCTTTGTGTGGTTTCGTCCAATAGCTTTAAACGGTAATAAGTGAGTCAGAGCATTATACGATTAAATGGCAATACGCACATCTCTGCATATCGCTGAGAAACAACACCTCCATAATCAATACCTTTCATCAGTGGCAACAGCGGTAACCATTTGCGGTGGGAACCGCTCATAAAAACACTGACAGATACCGAAACGTGGAGCCAAAGCGCGCTTGAAAAATGAAACATCTGTTTAAAAAAAACAAAAAAACTCAGCACTCCCTAATTTTCCACCTCCTTTTAAACAACATGGTAAACTGGGAGATGTGCACTGACTGAGTAAACATTGTGGAGCCTGTAAAAGTGACAAAGCGCAGAGTATTTTGGAAGCCTTGTAAAACAAAAGCATTTCTCTGGATTCTATTGCGGACAAGTACCGTGTAAACTGAGGACAGTACGTGATAAGCCCATTCCCGAACTCCGTTGCCGCACACTGTAACCATTCCTGGTCGTGGCCACATTCCTGTCCTTTTTTTTTTTTTTTTTTTTTTAAATGAAATGTGTCTGTCTTTCTTTTTCCCCCCGCACAGTATCACTCATGCTTCTACCTTACTTTCAGACACACACACACACACACACACTCTTCCTCAGCAGTAGGAACATTCCTAGCGTCAGCCAAAATCCCATATAAAAGTATCAGCACTTCTGTCTGTGTGAAATACACAGAGAAATGGCTTGAGGTATTCAGGCGTTGGCATGCATAAATAAAAGCCAGGTTCTTGAACGTATTACAATAGTACTAGAATAGAGTATAATGGTGCCACGGCGGAGTATTAAAGTACCACAGCAGAGTATAATAGAGTGCTGCAGAAGTGTTTCTTCAATGGCCAAACCGGGGGGTACATCTGCTGCACAAACCTCGGCATGAACGTAAGCCACTGGAGGATTTGCATTCATTCTACCCATGATGCTGCCAGTTAAGACTCACACCCGCAGCCTGATTAGAGCAGAGTCATGCAGGTATGTGCGTTTCCTCCGCTCAGAGCCGTCCTTTGCAACATTTTAGAAGTCAGACTTGGGGGCGCAATTACAATGGAGACAGAAGTGATGTCTAGATTCTTCCTGTATCGCTGCTCTGTACCCAACATTAAGAAATCTCTAACAGCAGTGCAGCACGGGGTAATGACAGGCCGCGTCTCCCAGAGACCGCTCGGAATGTCACTGCAGACACGCGGCAAGTAGTGACGACTCCACCACAGACGGAGAAGCAGACGCACACCTCGGTCCGCTATGGGGAGGCGCAGGTTCCCCCTTTCATCTGCTCATTCCCGATAGGGGAGGCGGTATGTGGAAAAGCATGTGGACAGAGGGAGGGGAGAGGGAGAGGTGGTTCCCGACGCAGCTGCTCGCCAGGGAGCAGCGCAGTGCCCGGCAGGAGGAATCGATGCCGACGGTCGATGGACAAACATTAAGTCCACAGGACGCCCAAACACTGCAGGGAGCTCTCGGCCGGCTCGGACAGAAAAGCCTTACAGAGGCGGCCGAGCATAAACAGCCGTCTGCCGGCACACTGATGTCACTGCGGCGACGGCTAAATGGGCGTGCAGCTCGGCAGGTAAACCAGAAGAAGCATTTCCTGGGAGGTGGTAGACAGCGTCCGTTTGGTCAACCTCCTGTTCCGATCGCGGTGCACATGTCTGGCCAAGTGACACATTCAAAATATAACGAATCCAAATGCCTCCACTTGGGGCACGAGGAGGTGAATTGATAGTTTAAGATACGAAAGTTACCTCCGTCATTTATCGCTCTATTTGATATACCACTCATTCTTTTAGGGTGGCAGGGACATTGGTCCTACAACAACAACAAAAAATGCTGTACACAATTTCACAGAATTTGTTGGATCGACAACCTGGCGCCGGCTAGGACTCTGGCAGCTTTTGTTGGTCGCACATCTTACTGAAACACGTGTTTTTTTTGTTTGTCTTCTGTCCACATCTGTATGATAACATCAGAATTCCAGTTTAGCGGCATAGCGATTCAAGATAACACAACGGCCACTTTCCTCCCTGGCCACTTGCTGCTCTATCGAAAGAGACAGCGGCCCTACAGGAGAGCAGAAGGAGCACGGGGCGCCGATGCCCAGACGAGGACTGGCGTCTTGTTATGGATGTTACGGCGGGGTCCCATGTTGTGCAGTGATGAGGCACTGCAGTGCAGCAGCGGTGGAAACAGACAGGAGGACGGGATCCTGTCCTCGTTGTTCCACATCCTGTTCCTCCACGGCCTACTGCACACACCCCCGCCACTCAATCTATGGATCTGATCTGCCCAGGTTGATCCAGTATGGCTGGCAGACGACTGGAGCGCGCACACACACGTACATACATACATACATACATACATAGCCTCCAGGAAACAGTTAATATCTGAAGCCCCTTTTCTAAATCAGTCCATTCTGCCTCCATGTCACAGATCACATGCAGAGGCGACACCGATCAACCGTCATCAATGGACAAGCCCGAGCTCAGTGTGGTCATCATTTCGTTGCAATCTGCCTCCATGCCACACGCACGCACACACGCACGCGCCAAAACCCATGCGCGCGCGCACACACAGACACACACACACACACACTCTTGCAGCAGCACAGACACGCAGGAGACATAGAGGGAGAGAAACGCCCTGCCTTGTTCCGTGTCGGTCGAAACCCCAGCCCTCTGGGTAGCCTACACAACAGACACACACTACCCTCACATAAACCTTTTCTTTACAGACCATACTGAAGACACATTTCCTATATTTCTGTCTGCTGGCCATCTGCACGCGCTGGGTGAGACTCGATCAGACGCGCCGATCCTGACGGTCCACTTAACATGTTACTCGATGAGCAATTATCGACACACCATTGATTCACCACGTGACGATTAACCTTCATAAGTGGTTAGTGAAAAAACAAAGGGAAGCGCACCCTTAGCGCCTGATAGGAGATGTGTGTGTGTGTGTGTGTGGGGGGGGGGGGGGGGTACACACGAAAAACCAATGCAATCAGCCAAGTCTACGAAAGCACAAAATATATATGTAGAGTCAGAACACACAGATTTCGGCTCGCGCCGCTGCAGCCTGTCCAATCGTTTGAACACGTGATAAGCTTGAGAGTAAAGAGGAGAAGAAGAAAAAAAAGTTTTACCTTTAACCTGAGTTTCATATTCGGCCACTATCTCCTTGTCCTTTCGGAGTCTCGCCGGAGACGTCATGGCTGAGTTTGGAGAGATCAAATCTCTTGCCCTCGTTGCGAAGTCAAATCCCCCCCCAGTCAAATGATCAATCAGTCAGTGGCTGCGGCGGTGAAGGGAAAATGGCACCGTGGAGGAGAAAAGGCAAAAAAGAAGGTGAGCGGGCGGTGGCAGCTCCTCGGTGAGTCCGCGGGTCTGTATTTGTGCCCCTGGTTGTGTGGTTCACTCCGGGCTCATTGTGAGTTTGGCGCTGCTGCTGCTGCTGCTGCGTGTTTCCATCCGCTGCTCCCACTGCTGCTGCCGCGCCTCACCGCCTCCTCGAAACCGGTTATGGTGCAAACAACTTCCACTGAGAAGAGATTCATTCCCCCCCTTCCACCTCCTCCTCCTCCTTCTGCACACCAACACGAACCCCGCTGCAGCTCCAAAAGTTGTTGGGTTTTTGATGCGCTATATCTATTACTACGCATATACGTATGTGTGTCTCTATCTGACCCTGGGTGTGTGTTGGTTAAGCTGCTCCCCGTCCGTCCGTCTGTCCGTACTAAAAGTATTCCCCCTCCTGAAGGGAGAGGGAGGGAGAGAGAGAGAGTGAGGGGAGGAACGCGGGGGGGGGGGCAGATGGTCAGTCCCAGTGAAGACACACACTACCGTTTATAATATCTATTCATATAGTTACAACATACATTTACTGCAAACAGGCATCTGCCTCTCTAAGTGTATGTTCAGATGTCACAATAATAGTTAAACTGATGTGTGTCACCAACTTAACTCACTTTAAGTTTGTAAAATGTAGCAAAACAGTAACTTGTAGCTTGAGCTTGCTAGCAAATAATTCCATGTCTAGGTGTAGATGCTCACCGACAGTACAGTTTGGCACGACAGATTTAGTTAACCTTGTTTTAAAAGTTGTAAAAAAAATAAAAAATTAAGTGGGCAGTGTAGCCAAAAGTGTGTCTTTTGAAAGATTCCCTCTTCTGCAACGTCAATGATCACTTTTCATAAACCGACCAAACCACAGCCCCGCCTCATTTTAGAGGACGTCCCCAAACCGTGATTAGTGGAACACAATTTGAATGACGTAACAAACACCAATTGGACTTCAGGATCTTTGAATGTGGGTGTATCTACTTCATTTTTAACCAATCAATTTCAGACTTTGGAAAAGAGGCGTCCAATGGCATGAGTTACTACGGGGTCTATCCAATCAAAGTCAAGTCATGGGTCTTTTAAAGATAGTTTCAGGAAGTACCCTTAAATACCAGGAAGTTGTAAACAAAGCTGACAGCTTTTCAGTTGTTAACCACATCTGAGTGGTTGCTGAGCCAATTGTACGTATTAGGCTGGTTCTCCGTTAAAATCGTGCATTTATTAAGTGCACCTCCGACCGCTATCCATTTATAAGGAGATCGCCTCGCGGAAACATATATTTGTCTCTGTGTTTGTTCGACAAGCTAAGGTTAGCTAGCCTCCGTTTTGTCGTTAGGGTAAACGCTAATGTTTTCACAAGGACGTTGGAGCTAGCGTTCACGCTTGGGAAGTTAACGTAACACCAGTTATTGATTTGAACAATTATTGCCACAAATCGTTCGCGTTGTGAGCAGCGTCAGTTGCCGATCGTTGTGATTTGCTGTCCTTTCAACTGCATTTGCCGTGTGCGGCAGAAAGAGCGAGAGAGTTCTTCCATTTCGAGCAGGACAACAATGTCTACGTCCAACGCTAATTTCAAAAACAAGTGTGTGACACAGGTGAACTGCGTCTTCTGTGACAGCCTGCTCTGCACGAGAGGCATGAAAGCGGTGCTTCTCGCGGACACTGAAGTTGAGCTTTTTTCAACCGACATACCTCCCAATAGGTAAGTGCGAAGTACGTTGCGTTTGCGTGTCCAGATGCGGCCCCGGCGAGGTGCACTGGATACGACTGTAGCCGACATGACTAGCAGCGTCTGTTGCGTGTAGTGTGGGTCAATCTTTCATGTCCAATGTTTGTTTCTCATCACACGCACCCCCCACCAGAACTGTTGACTTTGTGGCCAGCTGCTACTCCACTGAAAGCTGCAAGTGCAAACTGAGGGACATCGCATGTCTCAAGTGGTAAGTAAAGCTCGAGACAGCCCTCCAGGGTTTGCTGTAGGAAGACCATCTGCTGATGTGATATGTAAATAAAAAGCGGAGCCGCCACTGTTAGCAGAGCAAACAAGCAGTGTCCTGGACATACCGTGTACTTTGTTTTTCACAGTCTACACCTGTTGAGTTGCAGCCAAACATCCATTTGCATTGTTGAGTTGTAGGATGACCGTGGAACCGAATTCCCATTGCAAGGCGAAATACCTTTCGAATTTCACCTTGCAAATGGCAATTATTTTTGTTTTGTGTAGCTTATGGTCCAGAGATATGAGGGATTTGAGCTTGCGGTTCTTTAACGTTCACCGTCCAGGTTGTTTAGAGCCGCTTTTGTATTCCCAGCTTTTGTTGTTGTCGTCGTACACCGGACAAAAACAAATTTGTTGGATAATAGACACCCTAAATGGCAGAGTTTGCAGTTTTCACAAGTGCCTCCGGTAAAGTGCTGACGTCCGTTTCGCCTTTATTCTCACTCTCACAGTGGTAATATTGTGGGCTATCATGTTGTGGCCCCCTGTAAACCCTGCCTGCTGTCCTGTAACAACGGCCATTTCTGGATGTTCAACAGCGATGCAGTATCGACTCTCAACAGACTGGACGCGACAGGTCAGTATAAGCTCCCGTTTGACCAAAGCGAAACCTCAATCCGGTATTGTGTGCATCTAAGCCTCCGTCACCCTCCAAACTGTCTGCAGGCCTGAATCTGCTCCTGTGGGGAGATCTTCCCGAGCTCGACGACAGTGAAAATGAAGAATCAGAAAGTCCGTCAGAGGAGGAGTGCATTCGTTAGAGAGCGAAATGGACATCGTGAGTGACCAAGAGGGCCAACGTTTCAGGTGGAGTTGCAAGAGTGAGGTGAGAGAGAAAGGAGAAGCCTTAAAGGGTCATTGAACACTGAATCACATAGGGCTGCTGGACTGCTCTGCATGGATTCAAATATTAAACCATGCCGCACTTGATTCCACACCCCAAACAGCAGTGTCACAGCAGGCCTATGGAGAACAACTGCTCTGAGACCACGGGTTTGGGTGTGGGCCTAAACACAGAACGCTCCGCAGTCTAGAGTTGGAAGCGTGACATTTTTGGTCCTGTGTAATTCAGTGGAGAGTTGCCCTTTGACCTATGACCATGCCTTTTTCTCATTGTCTTTCACTGTTGAAAGCACAGACGCACACACTGTCACAACATTTCCCTTTCCCTCTCTTTTTTTTTTGTATATTTGGGTGAGCTGTTATAAAACATGTGAAATAGACTGAAAATAGCAGACATTGAATCTAGTGTGCTCTATTTTTTTTCCATCAGTCTCCATAGATATAAAGGTTCTGACTGGCCTCATGAGAAGTGTGATATCATAAGTCAATGGAACTGGCTGCACCAGGGAATGCTGTGCCTTTTCCTGTTAACGTTCATTTTCCGGTGTTCTGATGGTATGACCAAAATTAGCTTACCTTCCTTTTTTTTCTTTTCTTAATGGCAGATCAGAAGCAATCGGTACATTGAATATGCTGTGGTAAGCATTTAATCCCATTAACAGTCATGTCTTAAAAGGTTATATTTTCTCTGTGCTGCTGGGTGCTGACCTGCGTTTTTTTTTGAATCCCGCGTATTGTAGAGATAGCACAATTATTGAACGAAATATTTATCCATGCGTTTCTTGCTTTTTAAAGGCATACTGTATTTGATTGAGGTTACCTCACAATCTGACATGCTCTTAACATAGTTTGTTATATACCTGACATGAGCTGCAGTGTGTGTTTAACACCCAGATGAATCGGACTACAGCAGTGTCCAATACTAACATGCTAACTAATACTTCAGTACTTTACAGTACAGTTGAAGAAAAACAGGTACTGGATTAATGATGTAGGAAAACTAGAATGGAAATCAACAAAGGTGTTCACCATCACGTTCCTCTCAAGCCTTCAGTTTGATGTAGCAGCATAACTGTAGCACCCGAGGAGAGGGGGGAAAAAAAACAAAACTCAACTCCACTCCAAAGAATCATACAACATATCAATATTGAACCTACACACTGGCCACCAGTCGGAAAAGATAGTTATGGCATGTTTGCCCGGATAATAAATAACGGTTATTCGCATTTTTATTCATTTCTGGTTACGTTTCAGTAGGTGCAGCTTAGGCTAAAACTCTCATCCCTCAATATTCCATTGGCCTTACTGATGCTGTGAATCCCGACAAAGATCCCTTTGTTCAGCTGCGGACTCTGGGTTGATGTCGTATGTCACTTGGTCATCACCAAATGACAAGGCCTTCCCCTATTGTGCCAGACACGAGCTCCAGCATATTCCAGTCACGAGGGACATAACTCGGATCAGTCCTCGTGTTATTTGTTTTATCGTTTCACTGCTGTGCCCTGCTCCTACTGTGACCCCGTCTTAAAGTAATGTTATTTTTTTTTCCTTCTGTGCGTGAATGAGTTATGCCTGTCATGTTGGCAAGCATTGTAGACGAGAAAAGCATAGAATGTCACCACTTCGCCGAAGGAAATGGTTAAAGGCAGATATTTTTTTAAATCTATAATAATTCTATTTAGAGCAACAGCCTTGCGTTGGGGGAAAAAAAAACACAGAGTATGAAAAATTCATAATTTGTCATCCATCACCTTTTAAAGTTATAACTGACAGTGCGCTACACTTGCACACCGAATACTGTCTTATGTGGTAAACTGGTAGGACACAATGAGTCGGCTATGTATTTATTAAATCCGCAAACCAAATATCTATAACCACATACTCCCTCTTTGTTTACGGACTTTGTTTACAAATGCGTTGATTTGTATTGTGCGACAGTACTTCTGTTTTTGTTTCACGTATTTAATATTTCATTTGAGATGTAGTGCTTTGTTTTGTATCTTAAATTGGATGTGTACAGTTTTACCTCAAGAAGGTATCGCTTGCAAGCTTCCTCGGGCCAGGACACATGTCAATGATAATCAAAAGATGTATTCAAATGGCTGTTTCTGATGTGAATAACTTTGATAAACGTGCCCTGCTGAAAATGTATATTTTGGAATTGCACTGAAACTGCATTGGTAGTTTGAAAAAAAAAAAAAAAAAAAAAGATTTGTTGTTTTGTATGCTTGTTAACTTAATAAACTTTTTTTTTTTTTTTTTTCAATATATCTTAAATGCCCAGTAGCTCTGTTGTTGTTTTTTTGTCTCTTGACTTGTTTTTCTGCTGCTTGTCCTTGGCTTCACAAAACAGTTATTGGGCACTAAGCTCACAATACATGACCAATATAATCAAGTTGCACCGCAGGCCGTCATGAAAAGTTGTGTCTCTAATTCGCACTGCAGAAAGAGCTGCCATAAATGACAACTTTTTGAAATAGTCAAGTTTGTTTCAAGGACATCTGTAAATCAGAAGTTGGTCTCAAAGTGCTGAACAATGTACACAACATATGCCACAAGATATAGCGTCAGCCATGTTTCAAATTAAAATACTACCTAAACCAGTAGAGTATAACATCAATCACAATTGAATAAATAGATGTAATACGCAGATTCCTGCCCCTCAACAGCTGTACAATATTTACACAAGCATTGGGCATTTTAATTCCACAAGTATTTGCATCTTTTCATTCAAACTCCATCCTGAACAAGTCGTGCTGAACCTTCGTGCATGCAAAAAAAAAAAAAGAAACAAATATTTGTGGCCTGCTCTGTTTTCACATGTTTGTGCAGCATCTGCCCAAGTCCAGAAACATGCCTACACAAAATCAGCTTGTGTGCGTGTTTTTTTTTCTCAGCGATGTGGATGCTCCTTCAGTTAAACTCCCAGACTCCTTAAACAAATTCTCAAATAATTGACAGTATGCCCTCAAGCCAGTGGTCAACAGGAGAAGACTTGTTATTCGCTGTTTCTAGGTGTGTGTGTGTGTGTGTGTGTGTGTGTGTGTGTTTAAGCCGTAGGATAAAGCTGACAGAGATAATTACAGAAGGTATGCCCATCACTTCCTTTCCAAGACAAATACGTGTTTAATTCAATTTAATATGACTGCAAAAACTGGTTAATAAGGCAGAGCTTATTGAACAACGTGCTAATACAAGTCTCGCAGATCACGTCCTGTCAAACCTGTGTGTTAGACAAATAAGCAAGGTGAGAAACATGATCCCGTTGCTTTGTAGGGGTCAAGCAAAGCACGGGATATGTTTGTTAGGACACGGCGTAACTTAAACATGCCCAAAACCTCATGTTCATCTACTGAGACTTATTTCCATTATAAACTACCAACTCGTTTCTTTCTTAACGGTCCTAAAACCTCATCGAAATGAACTCCTGGGAGGGAAACATAGTTATTTTGTTTGATTGGTATATGATGCCCTTTAAAGGGGTCGTGGACCTAAAAAAAAAGACAGACACAGCTGAATCATCACAATATGAGGTGACGTGATGCCAAGCACTTTACATTTCTCTCTGTTATTGCCTCTTCAAAAGCTAACAAAAATGTGAATTGTTTCAAACTGACAGTCAGGTCAGCTGAGATGAAAAGCTGAGTCACACAGATCTCCTTTGAGCTGGAACTAAACCAGACCGACAGGTATGGAGCTAATATGGCAGCTGTTTTGAGTGAAGTGTGTGTAAATGGCGGACAGGTGTGTGGGACGTGTGGAACAGCTAAGTGGGCGGGCGCACAAGCGTTCAACATAAACAGCTGCCAGGTGAGTACACCGACATGTGAGGACAGGGTGGCCTCCGTTGGGAAAAGCTAACTCGACTGGCCTTGAAACTCACTTTCACTTTTTGTGACAATAACACATGGCCCTACCACACAGACTCTTTTACTTTTTTTTTTTTTTTTTTACTGCAGATACCTTATCTTATTAAGCAAACACAGAAACAGGCCCTTTTCATGGCGACATTGGGAGTCACCTGGATGTTCTGCCGTAATTAATAACATTATTGACATCTTATCCGACTGTGTATTTATGACAGAGAATCATTTTATGGAATATACCGGTTTTTTTTTACAGTTTTTTTTTCATCTGGGATTTTCCTGCTCTGTGTGATCAAGGAGTCTGGTGTGAAAAAAGCCTCCACTTTTCAAATATGTATTGCCTCTGGTATAGGTATAACACATTTCTTAATCAAAATATACAAATAATTAAGTAGTGTCTGTAATAAATAACTATAGTTATTGTTATTTCAATACATCTTTCTGCATAATGAAACATTTTGTCTTGCTTATTGGGTCGCTGGGTTAAATGGCCCGATAAATATGTTTAAACCAAATAAAAAATAAATAGGCAGCAATATATATAATAAAATAATAAAAATATCATCAAATGTAAGGACTTGTCAGGTTTGAAGACTAAATATAAAAAGAAAGGACCTACAGACAGTACTGGTTGTTCTGCAATACATGCAGTAAATACACAATCCTCTTAAAGAGTACACTGGCGCTCTCTGCTGGATATGAGGTGCAATGACACGCAGACAAACACACGAACACCCACGTGCACGTAACCACACACATCCCAGATTTTTTTTTTCTATTACATACAGATGAAGTTGGGAGGGGATTACAGATGATACATCTCCCCACTGTAAACAAATAGTTTACTTCTAAAAATACAACAAAAAATGTACTATTTCAAAATATTCATATTTCATGTTTAAAATGGACCAACCTCCCTTCACAGTACACTACAGCCATGTTATTGACTATTTTATTTTGACTCATTGTTGTGGAATGTATGTGAATTAATTGGTGTCCCCCCCAGGGTAAAAATGACAATGCTCTGATATACTAGTGATTAAATAAGGAAAAAATATATATACTTTGTTAAAAAAATAAATCATTGTTGTTATGTCAAACTTAAGATTCACCAGTGACTACAGATCTACAGTATATCTATCAAATGAAGGTATATACAGTATATATTCATCCAATGACAGGTCTGAATGTCAGGTTTTGCCAAATTTAAGTTCCACAGGAAACATTTATTTATTATTATTTTTTAACAATTCAATAAATTGTGTTTTCTTAAAATTGCTGTAGATATCGGCAGCTTTGCCTGAAAGGATTTTAGCTTCTTGACACTAGAGGGAGCAGTTTGACTATTTATGAAAGCTAAGTGCAGATGATCTGAGTTCAGTGACAGCTGGATTAACCTCCTACGTGTATGTATTATCATACATTTTTAAATATAATATATATATATATATATTTTTTTAAATATAATATATATATATATATTCATACCTGAAGTACCAGTACTAGTACTTTATTTGTCGAATGACAGAAAGCTTAAGTTTTTTTAAATGATCACTTAAACAGAAAACATTCTATATCAGCGTGTTTATTGTTGGAGGCTAGCCCATTTAAAAGACTGAATTGAACTTCCATTTGTGCGTGGAATAAATAGTTTTGCATTTTAATAGTCCAGATGTCATTATTATACTTGCTAGGACAGGGGGAGAGGATTACCATCAAACTGGCGGTCACCTTGATCATCAGAGGGAACGGAATATTTTATAAGATATATTAGGAGGTTCATAAAAGCTCTGCAGTCTGTCATGGTCATCTCCTGATAATAGACCTAAAAGGCTAATGTCCAGCGTTGCCTGATTATGCATATTAATGACACCTCAAGAATTCATCACAAAAATCTTTTTTCACTGGGTGAAGAGGCCAAACGGTAATAAATGGTGGAATTTATTCAGTTTAGGAATAAGCCCTTTAATCAGGAGAGTCTGGCGGGCCGGTCGTCTTGAAATCTTGAATTATTGAACAAAATCGGTTTTATATGTAATACTGCCACAAAACCGCAAACAACGGAAAAAAAAACCTTTCTTGACTAATGAGTCCGTAAGCTCGAGCGCATTAGCTTTATCATTAAGCAACAATCAAAACAATTGATTTTTTCACGCTGGGAAAGCGGAGCTGCGGGTTCCACATGCAACCATGCAGGTTTTAACAAACGGGCTGCCTACTGGCCCAGTGTTCTGCTCTGAGCGAGAAGCTGCACTGGGGCTTTTGTTGAAGTGCTCGAGATAACACAAAGAGAAACTTCAAACAGGCGTCTTCGTTTGCTCTATTCTTCTGGGCAAGCTGATTACAGTTAAGGATAGAAGTTGTTCCTATACAGTAAACTAATGCGGGGAATCAGAGAGCACTAATTAAGTCATGGGGGGATCCGAAAGGCGCTCGGCGAAGGATGCGTTCCCCAACACCCGGGCCGTGGGGGTTTAGTGAGAACTTTACAGCCCAACAGCGGTCGGCATCAAACGTGTTTATTGTCAGCCGAATGTCCGGTGGAGGCATGAACCGCTGGATGTGCAAAGCCACCTGGGAAAAAGGGAAGCGGAGGCTGCGGCTTCCGAGTACTGATAGGCTTTTCCTCCCTGCACCCCTCTGCCCCCAGCGCAGCTTAGGAAGTGGCTCCGAGTGCTAACGTTGTCTGAAGTGAACACGGCAGCCGGCTGCGCGTCACAGCACCATGTGTGTCGGTGCCCTGCGCTGCTGCATGCAGGCTACACAGGCCATGGTCGGGCGATGCAAAGATGGAGCGATGGAGCGAGGAGGGCCTACACAAAAACACGATGCACGTGAACACAAAGATTTAAATGCCAAAGTCTGCCTTCCTTTTGGTTTGGCTTCATTTTGGGAGTAAATCGGATTTGTTTTCATTCGAACTACTGCGATACATATTTGACAGCAGGGAAAAAATAAAAAAAATAAATTAACCCATCATTTTCATATCCCCATGAAGCTGTCTTTCAGGGCAGTGTCGGCATTTCACGTCTAATCTTCAAACACAAGCCAACGGAGATTTCGAAGGGCGGATATTACTAACTGTGTTTAAGTGGAGATGTTGCATATGTCATGATCACAGCTCTGAATAGCTCGCGCTGTAGCATCATCGCTTTTTGTTCTGTGACCTCGATAGACACTAAAGAGGCAGAACTTGTAAAACTGTGTGCGTGCCTGTATGGTGAGGTTTAAAGGTCCCGTGGTAAGCCAGAGTGTGAGTGAGCGAGAGCGAGTGCATTAGTGATACGTGCATTATTATATCTCAAATGAATACACAGCAGCCACATCACCTTATGACAAGCGTGCGCGTCCACACGCACGCGCGCACGCACGCACGCACACACACACACACATAATGTTTTAATTAATATAAAGTGTTTGGTCTGGCCTTTCTTCATTTTTCTTTTCATGGCGCTGCTGGCTTTGAAATGTGTCCTTGTGTAAGCCTGGCCTTTATACGCTCTTACCTTTCCTGGATGCCTAATTTTTTTTTATATTTTTTGGAAATATTCCTACACCGTCTTCCACCCTCCCCTTCTATGCTTTAACTGGTTGGGGGTTCTTTGAAAGCATTGTCTGTCATTAGCTGCAGTTTTACCCGGCTTTATTTAACTAAATTGTTCCTGTTATAATAATAAATGATCGATAATAAAAGTTTCCTTATACAGGGTTATTCATTTTGCGTCGTGAAGCAAATCATATATATGAAGGAGCAGTGAGGGAGTCAATTGAGAGATTAACAACAGTTTAAACGAAATGTAGCTGTGTTTTTTTTCTCTCGCATAACAATGTCTTGGGAGATTTAGTTATACGCATTTGTTGTGTTGCATGCACTCATGCACGCTCACACACGCACACACACCCACCCACACACAAATACACACACACACACACACACACACACTCTCACACACTTTTATTAACCCCTTTACTTATTATTGGGAGGGCCTGCCCCACTGCCTGTAGCCACCTGCAAATTACAATTTAGTACTCCAAGAGTTAAGACTGTGTTCTTTCAACCCATTGTGTGTGTATTTGTGTGTTTGTGTGTGTGTGTGTGTGTGTGTGTGTATGTGTTTCGGGGGAGGGGGAGAGCGAGTCTGGTAGAAAACCTTTAATCCGGGTGCTGTCAGGCCCAAACCCGGCTTGACGTCCCATTGATGTGGAACAGAACAAAACACAGGGCCCCTTGCTAAGCTCCGACTGGCTCACACACACACACACACACACTCACACTCACACACACACACACACACACACACACACACACACACACAAACACAGTGGGCCCCACTCTAAAGCCCCCAGCCTGGGCCCCTGCTCCCTAACTGGGAAGGGCATTCCTCAGCCTATACACACGCATGTGCATACGCTAACTCTCTCTCACACGTGCACACTCTCACACACACGCACGCACGCACGCACGCACACACACACACACTGAGGACACAAGCTTAACTCTTTGAGTGCTGTGTTGTAATTAGCAGGTGGTAATGCCTAAAAGGTTACCCCCTCGTCTATAGAGCATGTGCCCATTCATTTAAATACATAGGTGGAAGATTCTCGTGTGTCTTGCACACACACACACACACACACACACACACACACACACATCTACACACACTATGTTTGTCTGGTGTTTGGGTTTGGATACAGTTAACAGAAACCAGATGCTGCAGTGTGTGTTGCCAGTAATGAAAGTGTGTATCCGTGGTGACAACAAACAGTTATTATTGTCCTGCTGTTTGGACAGCTCCCAGCCCGCAGCATCTCTGTTTACCATTAGCTTAGAGAGAGAGAGAGAGAGAGAGAGAGAGAGAGAGAGAGAGAAAGAAAAGGAAATAAGGAGCCAGAGAGCAGAGACAGAGGCGCAGATGCTCGCCTGAGCGCATACAAAAGTGACATATTGGAATAAAAGTGTTTGAGCTAATGGGCTGGCTCTGTCAAGCGTATTAATGTTGATTTGGCCGTTGTTCCGCGAGGGACCAGCAGGCGGCGTCGTGGACAGCAGCCAGCGGCGGGGCAACACTTCTTCTGCCGACTTTGACCCGGCGTTGGCCTCCAGGTTGGAGCCTTTTCGTTACATCGGCTCAGTTTCGCTATGTCACACCCCGAGACCCGAGGTGGTCCCGCGCGGTTCGCGTCCAGGGTCTGAGTCGGCCGCCGCAGGCTATCGGCCTGCACTGGGAGCGTAGCCGGCGTACTCCAGTCCTTTGAGGGAGCCCCACGCGCGCACGCGCTCACTGCATGGAAAACATCCCCACCTACGGTCGTCCACACCCACTTACGCCCGACACGGTCAGCCCATTTCCCCCTTTCACCTTCTCCAGGACTCACTCCTCGGGTTTCCGCTGTTGAATTACCGGGATCTTTATTCCCTGGCACCAGAAGTTTGCCGCTTCCGTTTTGGAACTCGGAGTGAGCCGCTCGTTTTTTTTTCGGGGCCCCGGGCCGAGCTCCAGGGAGAGGCCCGGAACGGTCCCAAGGAAAATGTTTTTATTGACGGGCGAAAGCAGTCGGGCCGACAGCACCGATTGGCCGTAATTGGTCGGCGAGTCAGCGGCGTGTTTGAAATGCCCTATGTAATGTGGCAGCCTTTAGAAGGCGGGCGCGCGCACGCGCCCGCAGGCGCGCGCGCGCCCACACACGCCCGCTTCTCCCCTCCCGCCGCCTTAAGGGAAGCCAGATGGGCCACGGGGAAGCAATCACCCCTCTATTTGTCTTGGTGCTGATCAGGTTAGTGAAGTGTTCTCAGGCCTGGCCAGGAGTCCACACACTGCCGCCTGTTGTTCAGTGAGCTGCAGGACTCCAGCCAATTGCCCCGGGCGGATCAGGTCAGGACTAAAGCTCAGCCGAAGACGGCGAGCGGACAAACGCTCCACGGCGGGGGAAGGGGAAACAATGAAGGGCAGACGTGATGTTTTTTTTGGCGACGGCAAAAAGTTCGACGCCAGGGCCGCGGCCCGTTTCGTTTCCCACCTTCCCCCGGTTCGTGGATAAACACGAGGTCCAGCGGGGGAAGCTGGTAGCTAACCGCTTTCGCCTGCCGATATGGACACCGGCATTTAGGGCTGGGTCAGTGGATGGGAGGTGGGGAGGAGGCGGAGGCGGCGGCGGCGGCGCGTGTGGAGGACATTCCGCCCGCTGAATCGGCACACATGGTTCGGTTTAGAGCGGTGAAATGAGCGCCAGGCGCAGAGCGGTGACAGTGAATGAAAGCCTCGATGATGCACACGCGCACGCACAAACACAGACCCACACGCGCGCGCCGCCCCCCGACCGCACGGGTTAATGGAGTGACGGAATCCAGGAGGAATTTACTCGCAGACCGGCGGAGTGTCGAACAGTTCGGCAGCCTCCGCACAATCTCCACAAGCATTGCTCAGTTGTTTTTCTTTCTTTGTTTTTTTTTCTCCCGTTCTCAACAAGTGCTCAGAGCACACGGGGACGGAAGTGCGGCGCACACGGAAATCCGACAAGAGAACGCCAGAGAGAGCGACGTTAATCCGACGAGGAAAAGCCAAGGAAAAAGGTGGACGAGGAGGACCGGGACGTGAGAAGAGACGGTGCGGCGCGGCCCCCGGGGCGCCTTGCCAGCGCAACCCGATCTCATTCGGCCTCATCCTTCTCCTCCTCCTCCTCCTCATTGGCTGGCCCTCCTGTGAACCTTGACCTTTGACCACGTCTGGGGCTTGTGACCTTGAGTGAAGTACAGGCGAAGCGTTACGTCTGCTCCCGGATTTCTCTCTCTCTCTCTCTCGCCCGCCCCCCCCCCCCCCCCCCCCCACCCTCCCCCCCCCCTTCCTCTCATTCGTCTCCAGCGAGAGAGGGGTTGGTGGGGAGGAGATGGAGAGCAGAAATGTCAGCGAGACATTAAACAGAGTGCGTCTCTGTGTGCTCTCATAGTCCAACCTGTCTTGATTTCCCTCTTCTCTCCTACCCCCCCCCCCCCCCCCCCCCCCCCCCCCCCCCCCCCCCCCCCCCCCCCCTTTGTATTTCTTTTTTTTTAACACACGCCGGAGACAGCCACAGCTGTCTCTTATACACATCCACCCACCACCACCACCACCCCCGCCTCCCTCCGCCTCCTCACATCTCCTCCATACGCGCTGCTCCGCCGAGCAATAAATTCATCCTGCTCTCCGAATCTCTTTTGCCTCTTTTGCTCCATCAGCAGGCTTATCACTATCACCCGCCTCCCTTCGCCCTCGTAACGGCTCATTGCGTCCCGTGCCAAGGCCCCGCGCCGCTGGCACCTCAAAACGAAGCGTCCGTGAACTTGCGTTGCCGCGGCGACGTCCGGTGAATGGAGAGCGCCGGAACTCAACGGGTATTGGCGTCACAAGAGCAGGCGACGACTCGTGACTAAAAATGACATCACCAGAAGCTCCCATCCGGGTGGGTGGAAGGACGCGCGCTTATTTTCGGATAACACAGCCCTCTCATATCATCGTGTGGCCTGTGCGAATACCAAGCCGGCTCTGTAGAACATTTGAAAACCAGCGAAACCTCTAAAGCTCACTCGTTTAAGGTGCGAGGTCGTAAACTGGAGTATTTCTCAGCTAAGGATTACGAACTTCCTGAAGGCTTGTTATCACCCAGCTGCACAATCCACACTACCCCCCCTCCCCCCCCTCCCCCCGCCTCATTTCCAGTCTTTATGCTTAGCGAAGCTAATCAGCTGATGGTGATATCTGCACCTTAAAGTATTGATCTTCTCCTCCGAGAGAGAGAGAGAGAGAGAGAGGGAGAGAGAGAGAGAGAGAGAGAGGGAGAGAGAGAATGAGCTTTTCCTTCCTAAACTGCACGAATTGCTTTCATTTCCCAGCAGATCGGTCCCATTCCAAAATGCGTCCATAGCCACAGGGATAGGACCCCATTTCCCTCTCAGGTCGCTCGATGAGTCAATAAGTACACCTTTTACGATCATTATTAGTAGACCATGATATTATAGGGTTACCCCCCCCCTCCCCCCGTACTCCCCTAACAAAAACAAAAAAAAAAAACCAAAATGCGTCCATAGCCACAGGGATAGGACCCCATTTCCCTCTCAGGTCGCTCGATGAGTCAATAAGTACACCTTTTACGATCATTATTAGTAGACCATGATATTATAGGGTTACCCCCCCCCCCCCCCCGTACTGTGGAAACAAGACAAAAAAAAAAGGCCTCCAGTGTCCTTTTTATTATGTTGATCCACGCGTCTGTCTCTAAACCTGCGCGTGTGTGTGTGTGTGTGTGTGTGAGCGCGCGTGCGTGCGTGTGTGTCTGCATGAGGCGGTATCCTCCCCTCTCCTACCTGTGCAGTGCATACACACACCGACAGGTCGTGTTGCCGTACACGCGGTACTGTCCCGCTGCACAACATGGCAGTGGAGCTCAGCGGAGTGGTGTTTATTTTATTGGATGTTTATTCCTCTCTGTAAAGCATGCCACTCAGGGACTTTGTGAAGTGATGTACTCAAATTCACTCTCTCTCTCTCTCTCTCTCCCCCTCTCTCTCCCAGTGTAAACAGAGTGTATATTGGGAGTATGCCGCTCACTAGTCCGCGTAGCTGTGTAATCCACTCAGTCAGACATTGTAAGCAACATCTCCGCGTGTTTATAAATACTGCCCGACCACCCTAATGAATGTACGGTAATGCCTTGTTCTACTGCTTCTGCGGCGCGTGTGTGTGCGCGCCGCGCGCGCGTGTGTGTGTGTGTGAGATGAGCGAGCGTGTAGCCCGTGCGCGTTTGTGTGCACGCACTGGCCCTCTACGGCGAAGAGTGCGGCACAAGAGTGGGTTTTATTTTCTGCCGCGTACAGCTTGAGAAAAGCTTAAAACCTCTGACAACGGCGCGCGGCGACCGACTGTCATGAACAGTCGGTCGCCACAGTATGAAGCCCGTTCACAAAACCGCCCTGTTGTATTCCATTTAGCTCACTTCAACCTGCCACCGTCAGAGCTGATCTCTTAATAATGAAGTATGTATTTGTTCAATTTTTTCGTGGGAGGCTGAATGATTTATTTATTTGTATTTCTTTTTTTTTAACACACGCCGGAGACAGCCACAGTTCGTGGAAACGTTTGCACATTGTTGCGGTCGCCGTTAAAAATAAATAAATAAATAAATAAAAAAAGAAAGATACGTTCAACTTAATTTCCTGCATCTACCATTCAGTGTCCATCATTTTAATGACGCCGACTTCAAGCTGTTCCTGTATGTACCACAGGAAATTCCCCACACAGATTCTTGCTCCGCCGTGATTGGAACATGGAGAAGCCCTTCTGGTCGTCGTCCCGACGAACTTGCATGAGCCACAACAGCTCATAGAAGCACTTCACACGTGGCCAAAGGTCCGCGCTCAGATCCTGCGGAGACACCTGGCTGCCAGCTGCATTTGCCGATTAGGATCATAAAAAGTTAAAAGCTGTGAAATAAGGTAGGAAGGGAGTCTTTATTCCGACCCCTTCAAACCCGAAACAGCTGTGTGACACATGCAAAAAAGAATGAACGCGTCATCTATTCGCCTTTGGCTATTTTATCCCTCCGTATGATCACATGGAGTATAATTAGTGCATGAGCGTTAGAAACGACACGGCTGCGCCGAGGTTCCTGTTCGTTCCGATCGAGTCGTTTGGAGGAGCATTTTTTAGGCCGTTTTGGCTTTCGAAGCGATCATAATTAAACCTAGGTTAACGCACATCGACTAAGTGGCTGGCAAAAAAAAAAAAAAAAAAGCTGAAGCGAAACAAACTTAAGAAAAGTAAACAAACAAACAAACAAAAAAGAAACATCCTTCAAATGAAACAAGCCAGTTTGTCTGGACACCGAATAGTTTTGAAGTTCGGAAGTTTTTCCGAACATATAGAGCCTGGAATGCTATGGATGTTGTCTATATAGACACGAGTGGGTCATGCATTTCAAAAAAAATTACCTTCTGATATCGACATTTAGATGTGTGACTGTGTATTTTCACCTGAGCCCTGAGCGGGATTATTTGTTTATTCTATTCAGTGGCTTACATTACATGAGTTATGTCGATCTGATTAGATTATTATTTTTTTTTGCATGTGTGTGAGTGTGTGTGTGCGTGCGTGCGCGCGTGCCTGCGTGTGTGTGTCAGTTGCTCCCAGACTAAGCCATCGTGGCTCCCCCCCCCCCCCCCCCCCCCCCCCCCCCCCCCCAACGCGCCCCCCCCCCCCTCATCAGGCCAGACAGGTGTTATTACATTGAAATGAGAGCGGTGATGTATGCATCTGTAATGTGGACCTGTCCTCTTCTGCTCGATGGAATCTGACGCTTCTCGTTATTGTGACACGTCCGCGGAAAGAACAAAGTACCGACACTTTGCCTGAAGGGCCGCGCCTGAGACATTATGAGGCATTGTGGGCACATATCGCCAAGACGTTGACGGGGAGCGACACGCCACAATTCTTCGAAAGGGCTAACACATCTGACGCCGTTTCCGTTTAGCACGGAAATAAATGAGGCTCCCACTGAAGCGTCGACGTAGCGTGTCAAAGTACGCGAAGACAGGAGTGAGAAGGGGTGGTCGGGGAAATAAAGGCATTTCGCAGGCACTCATGGGCGACGCCACTGATAAACAAAAGTGACCGCTTAAAATGGACATTATTAATATGAAAAAAATAAATAAACAATCATTTGACACCAGACGTATTCAAATAAGAAAAGGAAATTCTGTGGTTTAAACATTGGAACTTTTAACCTCCTCTCATTTTCATTTTTCCCAGAGTTGAGTGTAGAATAAGCTTGTTAACTACAAGAGCAGCTTTGACCAGGACGCTTTCAGTCTCGTACCGTCGAGACATTTATTCATTCAGGGCACAGGTCTGATTGGAAAAAGCCACTTTTTTTTTTTTTACGCATTATTTGTTGGTTAACTCACAAAGCGTCGGTTGGCTGTTTGTTGAACCACAGGCGAATCCGGGACCTTTTCTTTTTTTGGGGGGGGGTTCCTAAAGCACCGTGGCAGTGTGCTCGACTTCTGTGCCCCCCCCCCCCCCCCCCCCCCCCCCCCCCCCCCGCCCCCCCCCCCCCTCCTCCTCCCCCCGCAATCACACACAATGGGCAGAGATAAAATAAAAGACAAAAAACGAAGGCGTCCCTTTGTCGCACGTGGCGAGAGAAGAAAATGAAAGAGGGTGAAAACAGAGCGGATAAACGAAAATGGAAGCTTTACACAAAGCAGTGCTTGTTTCTGCAGGGAAGGTCTGGCCCCGCCGGGGCCAGGGTCCCTCTCCCGCCTCCACTGATTGTTGGTGTGACGGTGGAGGCTTTAATTGTGTTTATCTGGGCCGGTGTAATAGTCTAATAGTACTTTCTAGTCTTTTCTGTGTGTGCGTTGTGATGTCTTATGCATATCCGTGTTGGAGTCTGTTTACTATTACTTGACTTACTTATTATTATTTAAAAAAAAAACTACAAATACTATAAAAATCCAGCAGCTAAGGTGCGGTCTTAGAAATGTATACGCACACACACACACACACACCGAAAAAACATTCTGCAATTGCATCTAATTCAACAGCGGATTACGCGGCACGCATATCCACCTCAGCCTCGCGCTTCATCTCTTATCACTGAACATCTAAACGCTCTTGACTACTGTTCCAGGACCGTGCTCAACTGTGACTGAAGCGACCTTTTTCTTTCTTAGAATTTTTTTTTTCTTCCCAAATTCACTCCATCTTATTTATTCACGGTAAAAAAAACAACAACAAACGGCCGCGCCAGAGGAGATGAAAGCGAAGCCAAGTTAATGCCGTTTGCGCCCACAGCTTCGGGTTGCGCCGGGGCCCTCGGGCTTTATGCTGCGTTTTGCGGTCCCCCTATACCGCAGTACTATTCCGTGCACAATGACAAGAGGGATGCTTTGATCACGACACATTGCTCATCAAAAAGCCCAATCTCCGCAAATATACCCCACGCTCATTTAATTGTAAATGCTTGAGACGAGACGGAATGGACATATTTGTAATTTGCGTCTTGTCACCCGAAAGCAAATGAGATGCCAAAACGGGGAAGATTGTGCCGAACGGGGCGCTAAATGTTAGCGTTTGAGTTTCCACAGGCCTGAGCTGTTCGGCCAGCATCACATCGCCTGGCTATTACAGGGAAGCCGCTCTCTCTCTCTCTCTGTCTCTGTCTCTCTCGATACATTTTCATCAAGTCGCTTTTTCCAAATAATCCCACCTCAGTGACTCAGCAGAGAGGTGGCGAGCCCATCTGCTTTTTTGGGGGGGTTTTCGTCCTTTTTTTTCCCCTACTACCAGAAAATAAAAGATGAAACGGCTGGCCCTGAGCGAAAAACCCGCTCCCGCGTGCGGGTGTGCGTCAGTTCTTACAGTGAGCGCGGAAGCTCAGCGCAAAAATAAGCCTTTTTCCCCGATTTTATCGTCCACGTCAGCGGTTAACCCAAAAATCATTTTTTTCACTCACTGTGTGTTTGAGTGTGTCGTTCACCACTGCCGAGCGGATCCCCGGCTCTCTGCTGCCCAAGAGAAGAAAACATGAAATCCCCCGGCAAAGGACTAAAAACTGCAGCCAAAACACATGAAACCCAATCAAGTGTTGTTTTTTTTTTTTTTTTTATTTCCTGCTAAGGTATGAACTCCAGACTCTGGAGTTCCTTCACGCTCGCTCAACTGACGCGGTTGTCGCGGCACGACGTCCGTTCCCAAAGCGCTACTTTGCGGCACCGCTGTCTGTGTCACGCTGAGCTCCGATAATTAGGGGTTTTTTCTGAGGGTACCTTTAATTGGAATCCTCTGTGGTCAGTACACTGCACCGTGTGTTCCGTAGCGGAAAAATAAATACAATGTCCCAACGCAGACGTAAGGGAAGTGGTGTCGGGCCAAATCTTTGCTGTAAAGTCTGTACCGTACTGTGCTGGCGACGATAATGTCCTCCAACTTTTGCTCGTTTGTTGCGAGTGCCCATAGGGAGATCAAGGATATCTGTTATGATTACATAATGACAGCACTCTAAGTAAACACTTGAAATAACACTCTGGTTTAAGTGTGTGTGTGTGCTAGTGTCCCCCCCCCACGCATATTTAGTCAGTCAGTCAGTCCGATAACACATCGTGAGTCCGTGCGTGCGGAACTTTTCCACAGAGGCGGCTTGGGCGAGCGGCATCCAAAGGGACAGCGCGAGTGCATCAGCGGATAAAAGTAGACACATTTTTATCACCCACCATCCCTTTAGCTGCGGCTCGCCAAAAGGGCCGAGCCACGCGGCCGGGCGCGTGCATCGAATCGGCTGGTGCCGCCTGCAGCGCAGCAACGCGCCGCCCACCGTCCCCGCCTGCGCCGCTGGAGTTTGTCCCCGTTCGCGCCAACAATTGAGAGGGGACAAAGGTGAGCCGGCTGATTTGTTGCAGTCGCTAAAATAATAGAGCAATTTCTTTCCTTGATGCTCGTGGTCTGCCGTTGACACACACACACACACACAAAGACACGCACGCCGACGGCCAGGTCTGCTGAGAACAGGCTGTTCGCTCAAATCGTCCGCGAACAATGAAGTGCAGAACAGATCACATCAATCTCTCTCAAGAGAAATATTAGTTTCCCCCTACCTTCCTCCCCGCCCACGCATACTGGAGGAGGCGTGTGTGTGTGTGTTTGCGCTCGCTCTCGAGTGACCGGCGCGTGTGTGTGTGTGAGGGTGGAACAAAAAAAAAAAAAAAAAAAAGATACATTTCAGCTGGCCCCCCCCCCCTCCGTGAGGCTCACACAACTGGCAAAAATACTCTCAAGAGAAATATTAGTTTCCCCCTACCTTCCTCCCCGCCCACGCATACTGGAGGAGGCGTGTGTGCGTGTGTTTGCGCTCGCTCTCGAGTGACCGGCGCGTGTGTGTGTGTGAGGGTGGAACAAAAAAAAAAAAAAAAAAAGATACATTTCAGCTGGCCCCCCCCCCCTCCGTGAGGCTCACACAACTGGCAAAAATAAGTCAGTGAGATTCCATCCCCACGGCCGCGACATAAAACAACCTCTAACTGGCAACCCACTGCACATCAATTACACCGTTATTTGTTGGCCGAAGGCGGGGTGACGGAGGCCCTATTTTCACAGCAGCTTAAAAAAAGGATTTGAGTGCGCAGCGATTTATCATTTCGCTTCGAGTTCATGGCAGCACTATCTTAAAATGCAATTTACGTCAGGTAACTCATGCACTCTCCCTGTGGGACGCCGTTTTTTTTTTTTTTTTTTTTTAAGTAAGTACCGACCGCTACATGTAGAGACATTTTTTGGAATCCAAAATAAGTCACGCGAATAAGAAAAGGAGGTACATCGGGTGAGAAGGCAGGTATGGGCGGTTGAAATAAGTTCCTTTTTTGGGCGAGTTTTTTTTTTTTTCTCTTCGAAAGGCATTCTTTCTCCGTCCCCCCCCCCGCCCCACTAATCTCTGTATATTAGCTCTCAGGAAGGGAAAGCTCTCTCGATGTGTTCTGGCTGTTTTAATATCTGTCAGCCTCATCCTGTGCTCCATCCCTCTGCTTCCTCCACTCTTATTTTGGCCCTCCGTTTCCTCCTGTCTTCATATTTCAGCCCTTTGTTTGACTCCTCTGTCCTCGTCTCCGCTCACTCCATCAGTCGTCGTCAGCGGCCCGGCGGCTGACAACGGCTGTGTGTGTGCGCAGGGGCACGTGTGCGTGCGTCGCTTTCAGACGGATGACGAGCGCGACGCTATTTAGCGCGTCGTCTCGCCATTTCTCATTTCACCCGATGCTTTTTGTCAGCGCGAACCCAGGTTCCTCGACACCTTGTATAAACACGCTGATTACGGCTAGAGCTATGGGACCCGTGTGTGCGTGGCTGACTGAGGGGCCTGCTGTGCACCTGTGTTTGAGTGTTAACTCTGCCCAACATCTTTCTGCGGTCCACCTACGCAATCACGATGTGAAAAAAAAAACGCATGTGCACGGATGCATCTTCCCCCCCCCCCCCCGAGTTTCCCCCCCCCCCCCCCCCCCGAGTTTAAATCCAAGAAGATGTCGTCGTAACTGAGACGCTGCCGACATGGCAACCCGTGACCCATTGCTGTCAAAACTGAATTGACAACATGTCGTATCCCACCACTTATGTTTTGGCTTATCTTATGGTCTATGTTGTATGTTGTAGGTTATATGTCGTGGTTTATGTTGTATGTTGTATGTTATATGTCGTATGTATATACACAAGCGCTGTACACCAAGTAAAATTCCTGTGTACTTGTACATTTGGCGAATAAAGAGATTCTGATTCTGATTCTGATGCCATAGGGACATGGATTTTTGATCAAATCGAATGAAAACGTACAGGGCAATAGGATTTGGTTCAATAATCCCACAAACGCGCGTGAGTTCCACAGTGCGTGACGCAAACGGCACACAAACTGCCGTGCAAGAAAATGGAGCAACCAAAAATTTCCCAAACTACATAAACTGAAGTTATCTGCTTGAAACGGATAACAACAAACCCAAATGCGAGAAAAGGGTTAAATCATTGGTTGGTTTGTTTCTTTGATAAATAAAATATTTGTGTTTTTTTACATTTACATTCATTTTGGGGCTATTTTATCCGAGAGGAACGGTAGCTCTGCAACCTGTCCGCGACCTCTGACCTCATTACCTTTACCCTTCCTCCATCAACACTAAATCCTCCCCCCCCCCCCCCGCCCCCCTAACTTAAAATATGCAGGCATGCTGATGATGAACCGTACTTCTCCACCAACACATAGTTTTATTTTTTTTTTGGTTTCAGATCCATTCCGTTTCATTCCGTTCCAATCCGCCCGTTTTGATTCCATTTAAAGTTCCCTCCGTTCGGCCCTTTTCTTCACCACCCTGTTCCAGGCTATGTCATCCCACTCTATTGCACTCCCGTCAGTTGGTCCTGTTCAACTCTTTTGAATTACATTTCCACTCTGTTCCCATCTGCTCTGTTCTGGTGGCCTGTCACGAAGGGGGGGGGGGGGGGGGGGGGGGAGAGGAGCGCCACACTCACCACTCGCATTACTGCTTTAATCAAGATCTTTTTTTTGCACTTTATGGACTGCCGCTCACATGAGCAGACGTGTTCCGACGGTCACGAGAGAACAACTGCCCAACTCTAGCTGCTGTGTGTAACGTTCAGTGGCTGATTATTGATTATTGATACTATTAATAATGGACATTTTTAGACTGATCGGCCCTTTAGTTTCACCTTGAAAAGTTTTATTCCATCGGTTGATGCTGGCTGGCTGCATTGGATATAGTCATGCACCGTCACCGATTCCGCATATCTACGGGGGACCGCGTCACTCCGATTGATATTCCGAGTGTTTCTCCTGCTCCGGGCCAGGGTGGGACTAATTCTCTCAGCCTCGTTAGGGAAGGCTGGCGCACTTTGCTTCTGTGCGGCGGAAATGTGTCGCCAGACTTCCGAAGCTTGCCTATTGTCATTCCTCTATTTGCTTTTATGTCTCAAGTACATTATTTTGTTATTATTACTAACCAAAAAAGCCGCCCCTCTCGCTCTGTTTTTTTTCTCTTTCTCTCTCTCTCCTCCTCTCTCCCCCTCTCCGGTGAGTGCGGAAATTGAATATTACATTTAAAAGTCAATTTCCACGATGGGATTACGCAAATCAGCCTCTCCCTGTTTCACCCTTACGCTTCTATTCATCTCTCATTCATCCTCCGCAACCTTGATGCATCTCTTTATTTGGTGTGGTTCAATCTATTCATTTGAAGACATCTTTTTTTCATGCTCAACAGCCCGACTCATGTTTTTTCCACTTTGCATTGTTACATTGCCCCTGTCCAATCTCTGCGTGTGTTTGCGTGAGTGTGCGTGCGCGTTCACATACAAATTTCTCGCCCAGGCTTTTTCAGCGACAAAAAAAAAAAAAAAACTAAGAATGAAAAAAAAAAACAAACCCCTAAAAGCAATTACTCCTCCACAATTTAATGCTTTTGGTCAATGCAATTTCACGATAAGAAGTATGGGTTATTTATTTATCTCTCCATCTATTCATTTGTGTATATCGCCTTGAAAGAGGGGAAATTGGTGAAATTGTGCCCGTGAAGTGAATTAGAAGAAGAAGACATGGGGGAACAAAAGGCACCCATTAAAACACTACAGCTCCAGCTCATCCAAAAGTCAACCTCAGCTAAGGCAAAAAAAAAAAAAAAAAAAAAAAACATGCCCCGACACAAAAAATCCATACAGGTTTATGAACACTCTTGGGTGAAACTTGTGCAGACTAATTACTCTGCCGCACTGATAACATTATTTTTGTTTCAGTCAAAAATGTGTCACCTCATAAAACACACATTTTAATTCATTCTACAATTCTGTGCGTAGGAGAGGGAGAGAGAGAGAGAGAGAGAGAGAGGGTGGGTGTCTGAGTGAGTGCAAAAAGCTAACGGAGTGTAAAGATGGACACATCTTCTACGTCTCGTGTGCATTACTGGCTCTCCAACGTTTTTGCCAAGGGCTCCGGTCAGGGACTGCAAGGTGTTGTTATAGTAACCTGAAGCTACGGCTAACGCCCCAACGCGCCCGACACATTTAATCAACACTCATACCGACACACGCACTCAAGCACCGCACTACAGAGAAAGGAATGTTTGGGAGGGTGGGGGGGGGGATTTTTTATTTTTTTTTGTTGTTGGTGCATTAAATACTGAGACCGTGAACACAAAAATTGGGTTTTTTTTTTTACTGAGAATTGTTTTTTTTGGGGGGGGGGGGGGTTTTTTTTATTCTTATACGCATACAAAATATTATAACCCTAAGACGACGGAAATGAGGTGGATCACAATTACTGGCCACTTTGACTAAATTGGTTACATGAGGACCGCGCAAAAACTGACACACACACGCGCACATTTTCTCTGTAGATCTCTGTTTCTGCAGTAAAAAAAAAAAAAAAAAAGAAAAACGTGTATTAGGGAAATTTGGCTTTAGTGGCCCCTGGAACAATGTCCTCTCCTGTGTAGGACAGACATATATGAAAAGTGTGGCCTCCACACTCCTCACTTCTTCTTTTTTTTTTTGCTTTTCTGCACCTCTCCAGACGGCATCTCTCACCCACCCCACTTTCCTCCCGGCTTGTTTACAGTAAGCAGGTCAGAGAAGGATGGTTTTACCTTTTATGGCCATTCTTCATCCACGGTAAAAGTGCACTAATACAACGGCATGTTACCCACAACCCCCTCCTTATTGTGACCTCCTGGATGGGGTACCAGGGGAGGGAGGACTCACACACTCACACACACACACACACACACACACACACACACACAAATGTCTCACTCTTCAACACGGACAGACAGTGGCGGAGGCAGATTTTGTGGCCGTCTAAAAACTCCTCTTACGAGCGCTTTAAATTTGAATTATTTGAAAAACACACAAACACACCCACACACACACATATGAATTCACACACATACAAAACCGGCAGGTGTTACGGAGTCAGACCTGCTGTGAACACAACCAAGCATTCAATAAAGAAACAAGTTTGAGCCGGAGAGGGCATTTGGTAGGCATAGCGAGCGCAGATTGGAAATGTCATGTTTCAAAGCCATGTTAATTAATACGTGAAGAAAGCATTAACTCATTTTCTTACTTAAGCTCTGTAATTCCCCTCTGCAGGGCCGAGCGTGGATTAAAAACCCACCAAACCAAACGTGCCTCCACCGATGCTCTTTGCTGTATGTCAAGGCCCGAACGGGGCCATCTCGGAGATTTCTCAACGTCACGATGAGCTACAAGTGATATGGTAAAAAGTGTGCGTGCGTGTGTGCGTGTATTGCTGCTGTGAATGTGTGTGCTTTATTGATAGGTTTGTGTGTCCGTTTGGGGGCCCCCGTGTGCAGCGGAAGGGTCTTAAGTTAGCCACAGGGTGTGTGTGTGCTGGGATCTGACCCCCGCTGCTTTTGAAAGATCAACATGTGTGTGTGAGCATGTGTGTGCGTGCGTGCATGCGTGGCTCTGGAATGCCAGTGTCAAGGGCCTGAGAAACAGCCGTGTACAAACAAACATAGGCTCGTCTTTCCCTGTTGCCCTCCTCTGGTCCCTATCACTCACATGAAAACACACACAGACACACACACACACACACACGGACACACACACTGACACCGTGTGGTTGCATGGGAGTGGTGTTTATTGTCTCAGGGTTAACTGACGTTGCTGCCATATCTGGCCCCTGTAATTAGATTTACCTTTCCTTGTTTTTCTTTCCTTTCATTCCAGCCGTTCCTTTCCTTTAGCTCTCCTCGTGTTTTTCCAACATGCGCGCAGGCTGCACAGGGGGAAGGAGTGAAGAAAGGGAGGAAGGAGTGAGGGATCCCAGTTCCACCTCCGTGTCATGCTTAAATCGATTTTTTTTTTTTTTTTCAAATTTCCTTCTGTGTTTTTTCTTTTTTTTTTCTCTCTCTCTCTGCCTCCCTTGATTTCCAGCACCCTGCAGTTCCTCCCTGAGCGTTGCCAGCGGGGCAACCTCACCCCACCTGAGGGAGGGTATACCTTGCTGTGGGGCACGCACACAAAATCCCCCAAAACACAAACACGCGCGTTACACTTCAGGGTGAGCGGTTGCAGACAACTATCGGGGGGGGGGGGTTGTTCCGTCTCTAATCCCTCTGTTGTTGTGTCGCCGTTTCTCCACCGCCTCCTTCTCTTATGTCTCTCGCCTCCGCGGTCCCGGGCGCCGCCGCCGCCCACGAGGCCCGGGGAGCACGCGCGCCCCGACTGTAAACAGACACGCGCTCAGAGAAGCGTGCACGTAGCGATGGTAAACCAAAAAGTTTCTTTTGTTGCTCGTTACTTTTGTGACACAAGCCCCGGAGAGAACACCTCCGCTCAGTTTTGTTTAAAGTGAAAGCTAATGTCTCCCTCCCTGTGTCTTTGTGATCGTGTGTGTGTGTGTGTGTGTGTTGGTGGCCGCTTTTAGCAACCCTCCGTTTTTTTCTTTTCTCCAGTGCCACAGTGTCTGGTTCTGTTTTGGAAAAGAAAAACCTAAAAATGGCCCGGCGCTGGTTTGTAGTGACCCCGCAGTGCCAGCTGTAAACTCCTCTTATGGTAGTGTTACGGCCATGTGTACAGTACTGTGTGTGTGTGTGTGTGTGTGCCTGTGTGTGCCTGTGTGTGTACGCCTATGTGGGCTATGCCACTTTGTTGTTCCCTCTAGATTTGAAGCCTTACATGGAGACAAACAGACACCAGAAAACGACATGGAAGTTCCCCAGACAGGTTTTTGTTGTGTGTGCACATGTGTGTGTGTGTGCGATTCTGTGACTGTGTATACACAAACCTAAGAGGCCCATGGGTGAAGGCTACCATATCAAAGGTTCAGTGAGCAGGGGATTAAATATCACAACCCCCCCCCCCCCCCCCCCCCCCCCCCCCCCCCCCCCCCCTCCCCCTGCTAAAGAAGGTTTGGTCCTGTTTAGAAGTGACAACAATAGGTGGCAGGACATTAGACTGTCACTGGAGGGGCGAAACCCGGCCCGCCATGCCCCGGAGTACAAAGATTTCAATCTCTCCACTTTAAGTTTGATGGCTCTGCCGCTGCCCTTTCATCCACTTTACCGTTTCAATTTTGCACACTCTCTTACTTTCACCTGGCCTGCTCTTGTTTTTTTTGTTTTTTTTATTGTTTTTTTTTTTTCCTTCTAAATACCGGGCCACATGTCCGCAAACCAGAGACAGCAGAGCTGAGTGCAAGAGGGAATTAAAAAGAAAAAAAAGAAAAAAAAGGAAAAAGGAAAAACCTCTCAACTGCGCCCTTTCACTCCTTCACCTCCTCCTCTCCAGCCCTCCCCTCCGGGGAATGTTTTGGGGCCCAGCTCATATTTTGTTTGCACAATGCATTCCTGCAGGCTCTTTATTTATGTCAATCTTCCTTTTGATCAGAGTCCGGTTACCACCGGTTACCCACTTGCTGCTCCTGTGAGTGAAGGAACCCACCTGTGATGCAAGACTGTGTGTGTGTGTGTGTGCGTGCGTGCGTGCGTGCGTGCGTTTGGGTGTGCGTGTCTGCAGGAGTCTGGGGCCTTCGTTCCAGGGCAAGTTTACCGTCAATTAATATGGCTAAATGATTCCCTCACATGGTAAAGTATTTATGTAAGGCGATCTGGCTGGTGGCGGAGCCCGGGACATCTGGCTGTGATCTACACCACAGATGGTTCTACCTGCTCGCTCACACACACACACAACGCACGCACGCACGCATGCACGCACGCACACACACAGTCTGGAGGCGGAGACATTCATGTGTGGATAATGTGACATACGCGTATCTTGTATCACTTCATTTAACCCCCCCCCCCCCTATATATGATCCCCTCTTAGCTGGAGATGATGTAGCATCGTCCTATTTGGTAAATAATATTGTTAAGCTTTGTCAGCACGCACGGTGTGTGTGTGTACTTCCTGTAATAGTGATGTAACGTCTACTGAAAGCTGAAAGCATTACACGGGGAATGACACAATGAGGGTGCTTTCACTCTTTGCATTAAACGCTGTGCTCTGAGCTATTACCTGGTGTATTTAGTGCTATATCCATACACCGCAATTATCCAGACTATTTCCTGAATATTTTTTCGACTGAACTTAATTGCAGCAATTTTGATTGATGGTTTAACCCGGAGAGAGAGAGAGAGAGAGAGAGAGCCAGAGAGAGAGCCAGAGACTCACTCGACTGTAGGGGTTTCACGAATCCAAAAAAAAAAAAAAAAAAATCAATAAAAATTATAAAGAAAAAAAATAATAATGTCATGTCTTTTCCATTACATCAAGAACTGCTGCTGAGGCGAGGCTGAGATACTGGACACCGGTGTGGTGTTACCGCGAGGCTCCCGGGTGTGACAGTGCGTGCTTGTACAAATTTGGAGAAAGGCAATAATAATGATATAAGAATGAAAAAAAAAAAAAAAAAGCCAAATGAAACTCGGCTTTAACCCGGATCTCCTCCGCTGCCTCTCACTCGGGGAAGATGGATGCAAGTGAATCTTTTTCGCTTGAAAGCAGCTCTCTCTCTCGCCGCTCTCCTCTTCCTCATCTCCCCCTCCTCTCCATCCTTCCGTGCCGAAAGAGCCCTCGAGAGATGTATGTACCCTCTCGCTGCCCGTATCCAAATAATTAATCCAAAGCAATTACTCTCCTCCTTCATCTGTCCGTCGGACCGCTAACAAAACATTTCGACACGTGTCCTCATCACTCCCCTTTAATTAAGGCAGCACTATTTATCACTCCCCTTTAATTATCCTAGCCTGTTTATCAGTCTGCCTTTAATGGAATAGGCACCAGAGAGATACTCGCACAAAACGTACCCCGCTACGCCTTCCCCGCTTCTACCAGTTTTGAACTCCGGAAGAAGAAGGGGGGAAAAAAAAAAAAAAAAAAACACAAAAACAATTAGACAAGGAAAGAAAGAAAGCGAGGAGAGAGAAAACTCGGGGAGCAGAGAGGAGATATAAGTTGTTGTTTCTCTCTCGCCGCAATCGCGGCGATGGCCGCGCTCGCACACTCTGCTGTGCTTTTGTTCCCCTCGCGGAAAAGCTTCCGCAGACTTCCCGCGGTTCACACTGAGTTCAGACACGCACGCACACACACACCGAGATCAAACACACCTCCACAATACCTCTTTTGTGTTCAGTAACCATGGTTTCTGTCAGGTTTAATGCCTAGCAACATGTGTCACAGGGCGACCACTCACTGTAAAGGGGAGGGCCGACGATACACTTCATAAGAACACAAGTATTTGACCGTGAAACACCATTTTTTGACTAGCGTGGCACTTGCTTAGAGTTTAAACATAGTAGTAGGAGTTCTTTTTTTTCCCCAATGTCTCCACTTACACACTGAGGGACGAGTGCGGGTACAGTGTGTCTGTGTGTGCGCGCATGTATGCGTGTATGTGTCTTTGTGTGTGTGTGCGTGTGTGTGTGTGTACACAATGTGCGCCCGAATGTGAGTCACGGACCACAGGAAATACCCGGTTTTGCCTCTCCTCCCAAGCAGCATATTAACAGAGTTGTCCGTCAGCGTTTAACCAGCTCAGACAAGGGAGAAGCCCACAGGAGAGCGGAGGCAGATCCAGAATCACACCCGGATAGAGTGCTCCTCCCCTGGATCCCCGCAAACTCACAGGCCTGGGAGCAATTTGTTGGAAGTAAATTGTAACCACGCATGGGTCGGACAACTAGTCGGGGTCTCCCACATAGACACACACAGATGTACATGCACACACGTACACACGTACACACGCACACACACACACACACAAGCTGCTGGTTGGGTCAGAAGTCTGGGTGTCACACCCTGTCAGATTAAGTTATGCAAAGTGAGGTGGTCGGGCAGCCAACCCCTAGGGCTTAACAAGCAGGAAACACTAATTGGGTCGGCTTGCTGATTGCCATAATTGCTACTGTGTGTGTGTGTGTGTGTGTGTGTGTGTATGTGTGTGTGTGTGTGTGTGTGTTTTCAAACGTCTGACTGCGAGAGGAAGGCTGAACAACCTCTGCTAGGTAACGTGTCAGCTTTCAGCATGGACCACTAACCCTCCGAGGAGAGGAAGGAGATAAAGGGGACGAGCGAGTGCAGAGATAGAGCGGGGGATTAAAAATGGTCAAGGTCAAAAATGAAATCCCAGTTCCAATAAAAACTCAATTTAAGCAGAGTTTCTCTCTTGATTGTTTAGGCAAAATTGGAGCACAATACACGGTTTCTTTGGATAAACCAGATCTTTTTTAAATACCACACCAAAGGTGGTACTTCGCAACAATCTTCTGAATGTGCAATACTTGAGAGAGCTCCGAGGAAAGAAAATGTAACACTTTCATTTATTGAAATCATATAGCCCTCTTGATAATTGCCACCGGGAATTGCGGAACCAATCATTTCCGGCAAACAATCATTTCAGTTGGAAACAACAACAAAACCTTTTAGGATCGTAAGAGACACTGTGCTATGAAACACTTGTATAGAAATAAGGAAACGGTATGAAGAAAATGAAGAAAATAATCGCTTTGAATGCTGCTTACACACTGATCCTCTCATAAAAAAAAAAACACTCCGTTTTTGCTTTCACGCAGGGAAAATAGCTTCAATCAAAAGTGTTGAACAGAATTATAGCCGGTTTGTTTGTTGGCTGTCAAACTATGTCAATAAAAATTCCTCTCCCATAAAATGCCACGGGAGAGAACAGGTGCTTCTTGCATGTCACACTCGGTGGATGACATCATTCACTCCACTTAGACGCATGCCACCGCACAGTGACACTACTGATTAAGTGCATTCCTTATGCTTCATTTGAAGAAAAAAAAAAGAGCATCCCGCTTCACGCGTAGAGGAGCCAACGATTCGGATTGGAAAGTAATCATTCCAAAAGCGTTATTGTCAGTCACACTCAATAAACCCTCAGGCTCAGCGGGCTGGTTAAATTGAAATAGGCTGCATCAAGTTTTGAAAGAAAAACACACACACACACATACACAAAATAATGTCTGCGTGCAGTGTTTTTTTTTCTCTCAATGGTTGTAATTGCGTATTGAAGGAGGCAGATGTTGTGCGCGCACATGATATGACCTCCGCACATTCTCAGCCGGCTGAGCCCCGTCGCATGTCATTCTAGAAGGGAGCGTGAAGAAGTCGTTGAAGCGCTTTGAACGAGTATCTTGATTTATTTTTATGCCCCTCACCTGTGGTCCAACATGTGCACGCTCAATCACACGGTAGTTAATATTTCAGTCACTGTGTTGGCGTGTTTCACATGCAAAAATCCTCCAAATGGAAAAAAATAACTCAGATTTAGCAAAACACCCGGTTTGGGATTTATCTTAATATTTTTTATAATCCTTTTTTGGACCATCTCACCTTCTGTCTATGCATCTTCATTCTCTCCTCTCGCATTTCTTATTTTGTTTCTCGACATACACAAAAGGCGTCCTAACCTACGCCGTCTTTCTGGCTAACTTCCTGAGTTAATGTGCTTTGGGATGGTTCCACTTGTGGCGCTGAATGAACCAGCACACTGCTAGTCCTAATTGCCTGCATTCTCCTGCCCTTCCCCGACACACAAACACACACACACATGCACAGACACACACATGCGCAGACACACACACACACACACACACGCACGCCCACCCTACGAGGCGCTAGCGCACAGCGTGGCTAACGATGCACAGCTACAAAGGCAGGCGCTGGGCCCCGTTAGCCCGTTAGCCAGCCTTCTGTGCAAGTGCTCCCAGCGAGCGTGCTGGATTTTAGGGTTTAGCGTCCCACTGAGACGGAATAATGAGTGTATGTTTCTAATCTGTGTGCGCGGCCGCCGCCGCCGTGCGTGTGTGTGTTTGTGTGCAACAGCAGTGCCGGAGAATAATGAGTGTGTGCCGCTAATCTGGGCCCTCGGAGACTGGCTCTCGCAGGCTCCTCTTGCACTGTCTCAAATCAGCGGCCTCTCTCTCTCCTCCTCGCTCCGTCTCCCCTCTCCTCCTCTCTCTCTCCCTCACCCTCTCTCTCTCTCTCTCTCTCTCTCTGTATGTAGTCTAATTTAGCGCCGACTTTGATGCATTCTCCTGCGAGCCTGCGTTTCTCATATCCAAATGCAGGGATTAGCCGGCTTTTATTCTCCAAAGCCCATCTCATCCTTCTCTGCCTCTTTCTGTCTGCCTGCCGTCTTCCCCCGACCCTTGGATACACTGGCAGGGACTTAACAACCTGACAACAACTGCTTTGTTGTTGTGTTTTTGTGTATCGGTTGTTAGCTTAGGCGCTTAGCCCTTTTGTGGGCCCGGCGTTTGCCTGTGCGTTCCGGGGATACGTGTCAATAGGGAATGGGATGTAGGGGAAGACCTGCCAGGGATGGCGGGAGGTAAGAAGGGAGGAGCGGTGAGGAGAGAGGAGAGGAGAAGAAGAAATGGAAGAAAGGAGCAATTTAACAGTCGCTATCTTGTTTTAAGATTCATTAGCAGGAATAATGGGGAAATTATGGGGAACTAAGTTAAGTCTCTGGGTGACATCATGGATCCCTTTGTAGCAAGCGTTGTGCTTATATTTCTGCATGTTTGTGTGTGCGTGTGTGCGTGTGTGTGTGAGAGAGAGAGAGAGAGAGAGAGCGAGATGGCAGGTCTCTTGGTGATATTCTAAATCCCTTTGTAGAGAAAGGGACTGTCACTTCTGAGCATGTGCGTGATGAAAGTGAGCGTTAAGCAGCAGACGCAGCCGGCATGCTCCCACAGAGACAACACACACACACACACACGCTGGCCCGCGCACACAAACACACACCCGCCAACACACACTCCCACAGATTAAGAAAGAAGTCTCTGGATGATCTTTCCACAGATCTGCAGGAGTGGCTTAGGTAGCTATAGGGCTCACCTGGGACTCTTCACAGTCAAAGATACACATGCATACACCCCATACACACACATATAAAACAGACACACAACTTATGTAGTCGTATGTATGTCGACGTTTGACAGCAGGTGCCCACACTGTGCTAATACTCCAAGAGGTGTTTGTGGCTTCAATTACTTCAACAAATACTATTACATCGCACAAAAATAAAACTATAAAAACTATAAGACAAACTATAAGACAAGATTTTTTCGAACGTCACATATAACTCTTCAGGTTTTTCCTAACCAGGGCAGTTCCAGATATTATCCTGCATGAATGCATCCCCAAAACCATCATCTCTCTTGCCATCATTTTCTGTCCCTCTCTGTGTTTTGTCATTTGCTCTCCTCTGTGTCGCTTTCTCTCTCTCTCTGTTGTTGCGTTTTGCCTCCCGACTCTTTGCTCTATGTTGAGTGTGATTGAGAGCGACCTCTGACCTTTCCGGCGCTATGGAATTCCATACGTGGTGCGTCTGTGACCCTGTACCCTACAGCTGTGCTACGATTCTATTGGCTGAAAGGCTCCCTGTGCCTTATAGCAAAGTGCTGTGAGTCAGAATCAAGGGGTCTGAGGTTAAGACTCGTGGAAATGAGGCACTGGAGTCTGGTCTGCCTTTTACAGCTCCGCCACAATACCATCATTCTGTGCGCACAGCGAGTGAGAGCGAGGGAGAATACGACAGACAGGAAATGGATGGAAGATGAATGGAATCGGACTTTATCAAGATCCGAACGTGACCAAGTCAGGTTTTCTGAATTCCAATGTCAATGTCAATTTATAATTGTATTCTAGTCATTCTGCCCCCTATTGTCATCATGACATTTTGAAATACAACTGTGATGTCAAAATAATTATAGAAAAACACCGTTTTTAAACTGTAAATAACGTTGATTATATTTCTGTGTATATGAATTATTGCTTTAAGAATTTTGAACTGCTTGTCCTCCCTGTTCTATATGATTATATATATATATATATATATATATATATTAGTAGTCTGATTAACTGGATCGCCTTCAATTCAGAACCAGTAGCAATTGATGTACGAACTAGTTAAGTGGCTTAGAATTCATACATCCGTGTGTAAGTCCTTATCCTTGTGTGGATATAATTTCTTTGCTTTATGTAATTCATAAAAGAAATGTGCTGATGTAAGCTTTACAAACGAAAATATTAAAACAATATCACTTGTAATTATGATTGCCCACTCAAAGCTTTAAGACAGCAAAATAATATTCGATTTTTGAATATGAAAAAGGAAGGTGTGTAAGTCCTTATCCTTGTGTGGATATAATTTCTTTACACACTTGCTTTATGTAATTCATAAAAGAAATGTGCTGATGTAAGCTTTACAAACGAAAATATTAAAACAATATCACTTGTAATTATGATTGCCCACTCAAAGCTTTAAGACAGCAAAATAATATTCGATTTTTGAATATGAAAAAGGAAGTCTTCTTTAAAATGAAATTAAACATTAACCTTACAGTAGACGCCAAACTCGCACCCGAAGGCCTCGAGTGCAGCAAAGCTGTAACCTCAACAGGCCTGACGGGCACTTCAAAGACGGATAGCTGTGATTGTCAATGTCCGGGCTGTCCAAAACTTCCTATGACGCCTCTGTAGTCAGACCGAACTTCCAAGTATCCCCAAGCTTCTGTCTTTGTCAAAACGAAATACCCTCCATCTTCCAGAGAGGCGGGGGGGTGGGGGGGGGGGGGGGGGGGGGTCGCTGCTGTCAGCGGTGGCAGCACCTGGCTGAGAAGGAGCCTTGATCAAGGCCGCGGGTTTGGACGTGAACACGGAGCGCTCGTATCCCGCTCGTACCGCTGGGCCTGTGACACTGTTACAGGACAGGGCTGACAGACTGTCTGGGAATGTCCCTTTAAAAAAAAAAAAAGAGTCAGATAGAGGAGACAGAAGGAGAAGAACGGTTATCCTTCTTTCTGTCTTCCATCTGACAACTCAAAGACAGCTTCTCCCAAGTCTGAGATGTTCACTCGCGCCTAACTCCGCTCTCCCCAGCGTTAATATTGAACTCTTACCAAGCATAAAGGATGAGCCAAAAGCACAGCAAATTTAATTGTTTGTTTTTTTTCCGCTGTTTTTCTTCCTTGCATCCACCTGCACGCACTGGCCCGTCTTCATCCGCGGACGCACCGTTTCCGTTGGTGCTCTTGTGGGATGGCCTTTTTTTTCTTTTTTTTTTACAGAGGGGAGGAAGAGAGGTGGAGAGCTGGAAGGAGAGCGGCGTACAGGTCCAGAAAAAGAGCCCTAAAATAACTGTCATGCGAGTGGACAGGCGGTGATTAAGGATTTAACTGATCATCCCGGGGCTGACAGTGAACCAGCTATTATCTAGCAGGAATCAAACGCTGCTCAAAGCCCTGGGAGGCTCCGCGCACCTCTCAGCATCTCTCAGCTCCTCTCAGAGGCCCGGCCGACATGAAAGGAGACGTCAGGGTCTGGCAGCTGACAGGCCACGGAGCGAGGGAGAGAGAACGAGAGAGAGAGAGAGGGGGAGAGAGAGAGAGAGAGAAGAGAGTAATGAGATCTTTATTTTCGCCGTTACCTCGGGGACTGTTGATCTGTCTCGCGGCCGAATACAAAGGGCCACTGTTTGTTTATGTGGGAACCCGCTCACAGGGCGTGCGCGTGTGCGGGCGCGTGTGCGCGTGATGCACGTCATTCAAAATTAGGAGGAGTAAAAGTCACTCGTTCATCTCGCAGTGGCAACAAATGACAGGAAACCACTGTTACCAGATGAATGCAAGTAAATCATAGGAAGATTACAGTTAGGAGGAACGGATTGAATCGGTCTTTTGTGTGTTTGCGTGCGCCTGTGATGTTGGTGTGGTTACTGTTTGTGTTCTTCATCAAAGGCCTTTCCCTGACACAAGAGACTTTACACTTGATCCTCCTGCTGATCTCCCCACTGAAGTATGTGCTTCTGTGTGTGTGTGTGTGTGTGTGTGTGTGTGTGTGTGCGTGCGTGCACATATGGGTTCTGCACGATGTTGTGGTGAATTCTTTGCTCAGCAGTAGCTAAGCTGTGCTTCCTGGTTGTGTTGACAGATAAAATAGGTTCAGTTTCTGATAAGTTCACACGATAAGCAGAACGGCTCCAGGTCTCCTTTCTATGTCTCATCTTTTTTGGACAAACTCAATGAAATCTCATTTAGACGCAAGACTCTCCATTCTCTTGGTACACGAGAACACCAAAGGAGCCTCAATTCTGAACGTAACGTTTAAAATATGAAAAAAAAAGAAAAAAAGAAAGAAAGTCAAATCAAACTGGAAACTTGGGAAAGGCCAGTGTTAGAAGCGGTCCGTGTCTGAACTCGATAATATGCTCACACCGCACATATTGTCCACTACATTATATCGACGCGGCGAGCCGCATGGTGGCCATCCTCCACACAGGAAGCCGCATTCATTCCATACCCCTCTCTCCTTTGTCGCCCATGCTATAGCGGCCTGTGCGTCCCCGCGTCGCAGCAGCCTTGAACGTGGCACTTGCGATTTCTCAGGGTATTCAAGCACCGCTGCATTTTTCGGTGCTTGAGCTGGGAGGAGAGCGCACGCGCACTCCGCGCACACACACCACCAGCCCGCTCACTCACGCCGAGACGAGTGCTGTGTTCCTTCCTGAGGTCCCTTCACACATTAGACCAGCTCTAATAATAAAAGGGAGAGGAGTCAGAGTGGATCCTTTGAGTGTTGAGTTGAGGGCGGGTGACCCACTTATCCATTCCTCAGGCTTTGTCTGGGCCTCTGGGTTAACCCACTTACCCACTCCCCAGGCTTCTGCCGGGCCCTAGAGTGAAGGCCGGCTCCTTTTCTCATCAAACAACTGCTCTTAATAAAGGCCAGGGGCTGGGGAGCCTGAAGCCCACCGAGCCCCGTGTGTGTGTGTGTGAGTGTATGTGCATGCATGTCCACGCACCTATAGAAGTACACAACACTGCTCTCAGAGGATCAGAAGAAAAACCCACTTGCAAGGCCCTCACTAGTTTTCCGCTCGACTAACAGATTTGTACCGAACCTTGATCGTCGTTGCTTTGCGTCGACACGGACATTTTCTGGTTGTGTGCGTGCGTGCACGCGTGTTCCTCCTTCCGCGCGTCTGCGTGCATATCAGCCCGGAGATCTCCCTCGGTCTCCTCCGCCACCAAACGGCATTTGCATTTTAATTATGTCAATGTTTGTTCAAAGCATGACAGTCACTCAGACATGACAAAATGGAAATAAGGGACTTAAACTGGGGAATTACAGCCCATTCGCACATGTTTTGTGCGACGCCGACATGGTGTACATCCCTGTGTGCCACATGTGGAAACCCTCCTTTTCCACGCCTCTTAATCCTGTTTGTGGGGGGGGGGGGGGGTAGAGGGGGGGGGTTAGAGAGGAGGCGCGCTCGGGGGAACCTGAACGGTATCGGGAGCACAGGGAGGAATTTGTTATCTGACATCAAATTTGCCGCCTTCCATCATTTCTGAGAGTTTCGATTTCGGGCTCTTTTTGCCTTTGTGTGACCATTTGTTATTTGTCGAACGGACCCAGTGTTTGAACACGTTTGAGTGGGACCTGTCAAGGTTTTTCCCCTGAGGCCTGGAAGCTTTGAGTAAGAGGAGCACTCCGTTAAACACCGTTATATGCAGTGATATCTGTACAATTAAAATAACACTTAAATCACGTTGGGTTATACCAGAGCAACAAGGCATCTCTCAGTCTATCGAATAAACGTTTCACACAAGAGACATTTTGACTAATCACAGTGGGAGCATCACGAGTATAAATGGAGGTGGAATAAGTAAATGAAAAAAAAAACTAAAAAAAAAAAAATGTTAATGGCTGAATATGATTCGGCTGCTTTGATTTCAGGGTCCTGGTATTGTTCAAGCTGTCTCACTCTCACCCAGTCACGTCTTCCCACGGGAACACTGGAGTTACACCTGAATAGAATCGAGCCATCGCTAATGTCAGCAGTAACGCCCGTGCTTTTCAAACTGGGAAAACAACTTCTCAAAAGGCTGTATTTTGCATTCCCTTCCGTTTTGCTGGCTTTTCATCTTTCGCAAGTTACACAGCCTCCCCATTAACTTTTGCAGCCAGGCGTGGATAAACACACGCGCACACACACACGCACGCACACACACAAGGAGCGCGCGGTTACCGTGAACTCTTGACACGCTGCCTTTTCTCCGCACACACTCCACTTTCATTGCTGTCTGTTTTTCCTCGCTCTGTCCAGTGAGTGGCAGGGCCAGGATGGTGCTTCTGTTGTGGGTAATAAACGCTGGTGTGCGCCGAGAGCCGCGGGGAAACCCAACTCTCCTCTGCCAGCCATTACTGTCTAATGGCCACATGATCGGAGAGACACACACAGAGCCTGTCACAGACAGGGTAATAAACTGCCCTGCTATGTGTGTACTCGTGCATATGTGTGTGCATTTGTCCAATGTGTCGTATAGAGGCGGATATACCACCCCGGCCCCTGGGCGGGGGGGGGGGGGGGGGGGGGGGGGGGGGGGGGCGGGAGTCAGTAACTCACTCGCAACCTGATCAAGCAGTGATAAATCTTCTGAAGCCCTACTTGTTTCCTGACACACACACACACACAAACACACACACACACACACACACGCGCACGCGCGCACACACACACACACACTTCTCCCCCCTTTCTCTCCATCTAACCCACGGAACCCCTCAGGGTGACACTGAAAAGGATATGCGCATCACTTAAAATGTCCCCTTTGTGCATTACATTACAGCAGAGACGTGGTAGTTCTGACTCAGCAGGGGTATCTCACTTTTTGTTTTTTGCCATCTCATTGTTTATTTCTTTCTCTCTGATCAGAAATGAAGACAATGGCACACTTGGCATAAATATCGGATTTGATTATGCTGTAGGGGGAAAAAAGCCAAAAACCTAGGAATGCTGATAATCAGAAACCACATAGGCACATTGGCCACACACTACTGTTACTGTGAATGTGCCACCACAGAGCGACTGCCCTCAGCCCCTCGGAGCCCAGGCAGCTGGGAAGCACCCATCTTTCTCCTGAGCGTCGCCCCCAACCTCGCCTGAACTGCAGCCAACACTGACACATGGCCCGCCGAAAGGAAGTGTTCGCGGGCAAACCTGGAGGTGGGCCATTCCACTTCCTCCCTGGGCGGCCACGCACACACAGCGTGCCCCGGATTCCCAGCTGGCCCAGACAACTTAACACCCTGCAACGCCTCCCCGGAAAACCCAATCCTGGCGAGTGCCCTTTGCAGCTAAACGTTTCACCTCAGAGACGCACAACACTGGCCGGTTAAGCCTCGGCATTTGGGGCAAACATCACAACATATTGTTGTCTCACGTAATTGCCGCGTCTCAAATTCCAGTTATTTTCGGATTCCTTCCCGAGCGGCGTCAGGTGACATCTAAAATACCTGGATCTGTTAATGGTAATTAACTGATCCCGAGCCTCAATGACCCTACAAGTGTGCCATAGTTCCTGTGCCATAAACACTCAGTCCTACATCAATTATCGAGCACTCAACAACATCACCGTGGAACCCCCACCCCCCACCCACACTGCTACTCATCCAATCTGCCTTTGTCTTTTTTTGCTCCAAGGAGTCTTTTCGCCAATAGTGAACGTGCCAAGGCTCATTATTTGGGCCGTATTTGATGAGGGGATGTAAGGAAACCTGCGTTTAACCCCCCCCCACTTGTGGTCGTACAAAGACAGTCTTGAAAGACGGGAATACAGTCAGGATCTCGGAAATACACGTTCATGTACTATTTTTTTTACTGTTACTTTTATTTTTATTGCAGGAAGAATTTATTGCCATCGTGAGAAATTTGGAAATTCTCCTGGAAGGTGTCATCGGCAGAGCGGAATGATGACATTGGCAGACAGGAGCTGCTGGCGGTCAAGTTGGCATTAAAGGAGTGGCGACGCCGGCTAGAGGGGGCAGACCTCCCCTTAGAGGTTTAAACTGATGATAAAAATCTACAATCTATACGCACCGCCAAGTGATTAAATTCCCACTAAGCCTGGTGGGCTTTATTTTTAATTTTTTTTTTTTGAATTTAGTCTTTAGCCTTAGTCCCGAGGTAAAGCCTTTGGGTTTCAGTAATATTTAGCCATCTTCATCCTTTTAATTTTAGTCAGGTAAGTCTTACTGTAGTCTTAAGTCATCAGATAATTAAGAGCATTTTGATCTAGTTTTAGTCACGCGTGAGCCAGGACATTTAGACAAACTTCAGCTTCCATATACAATTTCATCCGACCAATTTAAGGCTAGAAGAAAGTACACACCCAAAAAATGAGCCCCAGCGGACGGCCCTACGAGGAGGACTGTAGCTTTTCAAAGACACGCACTCTCCACTCGGAGTCTAACTTTGAGGGTACAGGCCCGAAAGGTGCCCTCCAGATTCATTGGCCCATTCCCCCATCTCCAAAGTTATTAACCCCACGGCGGTGCTTTTCATGTCCCTGGAGGAGCCGTCCCGCCTTTCACGTCCCCCACATTAAAGTGCTCGAAGAAAGTCAACCCGCAGACCGAGCCTACCCAGGCCCCTCGATGGCAAGCCTTCATTGATGGTTAAGATGGTGCGGTAGGGGGCCTCCTGGACTTGATGGATCATTCCTTCATTCAATCGTTCCTTCTTCACCTGCTCACACTTTTTCCCCATTCATTCCCCTATTCTCTCATTAATTCATTTTATCTTACTCTCACAAGTCTCTACCATGTGCCTTTGACACCCGATCCTGTGTTTGGACCTCTGGATCTTTGTTGGCTTGTTTGGATTTTTGTATTCTGATTTATTTTTCTTTCTCTCTACCCCTCTTCCCTTCACCTTCTTCATGAGTCGTGCTCTTGGGTTCCTGTGACATTTTAAATGTTGAGATAGTAGCCTTGCTCCTTTCTGAGAACCAGACACACTTTCAGCGCTGCAGTCGCTGAATAGACGCTGGGATGTATTTTCCGTGGCTGAAGGCTGGTGAAACTGTGTCTGGTGCTCAGGTGGTTTAAAGATCTCAATCTTTCCTCATGGCTATATTTTGGAGGTATCAATGTTATTCGGCACTTCAGCGTCGCTCAAGGACAAACAATGTAAGATGTTTTAACCAAGTCTATTCATGTCAACAGTTATTTTTTCATATTTATGAAAAACATTTTTTGAAAAATGCTGCAGAAATAATCTTGGTAAACAATGATTATTTTGTGCTTGTGATAATAGCAGTCTCCTCGAATTGGGATTTATTGTCCGCTTGAATGTTTTATTTTTGTTGAATTAAGTTTGCGTGCGAGTGAATCTGTTTAAAATGGTCTATTCTGAATTGAGTATTTGGTAAAGTGTCTTTATTCAATTCCCAACTTGGAATTCAGATTTGTTTTGTGCGAATTGGCTGTCAATATTTGGTTTATTCTTTATTTTTATCAATGTGTACATGCAAGTGCATTCACACACACACACACACACACACACAAACACATCATGAACCCCGTCACACGCATACAGCGACACAAACACAAGAGAAAATACAAGGACTGGACAGTGCAAGGACACCAGCTCACTTCAACTACAATCAGACCAACCTTGAGAGGCACTGGTCCTTTCTCCTCCTCCGAGCTTAAAAAATAATTTGAATACCTATATAACTTTGAAATGTGCTTGCTTTGAATGGCAACACTCAAATACCCAAACATTTTGATTGCACTTCTCGAAAAACCTTGTCTCGTAAGATAACCGTTGAAAAGGCCTTTTTAAAAAAAGTGTATCTTTGACTTATTTTACAGTACGAAGCGAAGCTGTTTAAACCAACAATCAAAGAAACCCAATGTGGAACCTGACAAAGGATTCGCTGCTTTTTTGTTACTCCTGATGTGGATGTGGGCGCATGCACACAACGAATATACAAACAGTAAGGCATTAATAGTTATCTATGTCTTAAATCAGCCATAAAATACCCCTAAAAACATTTATTTATCATCCAATGTTTTATCTCAACTCTTGGGTTACCTTGTCAGGCTCCCTTATCCAGGAAAAGATTGGTTTCAATATTCTTGGTGTGGCCCCCTGGGCCTTTCTTTTGACAGCCTACCCCTCGTTTTCGAATAAAAAAAAAAAAAGGTAAAATGAACCTCAAGAGAATTATATAAAGAAATAAAAGGTTGTTACGTTACGTAACTATTAATAAGGGGTATGGGAGCATATCTTTTAAATAAATTGAATAGATTTAATTATTATAATTTATTTTTTTCAAAATGATTCACTCTAGTAACAACTAGGGGTGTTTTCTTCAGCAACAGAACTTCAAAATAAACAGAAAAAAGAAAAGCAGAACAGGACATAACACAAAATACTGATTTGAAGGTCAAGGAAGACGCAGGCTGAGATGTCGCCTTTCATTTGTATTAATCTGTGTATTTGTGCACCCATAATTCATTCGGGACAGTTATTACGGTAACACAAATCAAAACGACTGCACTTCACTCGCAATGGCCCCTCCACTTTGTTTTCCGAGAGTAACCTTGAATAGGTCTGAACATACCTACTGTATCTCCCACTATGACATGAATGACTTCATATTGTAAAGAAGATGTGGGTTGCTGTCTGGGGTCAGATGTTCGAGCGCGCGTGCGTTCTACTCTGTATGGCCTGCGACGGGCTTCGGCCGCAAAGCTCCCGTCTTACCCGAGGATTAGGTGGATCAGACATTGATTGACAGATCCTCCCTCCTCCTCCTCCTCCCGCCCGTTCCTCGAGCCCTGCTATGTTTGGGGTGACGGAGGAATGCAGGCGGGGGAAAACCAAAACGACAACCCCGCCCGGGAGGGACCCGCTGCACAACGGGGTCTCCTTTGAATTTGTGCGTATATTTGTGCCTGTGCACGTTTGTGAAAAATCAGTGCGCTGTGTACACGTGGGTATTTGTTTACTGCCACGCATTTGCACTGTATATGTGCGTGTACACGTGGGCGAGTTCATGAGCGCGTGTGTGCGTGTGTGCGTGTGTGTGTGTCGGTAAAGGAGGATGAAAGGTGTGCGTGTTGAGCCCTGCTGTCAGTCCCTGCCATGTTTTACAGCCCGTCCGCTCTGCACAGTGATTAGAGCTGTCGACTCTGATGTGATGACATGGGTTGAAACCACGGCAGGGGAGGGAGGAGGGGGGGGGGGGGGGGGGGGGGGGGGGGGGGGGGGGGGGGGAGAGAGAGAGAGAGAGAGAGAGAGAGAGAGCAGCGGCAGTGAGAGGCAGTTTGAGGGTCAGGAGGAGATCACAGAGAAAGTTTGAGAGAGAGAGAGAGAGAGAGAGAGGGTTGACCTTGACAACAGCTGCAGCAGCAGCCCGTAAAAGTGTCGGAGGCCGGCGCTGGACCCGGCGGCTCGACCCACGGGTTGCGCTACCTGCCTCCATAAAGCGCTCAGCCCAGCCCTCAGCTCGCTGAAAGTGAACACACAGGAACGCCTTGTATGGAGGGCAGGCAGACGGAGCTGATGATGTACAGAAAAAAAAAAAAAAAACTCAGCGACAGCTGTAAGTGAGAAGAAACCCACATTCCTTTCTTTCTTTCTTTCTTTCTTTCTTTTTTTTTTCCAGACTCACAATTCTCCATTTTAAAGCCCCTCGAGGAAAGGCATATGCGCAGAGTAGTTGACGTTGCTTCATGCACTATGTGTACTTAACGGGCGTCCTCCTCCACTCTCGTTCACCTTTAGCGCGCCCCATTTCCATATGTTCTTAATCTGGCCAGAGGGTGGGAAGAAGGATGGGGGGGGCTCCTGCTCCTGCTCTAATAAAGGATAAATAAACACTGCTCTCTGTTGTGCAGCGCTCCTATAGGCGCGCACGCACCTGCACACATACACACACACACACACACACACACACACACACACAGACACACACAAAAACCCACCGTATGGTGGCGTGGCTAGTCAAAGCTAATATAGCAGAAAATGGCTCGCTCCCTTCTCCTCCCCATGTGCCGGTGCTGTTATTACTGGAGCCTAATAAGGCCCAGATGCCTAATATTAGACGTAATCTGTCAGAATAGTTTTGTTTATGTAATTTAATTTTTCCAGGCAGTCGTTTCCAATTAGGTTGTTTAAAAGTTTTAATTGAATTAAATGGGAGATATCTACATGAAGGGAAATGGTTCAAAAAATAAATAAATAATAAAAATGAAAAAAAAAAGTCACGGCCAGGGCCAAGGGAGACATGTGGGAATGATGCCGTTTTGGCCCGTGCGTGTGTGCGTGTGTGTGTGTGTGTGTGTGTGTTTCTGTGTGTATGCCATGACACACACCTATCATTACAGCTTTCCCATTATTGTCAAGCCTCTCAGAAGTGAGTGCTGCAGCGTCTATGGTAATTATGACGTTATGAGGTGGCAATTACATTGAAATGTGTTTGACTGTCAAACGCCCACCAGGATGACATGTCAGCCCGCTGAGATGAGCATAAAATGGTTGAAATGGAGCGAATGAAACAAATAATGTTGAGTGACTGCTTTGCTAAGAAACGGACGCAGAGAAAATTCTGGGTGTGGAGCGAAAAGGGCCCCGTCTGGTGCAAATGACTTGACCATTTAATAATCCTCGGTTCCAACAGCCTGAAATGATGCTTGCCTGTGTTTTGTAACGCGCAACTATGTGTTCAAATTGTAGATGCCAGTGTTGGTTGGGGATTATTAAAACGTACCGTTCATTGTTCAACGACATTCCTCCGCTGGAAACCTCCCATTGTGCCAAAGTCACTCCATGTTCATTCTATTTTAAGACTGCTGGATTGTCGGAATTTTGGGACTTAATCCCATTTCTAGTCATTGCAGGTTATTTATAGTGTTTCTCCTTTGTAGCCACAAGAGGCTGAAATCAGCAGATGTGAACCAATCCTGACTTCTCTGTGGCTCCGGCGGCAGCCAGCCGACGCGCTGCATGAGTCACGCGGTGTCAGTGAATGTGCTCGTTTTTGTTTACTCGGCACCTACCCCGCCGAAAAGTATGAAAGAGTTGCCAGGTTACAGACGAGCGGTCTGGTGGCAAGGCTGGGTTAATGGTGGTAGGGTGGTACGGTGCGTGGGCGTGCGGGGGGGTGGGCGTGCCAAGCGCGTGTTGGAGAGAACACCAGAGGGGGGAAATAAAAAAAATAAAAAAAGGAGGAAGGGGAGAAGAGAGAAAGACAAGGGTCCCTTCAGCAGGCAAGGCTGTATTGCGTGACAGGCATTTCATAAACACACACACGCACACACCCATGCGCACACACAAACGCACACACGCCCAACACATACATTGCTTAGCTATGAATTGGGCCCCGATGTGTTTTCTCTCACTGGTAACTTTAGTATGGATGATTTAACGCTTAACTGCAATCAGTGTTAAAGCGTTCCACAAGGCTCACTCACGGGCACAGTGCGCGCGCGCGTGTCCGTGTTTGTGTGCGTGCGTGCGTGCGTGCCCCAGCCATAACAGACTCCTGGGCTGTTTAGAGAGGCTGGCTACAATGCGGAGGACAGATGTGGAAAACCCCTGGCTCTCCAGACAAGGGCCTCCTTCATCCCTCCTTCTCCTGTCCCTCACTGAGACGGAGGGACGGAGGGATGGAGTTACTGAACTAACTTCCTGGATTAGATCAAACACCCCTCTGGCTGCTGAACCTCCCACCTCCCTCCCTATCCCTATCACTCTCTCTCTCTCTCTCTCTCTCTCTCCCTCGCTCTCTCTCTCTCCGTCTGCTCCACTGAAACACAAGACTGTATGGGCCTTTTCTGCAAGGGGGACTCTGCCCGCTTGTGTCAGCAATTGAAATGTATGCAAGAGTTTGAAGCTGATATAAGCTTGGTTATGGTCTCTATCAAAATGAGTCATTCACAAGAACAATATTACAAGGTATTGACGACGAGCACAACGAGGTCAAAAGTTCGAAACAGAAAAATAAAAAAAATAAAAAATACATATACTTCTTTTTTTTTGGACTGGCGAAAAAATAAAAGAGTTTAACGAGAGCGGGAAGATTAGCGCCGTGCGCCGGTGTGGTTGAGTCGGGGGCGTGAAGCAGCAGGTGTTTGCGCTGTGTGCGCAGGGCATGGCCGAGGCAGCGAGCTGCGGAGGGCAGTCAGCAGTCCGCCGAGCCACACAACACGTCGGGGGGGGGAGGGGGGGGGGCATTGGCTCTTATCTGCCCGGCCGTCTGCAGCTGTATTTACCGCCTTTGTTTGTTGTTCCCTAAGCAGTCGGAGATACGCGTATCTCTTTGAGTGTGTGTGTGTGTGTGTGTGTGCGTGCGCGTGCGGGTGGGTAGGTGCGTGTGGGTGGGTGCGTGTGTGTGTGTGTGTGTGTGTAGGTGTGTGGTTGCCGTATCCCTGTGCGGCCCGGGGAGGACTGGGAATTTTCTGTGTCAGTGCGTCGGAGGACTTTGGCTGGAGCTTTGTTGATCCTGTCTTTGTTGATCCCGTGTTGTTGTAGCGAGGGGGGCAAGAAGATTGTGGCATTAGCCACGCCAGCCGGGACTTAACCCTCTCCGCGCCTCCTCCCTTCCTTCGCCCCCCCCCCCCCCCCCCCCCCCCCCCCCCCCCCCCCCCCCCCCCCCCCCCCCCCCCCCCCCCTTCCGACACACACACACCCCTGCTCTCCGCGCCTGGACACCCCCCAACCCCCCTCTGACCCGTCCCGGGCGCCCACTAACTCCTGCGTACAAACAGTGTGTCGCGCTCTCGGTTCCCCGCTCGGCTTTTTGTGTCACGCTCCCTGAAGCGAGCCAACTTTCAATTATTGCCCCGCCGGTTCACGCAGGCACCAGTGGCCAGAGGTGCGCCGCGTTTGAACGCGTGCGTTAACGCTCAGTTTGTTTGTGGCTGCGAGCCAAGTGAACCAGAGGGTTTTTTTTTTTTTTTTTTTTCGCTTTCGCTTGTCTGACCGGTCTGTTTGTTCGATTTTGGAGAGATAAAGTTTTAAAATAAATGACGCTTTCTCCACATCTGATGAGCTCCCGGGGGTTCTTGGCACCGTGTCATCTTTTGGATTTGCAAGCAGACGCACGCGCCCGCCGACTCGTTTCAGATTGACCGGTTTTCTCAGGCCTCCGTGAGCTGTGACCTATCCCCCCGTGAGCATCCTGAAGGTCAGGATAAAAAAAAAAAAAAAAAAAAAAAAAAAAACGGGTCCGTCCGCAGGCGAGCGGAGGCTGGAGGCTTTAGCAGTTCCGAGCCAGCAGCGGAGGACACACTGCACCGCTCGGGAGCAAATCCTAATAACACCGGAGGAAGACGAGACTATGAGGAGAAACTTCTGCACCTTGCGCCAGTTAGTACTGTTAGTGTACTTATATATATATATATATATATATATTTATATATAGAGAGAGATAGAATAAGAGAGGGAAATACATATACCATACTTATATATATATTTCTTTGCTGTATCACACTGTGTGCAATGTAGTGATGTGCTGTTTAATGCAACTGGGACCAGAGTCCATTCACATCAATCCACCCAACAGATGGCAGAAGCGTGTGGGCATATTTTGGATATTTTGATCTATATTTCAAATATTTTGTTCGCCCCCCCCCCCCCTCCCCCTTTCAAAAATGAGTGGAACTGCGATACAGGGAAATAAAAATTTCACTTAATTGTTTTTCACAGGCAGACAAACGTAACTACAACATTGAACGATGTCTGTGTCCCAAACACGCTCCTGTAAATCTAAGAAGAAAAAAAAAATAAATAAAAAAAAAAAGACTCAAAACTGAAACGGGTGGCCCAACTTCTGCACGTAAAGCCTTTCCCATACAAACACTTTCTCACACTCTCCTGTTCCAAACACGTTTCCTCCCTGACCCGCCGACACCGCCGTCACCTGCACGGGATTAAAGGGGGGGGGGGGTAGCATGGTGACCAACAACGTACGGGCCCTACAGCGTCAACACAGCTGTTGCTTCAGCTGTGCTGCAATATGGTGATCTATCAATATACGCCATAATATCCCCTGACAGGTGAGACGCAAACACAGCCAACAGAGGAAGACAACAACGCGCGTCCGTCATGTTGTACGGTGACGGCGGTGTGCGCGCGCACCATTGTGCGAGTTGGTGAATATGCGTGTGGATATTGGCACTCTGGGAAAAAAAAAGCAATCACACAAACAAATTAATTTGTTCCCCCAAGCAAAGGGGGTTTGATAAATTGAGCCGCTCTCTCATCTCTTCCCCTACCTCCTACCTTCCTCTCTCTCTCTCTCTCTCTCTCTCTCTCTCCTCCCGTTACCGTTTGTCCCACTCTCACATTCGCTTTTTTTTTCATGCCCCGGTCTTTTCTATGCAATAAACATCTCATTACTTCGCCCTGCTTTTAATTGTATTTGTTCATTGTCTGTCCCTTTCCTGTTTTCCTGCTTTCCGTCGTCTGTTCATTGGATACCCCCCACCCCCCCCACCCACCCACCCACACACCCACCCACACACTCTTTCTCACCCACACACACCTGCGCGCACAAGCACACACACGCAGTGGTTGCAGAACTTGCAGCGCACACAGGCGCATTCTCGCCCAGCCCGCGTGCCTTATGTGGGCCTCCACGCCACGGAGCAATACCCCACCTGCATTTAGATGAAGTAATACGTCTTAATTATTCATATTCCTCATTTTTATTAGACCACTTAACTGCAATATTATTCCCCCTACTTTGTCAGTGGCCACTCTCTGCAACCGAGCAGCAGAAACAGGGGAGAGCAACTTGTACAACGGACGCACAAAATGTATTCATGAACTATTTTCCCTGTGCGGGCGCTGTAGGCTGGAATGAAGGCTGTGTCTCTATTCAATTATCACACCACACCACACACACACACACACACAAACACACACAGGCACGCACACACACACACACGCAGACGCGCATTCGTGCCCACACAGAGGCGTTAAGCAGCGTGCACTCATTAAACACTCTCATTATACACAGGAGGAGATCCCTGCAGGTGCAGTTTACCAGAGTTTAGTCCATTTCCTGTTCCTCCTCCTCCTCCTCCTCCTCCTACTCCTCCTCTTTCTCCCTCCTTCTCGGTCTTCCTCAGGCATTATGTACCTCACTAACAAAAAACATAACCCAACGGGAGGTGCCTCGTTGTGTTTGCGGTGCGCCGAGCAGGGATTCCTGACCCCTCGGCAGAGAACCGTGTGCCACGTGCGAAACCATCTCCTTCGTTTGTCTTACTTATTTATTCAAGAAAAATCAGTGCCCTCGCTCGGTTAATGCGCTGCAGGTGCGCCGACGTTCCAAAGACCTCGCAGACCTAACGAAAAAGAAAAAAAAAACCCACCGAATGCCCCAACGCGGCAAAATCGGATCTTTATTGCGACTCATTCATTCTCCCCTCGCACCTCTCAGCGCTGCTGCCATCTAATTTAAAGGCCTCTCCCCCGTCAGAAAACGTGATTATTCAATATGATTCATATGCTAAAGTGAGAGAGTCTCTGAATGGCCGCCGAGCCGTGTTATTTTAGGCGGCTGAATGTTTCTTTGTGGCAAACCGCTCATTTTCTCTGCGTGCTCGTGGGCTTTCATACCTTCCTGATGGACATGCACACAAAAAAGCCCTTTATACCTGACCCATTACGAGTTCAGATGAGCCTGTTCAAAAAGCCTCCGGCCCATAGACTGCAGGTTAGGCGCGTCTGTGTGTGTGTGCGTGCCTGTGTGTGCGTGCGTGTGTGCGATAATAAGGACAGAGAGCACTCTCCGCTGGTGGTGCTGTTCCAAAACGTTCCACCGGGCTGTGGCTACCTGAGCGAAGATAGTTCTGTCACCATTGCTGCCCTGCCACCACAAAAGTTTGCCCTTTACGTTTATTATATTCCCGGTGGCAGCTTCCCCTTCTAACAGGGGGGGAAGGATAAAAAAAAAAAAAAAAAAAAAATGTTGAAATTACAAATGTATAAACTATATGAGAGTACAACAGCGTTTGGCAGCATTAGACTACAGGATTAACGGGAACATTATGAGTGACAGAAACTATGGTGACGTGGAACATTTTTGCGTCGTTGCTCTCCATTTATGAATTTCACGTAAACCATGTCACTCCGGCTCTGAAAAAAAACAGTCTCATCGTAAAATGTGAAAGAAATAGTCCCTGGCAGATGTTTTAATGAATAAGCGGTGATACATTCGTCATTGTCCTGGCTTTTTTTCCTCCGCAAAGTGAGGGGAAATAATCCATTTGCCCGTGGTGTGCAGCACTGCGGCCCTTCTGACCTACTTTGCTTTTCGGCTCCCTGCTGCCATCCTCTTACTTGAGCGGGGACGGAATAAGTTTGGCTTTGTTTTTGTTCAGTGGCCTCCCTCTCTCTCTCTCTCTCTCTCTCTCTGTCTCTCTCTCACCGGCTCAATTATGCTCACCCAAGCTTCCTGGGCGTGTCCGTCACTCTGTGTGAGTCTGTATCTGCTTCCAGGTAGCAATAAAAGCATCTCCACCCGAACTGATGTGTTCTAATCGGTCCGCAAACCGACAGCGGGCGTCGAAGCAGCCGTCGTGGCTGCCGACAAATCTCGCCCGCTTCATATATTCGGTCATTCAAGTACAACCTGCCTCATTTATTCATGTAGGGTTATTTATTTCTTTATTTCCCCCGATATTCCCCTGTGATATTTTTTTTCTTCCCCCCCGGGCCGTATTCTCCATGCATCCTTGAGTCCTCGTTCACCCTGAGTTACACAGCGCATACAGTTAAGTGCGCAGGTGAGGGCTCGCGCGCATTCCCGGGTATAAGCGCGGGTCAAACCGTTACCTCGGGTCAGGAGAGGAGGGAAATGGTCGAACAAAAAGGAGTTGTTCTCTTAAGGGGGAAAAACATTGCATAAAGCATCCCAGAGAGGAAGCGAGCCCGCCAACCTTTTTCTATCCCGGTCTCACTTTTTGGTCCAATCCCCCCCTCTCCCTTTGCCCGCGTTGTCACCTCACCTCACCCATTCCTCACCTCACCCGTCTTCCTCATCTCGCTAACGCGGAGGTTCAAAGCAGCGGACGCGCTTGGCGTGACGCAAACCCTTTGCACGGCATTGTTCCGACTCTCACTTGCATTCAGCTGTTTTTGTTAGGTGGGTGAGAGATAACACGGAGGGAATTAATAATTTTGCGAGGGAGGGAGGGAGGGAGGGAGGGAGGGCGTGCGTGCGTGCGTGCGTGCGTGCGTGCGTGCGTGCGTGCGTGCGTGCGTGCGTTTGTGTGGGTACGTGTGCGCGCGTGTGGAAGTCGAGGCAGCGTCCCATCAGGATTTGGATTCTTAAGTGTGCCTCACTATCTTTTGTTAAATGTGATGCAATACTGATGCAGGGCTGCCCGTGTGCGCGTGTGCGCGTGTGCGCGTGCGCGCGTGCGTGTCAGCCAGCAAATGAGTGAGCGGTTGAAAGTCAGCGCTGATCTGAGTCTGTGTTTAAGGCTGTTGTTCAACCCGAAATAAATTATAGGTTCTCTGTTGATGAGAGAGGGAAACCCCTCCCCTCTCAACCTTGCCGTCAGTGTGCGTGCGCGCGTGTGTGTGCGCGTGTGCGCGCGTGTGTGTGTGTGTGCCTGTATACATGGGCAGATACTGTATGTGTTTGTACACGTGCGTGCGAGTGTGAGTGGCAGGGCTGCTATCTGTGCCATCACACGTGGACGTGTGTGTTAATGGAGAATGCCCCACGCTGCCACCGCCTTTGTTTGCCAAGGACATACATATGCATGAAGCCCGTGTGCGTGTAAGTGTGTGTGTGTGTATACGTGTGTGCATGGGGGGGGGGGCTTACTAATTACTAGATTCCTATCATGAATATGTATGGCTGCATCCTTTATTATGGGATTGGCTTAAACACATCACACAGACGGACGAGTGGCAGAGAGAGGGAGAGCGGGGGTGAGGGCATGAGAGGGGAGACGCCTCTTCATAGAAACATTCAAAAAAAGAGCCAGAAAATGAGAGGTTTTCTGCTGCCATTCATTTGAACCTTCAACCTCCTCTGTGCTTGTTTTATTTAGCCAAAAATACTATTCAAGATTTCGTCTGTGTTAAAAAAAAATGGATACCATAGGGCTACGTTGCGTCAACACGTTTTTTTTTTTTTATATAAATTAAGGGACAAAGCAAAATAGATTGGTTTAAAAAAAAAACAAATCTGAATCCGAATCATGTTCATGTGATTAATATCACAACAGGGAAACGTGCCATAAAGAAATGTACACGATGCACTTAAAATTGAAAGTACTTTTTATGTTTTTATTTTGTCATAGAATTACTATCGCTGATGTATTCATATTTTAGCAGGATTTTGAACGCTGCGTTTTACCTAGCTTGTCCTTTTTAAAATAAAAATACATTCGGGATTAGCTGAATAATACAGTACATTACCTACTAGGCTGGGTTGGGCGATACGTGTGGGTCTGCCTGTGTCAAAATCTAGTTTTAAGGCATCATTTATTGGATTCTTTTTTATTACGGATAAGGAGATCCCAAAAATGTTGGCATGGATAACAAATTATGTGAAATGAATGGAGCCATCAAATACACATGGTTTCAAAAATTATACTTATTATAGACAAAGCATTCCGTCAAACGTATACGAGGATAACACTGAATATTTTCCAGTCCACGTGGAGGACATTCAAGCACCATGCCACCTCGTTCTTCTCTTCTTTTTTTTTTGCTTGCCTTCTTTCAACTCAGCTCCTCTGCCTCTCTCTTTCACACACAATGCACAACGGTCCCAATTTAAACTTACACTCATGCGATCTGACATGTATACAAAATAGCAGGCATTAAGTTTTTTTTTTTCCTCTGGCTTGTA
>JAFBJU010000471.1:98090-113090 GCA_016785305.1 Colistium nudipinnis
TAGTGATAAGAAAGGGGGCTTTTTTTTTTTTTTTTTTTTTTTTTTTTTTACGTGAACCTTCCACGACCTTTCCCGATCGAGCCTCCACCTCGGCACACTAAAGCTCTCGGCAGCTCACACTTGTCTTCTTTTCTTTTTTTTTTTTCCTCCCCTAAAAGCGTGGTTGTTGTTTCTACCCCCACCCCCACCGCCGCATAACTCCCGCTCCACACCAGCAGAAACTTCTCCTCCGTCTCCTCTGCTTTTTTTTTTGCAACACTCCCTCCTTATGCTGAGGGCTTGTTGTGTCTGGGTTTGCGAGCAACATGTGGAATATATCAAGAACTCTCTCTGCCTCTCTCTCTCTCTCTCTCTCTCTCTCTCTGGCTGACCCTCTCACTTATTCACACATACAGACACACACACACACACACACACACACACACACACACACACACACACACACACACACACAGACACACGCAGATCTGGTAGCGTAGCACTGGTCTCCTTGAGAACGTCCAGTGCGAGGAAGTGGGGTGTCCGTCCAGCCGTGATTTAGGTCAGAGGGAAGCAGGGATGGGGGGCTTCTCTGCTCTCTGTTTATTTGAAGCAGGAGCCATTACGGCTGTCTCTGGCCCGTATTTATACACAGACACAGAACAGACGCGAGGGCTGATACAACCAGACCGTGCGCGCGTTCCTCTCTTCCGTGTGTGTGTGTGTGTGTGCGAGGGTTCGAAAGAAAGCGCACGCATATTGTGTGACTCGGGAGAAAGATGCGTGTGCGTGCGCACAATGCACAGTAAAAATAAACTGCAGTGATTTGTGGTCCTGGGCTAATAGAGGAAGGGCCAGCTCTTTTAGTGGGAAGAGTGCAGCTGTGGGCCTCAGTGTGGCAACATTAGGAGTCCACAGGGACCGCTGGCTTCACTCCACGCCGGTCCGGTCCCAACATTCTTGATTCACCTAATGAAAGACATCTAATCACGGGACCGGGGTAAAATAAGCAAGCAAGTCCATCTGCTGCGGAGTACGAGTAAAAGGGGGTTTCAGCGGGGTAAATGGAAGCGTGCGTGTGTGCTTGCGAGCGTGCGTGTGTGCGAGGGTTGGGGGGGGGCTGTGCGCCAGCAGTCTAGTTGTGTGTAGAATCTGCGTGCCGTAAACTAGTCCCATGGCGTCTATTGCCTGTCTGCCATTACTGCAGGGTTGCCACAGCTTGTAAAAGCCTTGTTAACACAAAGACCTGCTCACATGTTAATTGGCTAATTGACTAATTAATTTTTGCATAAAGGCGTGCACTGGGAGAAAGGCTAGCTAATTGAAAGTGACTATAGGTTTAATTATGTGTAGAAAGGGTGAGGGGGACGGAGGGGAAAGGTGGGAGGCCCGTTAAGCTCTCTCGCCCCCCCCCCCCCGGTCGCATGTGTCTCGCGTTCGTCGTCTCCCAACGTCACTATTTCCCTGATTTCGCCATTTCTCAACTCAGCTGTCCCTTTTGCTTGCTCCTCTTTTTTTTTTTTTTTTTATCACAAAACGATGTCACATTTGTGAGTGAGCCACGGTGACGCCAGGAGAAGGATGAAAGAATCGCACAAATGTCACCTCCTGTGCATTTTCTCGGCCTCCGCCTGTTACTGGTGAGAAATAGCGTTGGTATGAATTTCACGCCGTCGCCGCAGCCGTGTCGCCCATCTCCGGATATCCATAGCGCGCCGTGTGACCATGCATTCGCATCAACAGTAATCTAAGTCCAATTATTGAACAGTATGTAAGAGTGACAGACAGACACACACACACACACACACACACACACACACACACACACACCGGGGTCGGGAGACGGAGGAATGCAGCAGCCGACGAATGCCTGTTAATTCAATTCCTGCCAAGCGCTCGCTAAAACACCACCACAAATTAAATCGGCCGGGGGAGCAGGCTGGCTAACAAAGGAAATTAACAATGATGCCGCCTCTGTATTAGGGCATATGGATTCGCTGCATGTTTTGCCTTGGTGTGTGTGGCTGCGGCCCGGCGCCTCCGTACGCAGAGAGAAAGGGGGGAGGGGGGGGGGGGGGCACTTTTAATCAAGAAATCCATTCCACTCTTCTAACCCCTCTTCGCCGCTTCCTCCACGGCCGGGCTTGTGCGGAAACAGAAGTGCTAAATTACCCCGGAGCAGTCAGACAAAAAACATCTTGTTGGGTTCTAAATTGCTTTGCATGCATGTTAATTGGCCAGAAATCCCTGCAGTGTATTTGGGGTTTGCGCGAAGCGTTTTGGTGCGCCCGGTGTGCGCGACGCGCGCGTTGTTGCAAGCGGCAACGCTGAGGGATTTGGAGGTTATCTGTTTTTGTTGGTTAATTGTGAGGCTGATGGTATCGGAGGAGGAGGGGGGGGGGGCTGGGCCAATTCGAGTGGGCCTTCAGCCAAATTACCTCCGTAATCGTCCGCGTTCAAGTCCCCGGACGCTCTCGCCAAGACAGGGCCCGGGAAGCCCCGAAGTTGGGTGGAGAGGGGGCAGATCTGACCCCATCTTTAGACAGCTTACGCTGTAATTGAAATGATGTGTGTGTTGTTTTTTTGGGGGGGTTGTTTTTTACGCACACACCATTATTGGATGGCACTGACGAGATTTCACCCCAAAATTCCCTTTGTGGTCCATGTTTTCCATGTTTGTTTTTAATGAACGCGGGGCAGCTAATGAACTCCGAGCGGATCTGATGCCGAGCGATCGGAGTTTCCTCCGTGTTTTTATCTTCGAAGCGGAAGGCTTTGGAATTAGAGCATGAAATTGTTTGAAAGTAGGAGAAGAATTTCGCTCGTGTGGGGCGCACCAACACAAGGACCCCGGGAACTGTAAATCTTCTTTTCATTCGCTCCGACCAAAAGATTCATTTAACCAGGACTAGTTTAGAGCCGCAGCCGCGAAGGACTAATGACACACACATGCTGTCATCATAATTTGTTTAATATGTGGCTCGAATTCATTACAAGCGGTGTAAACGTTTTGTGGGTAAAGTCTCGGTTCCTCTCACTCCTCCTTCGAGGATAACTCATCCCTCCGCTGTCCTTGTCAGAGCGAGAAAGTATTCCACCCGCTGAATGGGTTTGGAAAACAAATTAATCGAAAGTGGTCGAGGTCTTCAAGCCGTGAACTTTTTTTTTTTTTTTTGAAATATGAAATTCAGAGAATGTGGCGAACAAAGGCCACAAACGATCCTTATCTTGAGCGCTTATTCGAGAAAGAATGCACATTTGTACTTCGCAGATCCGATAGAAAAAGAGGCGCAAAGATGACCTTGATAGATAAACTGTCGATCTCCTCGTGACACGTTCCCCCCCCATCTTTCCGCACGGGCCCATAATCGCGATATGTGTACATTACACATTATATCTGATTGTATATTGTCACTGCCTTTACTTTAGACTTTATTCGTTCGCTGGACATCATTATTCTGTGATCACGTTTACTGGCCCCCCAAAAAACGAATCTTTTATTGTGTAGGACCCATGTCGGTAGATATACACTGCATATACAGATAGTTTTTTTTTTTCGTCAACGATTCCTTCTGTTACAAACCTGCTTTCACTTTATTTAGTCATTAATGAAACATTGAACTCCACAATGCCTTGCCATACGCGTGGGCCTTTAAATCCATGTCATCATGCACACGGGAAAAAGTTCCACGCGTGGGGGCGCAAAGCCACTCGTGACCTCAAGATGGGCAGCACAGGGCACAAAGCGGCGCCGGCCCCCGCGTCGCAACCTTCGCATACGCCACCTCTGGAGAGGGAGTAGAGAGCGAGGGTGACTGTGTGGAGTAGTAGAAGACCTTTGGCAGATGTAGCGCAGCGGGCTTGGTGGGAAACTGGTAGGACTGAAAGACGTCCCATAATCCTTTTCACGCGAAGAACACAAAGTTGTCGTCATCGTCCTCACAATGTGCTATGCAGGACTCCGGGCCATGAATCCCCAGACAGTGACCTCATAACTCACACAACCCCCAAACATACGCACAAAGACACACACACACACACACACACAAACACGCGCGCGCGCACAACCCCCAGCAAACACGCAAATACGTTCTCTCTTCTTTTTTTTTCTTTTTTTTTTTCAAATCTGAAGAATCCTTCATTAAATACAACATCTAAAAAGGGAAGCAAACAGACCCAAACCTCAATCGACGTTGTTGTGTTTGTGTCGACACTTGCATCAATAAACTGACTGATGTCGGCGTGTGGGTGATAGAGTCACACACACCTGCGTTCTGATGAAAGGAAAGACTACACTGGCTTCCAACTGCCATTTAGTTTCTGCCATGTCACTTTTCAATTGAAGGTTGAAGGCATATTCTGCCGAACGCGCAAACAAAATGCGCAAGAGAGACAAACACGCGCGCGGGCGCACAGAGCGCGGTGACAAGCTGTGAGCATAAACACTTAACCCTGGAAAGATTCAATGATGGCGGATAAAAGAGTGATTTGTGTTCTGCTAAGGGGAAAATGAGTAATCCTATCATTCAGCGTGACATGCAACACAACACGCCGCATCAGTCACAGACACACGCGCTCGCGCGCGCACGCACGCACACACGCACGACACTAAACACTGCCTATCAGGATGATAAAAGCATGCCTCACCCGCACAATAAAGCGTTGGATTTTTCTATTTCCTGTCATTCATTTTCTCTTTATGCTGTCGTAAACCTCTCTCTGTCTCTCCCCCACTCCCTCTCTCTCTCTCTCTTTCTTTTCACCCGGTGGCATCGCTCCGACACAAGAACATATTTGTGTATTCATGTAAATATCTCAACTACTCTCCATAAATATATTTATGAGATTTAATACCTTTGTACTGTAATACTATGATTGCTGAGCATCAGGTTTTACACCCTCATGAAGACAAGTGTACACACACACACACACACACACACACACACACACACACACACACACACACACACACACACACACACCCCAATGCAGACACACATGGCTTGACACAGCTTGCATTGGGTGAATACCAATCCCTTGGTCTTTCTTTCTTCCTGCCGGGGCATTAATTCCTGCCCATATTTCCATCTGATTATGGTCCGGTTATACCCGCAACTAATTGAACATTAAATATAAAGAAAGTTAATGAAAATGTCCTTTATCCCCTCCAAACTGGGCCTGAGAACGCATCTATTAACGCAAATTAATCCGGCCCTGGTGCGTGTGGCGGCCGAGGAAGATATATGCATAGTGTGCCGCTCTCCTCTCTGACCCCGAATTACAGTCGTCCTCTCGGAGCAGGACAGTGAAATAACAAAAGGAGGGCTGTTCTCCTCCTTCCGGGCGGATCTGGGAGCCGCTTCCAGGGCTTGGTGTCTGGCTGAAAAACAAATGCGACGTTGATGCCTCCGCTTTCAAAACGGGAGGCTTTCTTTCCCGCTGGCCCGTACGCAGACCACCAGAGCCCTTACACCGTGTGGGCCAGAGCATCCTCTACTGGGGTGGGGGGTGTTGCAAGATCTTTGGTTGATTAGAAAATGTTGTATATTTTTGTCAAAATATTGAAATATCCCCAAATACCCGTTAACATAAACCCAACATATTGTTGTAGCTTACATTTATACATGGCACTACGCCCAGTTTAATATTTAACACAATTTTATACCACATACTGCATATAGTAGGGGGTCCCTACTCCCTACTCCATCGGTTTGGGGGTCCTTGGCCTGAAAAACGTCGAAGACCCCCGCTCTACTGTATGACCAGAGAAAACTGATCAGGTGATTTATTATTATTATTATTTTTTTTAATGGACAGGTGTCAGAGCCGTTACGCCGACACACAGCGCAGACAATTACAAAGTCAATATAACCATCAATTAGGCTCCATATGATGTGTTTTGGCAACAAAAAAAAATTTAAATCCATCACTCTTTAACGCATCTGATGTGAAAAGGAAAATACCCTCTGGCCCCGTTTTGGAAAGTGCGAATCCGCTGCATGAATTGTCTCCTCTCCTAATGGGCTTGTTAGTTTTACCCCTTCTGTGCTTTTCCCTCTCGCCGCAGCTTCCTGTGCAGCGGCAGAGCCGAGGACGACCGCTGCGAGCGCGTCCCGCAGACAGAGCGGTGCGTGAGGAAAAAAAAAAAAAAAAAAAGAGGAAAATGAAAAGGAGGAAACAATGAATGGATGGATGCTTTCATTCTGATGAAAGGACTCGACGCTAAGGCATTTATTTTGTCCATTATCCCACCCAAAAAAAAAAAAAATCCCCTCTCCATTCCTGCCCGCCTCCTCCGGCTCCCCCGGGGCCCCTCCTATTAGCTTCTCTCCCGGACAGTAAGGGGTTAACTAACCCGTTTAAGGGGAACCACAGAAAACAATACTTGGGACCCCAAAAAGACAATGGCGGCGCCTCTCTCCACCGTATTTGTAATTTAACATCAAAAGGCTCCTCTCCCAGCGACCTCTGAGAGCCGGCGCCTCTGTAATGAAGCGCCCCACCCCCCTTAATCACATTCAAATTGGTTAGTGTTCAGAAAATAGAAATATGTATTAGATAGCAATAAATTTTCATCATTGGCTAAGCCTTCTTCTTAATTGTCCTGTCCCAAGGCTTGGGAATTTCATTGTTCGTTAGGTGCTTAAGTCCCCCATCTCATTCAGTCTCTCTGACATTACTGCTGAGGGCTCTAATGCCCAACTAATTTGAATGGGGATTTACATGATAGAGCAGGGAGCATTAAAAAGTGGAGGGAAGGGAGAGAGAGAGAGAGAGAGAGAGAGAGAGAAAAAAAAGAAAGGGAAAAAGAAAAAAGGGGGAAAACGGCTTCTTTCACTTCAAAAGTCACTTTGTTCAAAGTCAAATGACAGTGTTTAAAGATGCTCTATCTCTCTCTCTCTCTCTCTCTCTCTCGCTCTCCTCAGGATTTTGGACAGCAGTGCCGCGTTTAATGGTTCGTTATCTTAGCCCCTCTGCCGTCTTACTCACTCTCCTTACCTCCTCTCTCTCTTGCTGCCGCCAACCACACGCTTTTGTTTAGTGGCCTCATACCGTTTGGGCATATACACCCGGTTTTTCGGGTGTGACTTTGAATTGTGAAACACTTCTGTCGTTCTCGATTATTTCTTCCGCTCCTTGCATTTCTGTTTCCCTGCACGTCACTCAATAGTGGGCCATCGGGGGTTTAGGAGGCTTATTGAATAGGCATTAATGTCCATACTTGCGTGCACACGCGTAGGCTACTCTGTGCAATTGTGTGTGTGTGTGTGTGTGTGTGTGTGTGTGTGTGTGTGGGGGTTCCGTGTGGTGTGTAATATTAGGTTAGGCCCACTGCTATTACTTTCACTCCATTCTTCCATGTAACCCATTCCGCCTGGCGTTTCTTGGCTGGCGGCGGATCTCTCTCTCTCTCTCTCTCTCTCTTTCTCTCTCTTTCTCTCTCTCGCTCTCTCTCTCTCTCTCTGAGAAAAACAAATGCCTGGAATTGTTTTCTGTTTGTTCTGCAGGTATTTTGGATCAGAGGTAGATGGTGTGTGTGTGTGTGTGTGCGTTTGTGTGTGTTTCTGCGTGCATCTGTGTGCGTTTCTCAAACTATGTCTATTCTGGATCAGTACGAAATAGAAGCCGCAGTGATAAAGAGAATCAGATGTTTCTTCATCTGCGCTGTTGGACTGTGTGTGAGCAGACACACAAAGGTCCATAAGGCTGACATAAGTCGAACAGTTTGCGTGGTTAATGACATTTCTGGCCATGCAACGGCTTATGCATAGGTCCAAGTATTATTCTACAAGTCTGACATGATATATACAAATACTGCACATCATTTATTGCTATTTCTGGTGTACTGCGTTTTACTATAAATATACACATATAGGCATCCAACTTGTCAGGATGCCAGAGTACCCAAGGGGGGCACCACCTGACACGGGGCCTTCTGTAACCTCCAGCATAATGGTAAATATCAGGGGAGAAAAGCTGAATTATGAGAGAGAGAGAGAAAGAGAGAGAGAGAGTTATAGCCCGCTGTTTACGCCGGCTTTAATTACTGTTTGCCTCTTTTTGGCTTCTAAACATCGACACCCTCCAACTCCACATAATTACTGTGTTTGGTTTGACCCGCGTGTCACCGGAGATGAGAGGCGCTTGCAGAGGGTCACGACTAATGAGAGAGTGGGGCCAACCTGAGACAGGGAGTCACCCGGGGGCAGGCGGGCCATCGTCGCACGGAACACAGCGCTCCCGTCACACCAATGCGCACAAATGTCACCGGCACAGTCCGAAGTGACAGACTCTCCGCGCCAACAGCGACAGCGCGTTGGATTGTCAGCCCTTCCGAAGGCGAAAAATGCGAATACAGCAGAACGGAACGGAAGTTCAATTTTGGTGAAAGCCTGCGCGCCACACTGGGGAACTATTTTTCAATCGCGTTCGGTTATTCCACAGTTTATTGCGTACAGTATCCTTCTTGACAATCTTACGGCCGGAATATCAATACATCTCACCTGGCCGTGCGTGTTTTAATCTCCGGCTCATTATCTAACAATATCGAGCTAAGTGTCTCGCCGTCTGGAGAGAATAAAGATCAGAGGCGGGGAGCGAAAGGGTTACCTCTGATAATCACCCGTATTGATCCGTGTGCGTTAGAGGGAGAGAAAAAAAAAGAAGAAACGCTGGTTCCAGAGCAGCCGACCATGAATGGTTATCGATTCTATCATAAAGACTGGCTGTCTCCCGAGTCTTTGGCTCTTTAGGTAATCACTGGTGCCTGTTTGGTTGTGTTTTTTTTTTTTTTTTTTTTTTTTTGTGTTTGTGTTTTGTCCCTTCGGCCACTCTGTGAGGATCACAGCGTACACCTGTCCTCCTCACCTGCACACTCCTGGGACCCCAGGAGAAGGCTCCGCGCAGCACAAATCCGTCAGGTTTACTCAACACTGGCTCTCTCCTACTCCTCTCGCACTGGCTCCTTGGTGTGATTTGATCACTTTCGTCCCATCCGAGCATCCTTCGGAGAACCTTCTGCCCGAAAGCTGTCCACTGACAGACACGCGCACGCACGCACGCACGCAAAGACAGACAATGGAGGAAGTTCTCCCTAATCAGGCTTAGGATGCTTGTGGCCTAATGGAGCCGTGTGCCCGGGCTCAGGCTGCTGCCGTGAATGATTAGCCCCGGCTCAGGCTGAGCCGCATTAGCCGGGGCCACCATGGATAGCCCCTGGCTCCCAAACTTTATCGCCGCGATAAAGCCCCTTCCGGAGCCTGCATTAAGAAACAATCAACGCATCACGCTCGCCGGCGCTGCGTGGCGAGGAACGGCGTCTCGAACGTCGAGGCGAGACTGAGAAACGGGAGGTGGAAGCTCTCCCACGATGCCTGCGGCTGATAAAGGCGCGCGAAGGAGAAGACAAAGGAAAGTCATCCACAAGTGGTCAACCTCTGTCTTCGATATCTTTTCCCCTCTCTGGTCTGACTGCCGTGTGCCTAATCCAGTCCAAAAGTTGAAGCGTCTTCATCTGCCACACGCTGAAATCCTGATGTGAATGTAGTCCCTGCAACAAACTTAGGTTCACGGCGCATTTGTTGGATCCTGCAGCACCTCCAGTGGCCTTTCACTGAAGTTATTGTGAGTTACACAGTTACACACCAAAGTCCCGCTGCCCGATGCCCACTCATCAACCTTGAAAGTGCCTGCAGACGTACACACCCTGAAACACATGGTAGCACACACACACACACACACACACACACACACACAAACACAAATCCGAGCCTCAGGCTGGCATCCATACGGGAAGGTAAGGTATATTTTTATTGTGTGCTGGTCACCGAGAGGTGGGTGTGATACACTGTGCGTGCCAGTGTGGAAACACTGTGGAAGTGGAAACACCACACACACACACACACACACACACTGGGGAACACACACAGGCTTACACAAACAACGCAGGCACACGCGCACGCACAAGATGCGTGCACACAAAGAGGCGGACAAATGAGTGAAATAGCTGGTGGGTTTTTTCTGCTATGGTCATGACTTCCTTCAGGGCTGTGAAAACACTCTGCATATGGAGTCCATCTCCTCTATGGCTTAGCACTGAGGCGAAAACACACACACACACACACACACACGCACAGAGACACACGCATCAACATGCGCACGCTCAAACAAGGAGTATTATTGTCTTCCCAGCACTTTGGCCCAGCCACCATAGAGGTGTGGATTCTGGATTCGGCATGGACAAAAGTTCTATGGCAGAAAAATAAAAATAAAAGTTATAAAACATTCTTGAAAATCAATAAAACAACCTAAAAACAGGGGACGTACTGCAGATAACATGGCAGGGACGCTCCCATCATGAGCACAAATTGTGTGAGTGAGGATGGATGTTTGTCTAAGGGAGTAAGCTGCGGAAGGTATTCTGGCACGGCAGGAAATCGATAGAAACAGTGTGTGTGTGTGTGTGTGTGTGTGTGTGTGTGTGTGTGTGTGTGTGTGTGTGTGTGTGTGTGTGTTTTTCCATCCGCGCGGCCCTCTATCGAGTTACCACAGGTTATCAACTCAGGGCATGTGTGTGTGTGTGTGTGTGTGTGTGTGTGTGTGTGTGTGTGTGTGTGTGTGTGTGTGTGTGTGTGTGTGTGTGGTTGTGTGTGTGTGTGTGTGTGGTTGTATGTGTGTGTGTGTATGTGTGTATGTGTGTATTCATTAACATCCTTATCGCAAAACAGGCGCATAGAAATCCGCCGCGGCAGCGCCTGCGTGGCTCTCCGGCTGGGTCGCGGCGTGGAAGTATTGACCAGTTGCCAGGGGGACGGGGAGCTATTGATTGTGACTCCTCCGCCGTTTTATATTTGAACTCCGGGGGTTTAACCTCCATTGATCGACACACACCTCGCGGTCTGCGAGGTGTTCAACTCTGTTCTCGGCTAATGGGGCTAAATAGTTGCGCAACCGCGTGCGCGACTCCAAGCACAATTTCGCTGTGTGAAGCTTTTTCCTTTTAGGCCCGTAGAATAGAAAAACCTGAAAAATTGTTGTTTTTTTTCCCCCCCGTGAAAGGACATTTTATTCGGGGTCTGATGTTTTCACTAGGTTGCGCATGTCGGGGTGTTACGTAAACACACGTGCGTGCACATCATCGTTCATGTTGCCCTCCGCTCACATGGAAATTCACGGGGAAAAAAAATCATTACCCCAAACACACTTCCATTTTTTTTTTATTTTTTTTTTTGTCCTCCATTGGGTCCTTTTCAGTACTGTCACTGCCACGGCAGATTTGTAAGGTCTCAGAGGTGGCTTGATTCAATATGAATGTTCTCCCTGCATATTTAATAATTGGCTTAATAACACGCTTGCGATTCAGTGACCAATACTCGCGAAGGCTTACCTTGACACTTTCACGATGTCACCCTCATGCATTGCATGCGCACATAAAAGCCTGCACACACACACACACACACACACACAGACACGCTGATACAATGAAGTTGAATTTGTATTATTTAGTTGTTTTTTTTTTCCCCAAAGAGGAGGGTTAAACTTGGTGGTCTCCTTTTACACTTTGTGTTAAACCTTCAAAAGATTCCTTCTCAGGCCTTTAACTCTGCTCGAGTCAGTTTTGCATTTTTCTCCATTTCACAGTGCCGGGGCCCTCACACCAACACCCGAAGTCTGGCTGGTTCAAATAAACAATTATTATGTGTGTGTGTGTGTGTGTGTGTGTGTTCACATTTGTCCAGGGCTCATTATCAGACTTTCAACTGGAAGTCTGAAAAGAAAATATTTGTTGGGACCCTAAATAGTTTCCCTCTCTGGCCCTCTCTGTGTGTGCATGCACAAGTGTGTGCGCTTTCATATTGTCATCTGTGCCTGCCCATCTTCCGCACCCTCCCTCTCCATATGAAGGGTTGTAATGAGTCATCAGGGAGAGCTGATGTGAATTATTAATATTCAATCATGTTGCTGTTCATGAATTAACTGAAGCTTGAGAAGGAGGGGTGGACATTGGAGAGGGAGAGGTAGAAACAGGCGCGTGTGTGCACGCGCCCACACACGCACGCACGCTCACACCCACCCACACACACGCACGCACATAGCAACATGGTGAATATTCAACATGAATGAAATATGTAAGCAGAGAAAGAGGTATTGGATGGGTATGGAACAGAAAGCCAGGGAACATTTTCATTCAACTCAGCAACTTGTGAAGAATGCAGCGATACACTACTGCACAGATGCAAACATACCTTTTATTGAAATTGTTATCATGGTTAAAGACTAAAAACAAAGGAATGCTAAAACGGGACGCTCAACATGAGACAAAGTAACGTTTCGCCGGCCAGCAAATCAAAGGTCCCATATTTCACACACATTCGAACGCTTGATACAAAGGACTGGAGGACTAAGAAGGTGAGCCGGTCAATGTCGGCTGACACCGTTTACACCGGAGCGAATGGGACGCTGCGCTGCTTTGGTCAAACATGGGGTCCGTGTATAGATAAAGACACATTGCGCAGAGCTAAGCTGTGTGAGTCGAGCAGGAGTCGGAAAGCAGACGTACAACGTGCCCCCAAGGCCTGTTTTTTTTTTGATATTGAAGACCATCATTTGATGCACGTCCCCAGACATCACCTTGTATTGACATAGATGCGGTAGTTCAGTGTAACTCATGGATGTCAGCTTTCATTCTCTTTAGATTGTTCTTCTCGCTGTAGCTCCTGGTAAGGTTTATTGATATTCGCCCTCTAATCCAGTGTGTGTGCGCGGGCGCGCGAGTGTGTCAGAGAGAGAAAGAGAGAGAGAGAGAGAGAGAGAGGACAGGGAGAGCGTCTGTCTGTGTGTGTTATGTCTCTGTGAGCATCTGATAACCTATAACCTGCAAACTCAATCCAGCTCTGCAGTGACAGCAGAACACAGAAACACATCAAAACCAAATGTCACTGACAGCTGTTTATATGCACCGCAGGCCCGATATCACACACAAGCACACGCACGCGCACACGAACAAACAGACACACAATCGACCGTCTCTTTTTCTCCTCGTGTACCTTAATGTCAGTATTTGCCCTTCTACCGCTTCAAATTGTAGGGACACCGTCGTCTTTACCGTTTATCACTGAATGTTACTTTGAATAAGGGCAAAAGGAGAAACTTATTTAAATGGATAAGGGACAAGCCATAACACACACACGCACGCACGCACCAGACACACACACACACACACACACACTAGGCTTGTCACGATACTATCATTTCAAACTTGATACCGATATTCAGAAAATACCAAGGGGGGTAAAATTAGGCATGCAATATTTTGGGTTAGAACAATACAAGAAAACAAACACACACACACACAGACAGAGGGGCTGCAATGAATTGTGGCCAAAACAATTTTTGATTTTATTTTAATTATCAGCTAAAGACAAAAAATGTTCAATAAATGCGCCGGGGGGAGGGGGGGGGGGGTGGCTCAGCTGCAAATGTTGCACTTGCAAAGCAAACCCATTCAAAGGGAGCAGCTTAGGAAGGTTAATGTATTTCATGAGAGAGGTCCAGGCCTGGCAGAGGGGCAGTACCCCGCGGTTTGCTGAGCCTGGCGCCCTCCGCCCGGCTTGGGTGGGAATCAAACCCACAACTTACACACTGTAAGGAGCTCTTAGTCGGCCCTTTATCTCAGATAGCTGCTGCCAGCAAGAGGAACTCCTGAGAGGATGCCGACCCACAGACACACACTCACACACATAGTCACTCAAGAACACCTCGGCTGTCACTCAGTAGAAAAAATATAAACCTAAAACTAAACCTACTACCAAACCTAAACCCTAACCCTGCATTAATAAGGGATGACAAAATAGCATGTGAATACATTTCATCTTTATAGGATTTATAGACAAGTACACCAATCCTCTTTCTCTCCTTGGCAATTTTTCTCCTCTCCTGTCTCTTCAGGTGTGTTTCCAAATGTTGCAAAACATTTGGAGCGTATCTTTAAAAAGTCTATCAACTAGCGCTATTTGAATATTCTCAAGAGGGTGTCACACGGGCACATAATTAAAAGAGCACCAGAGGTTCTTGTACACTGGGGCATTTCAGTGCCGTTTCCACCTAATATGGCATTTATGTTATTTTCAGGAACTAATTTGTCTGCTATGCCACGATTTTTCATTTTTATTAGCATTTTGCTGGAGCAGGGGAATGTAACACTATGCTGGAATTTTGACATATTACTATCACCAATTTTCTAAACTCATTTAGATTGTTACCATCAAATTTCAAATCTACATAAAACTATCTTCTCCGCTCTTCTTACAAATACCTCATGTATTTTACTCCAAATGTTCAGACAAATGTGGGTGTTATGTTACTTAATGATTCTATGTTGTATTGGAATTGGGAGGCTCATGCTAATACATGTATAGTGGGGATTTTCTACTCCATATTCATGCATGAATTTGCTGTCTGGAGACATGTATACATTAGGTGTGGATGATTTGACAATTAATGTGCATAGATGTGTGTGTGTGTGTGTGTGTGTGTGTGTGTGTGTGTGTGTGTGTGTGTGTGTGTGTGTGTGTGTGTGTGTGTGTGTGTGTGTGTGTGTGTGCGTGCGTGTCAGGGAGTGAGACAGGCCAGAGGTAGAATAGTAGAATGCAGTATTCAGGGCATATTAAATGAAGGTTTTGTTCAGTTTGCTCCAGATGTTGAGTCTATGTGTTTTATTTTTACATTCTTGGCCTGCGGCCTGTATATATTTTGGATTGGGCAGGGAGTATATAATATCAGTGGAAAATGCTGCGGTCTGGTACCTTTTAAATAACATTTCCTCCTTTTTCTACTGCTGTCCTGTTTTTCTTTCCATGTTGTCTTTTATTCGGGAATGAGCTTTGAGAGGTGATGTTTAGAAAAGCACTGAAATGAGACTGGCTGCAGGGTTTAGGGAATCACTAGAGACCCCTACACGTACTTATACACACTCGTATACATATACAAAAAACACTGAAACTATACACACAAGCTGCTGAG